>OZ019956.1:1947517-2356936 GCA_963970385.1 Theonella swinhoei
GTACTCGGTGAGGGACACTCTGTGCAAGCTTCGCTTCTCCACAACCAAAATCAGAAATAACAAAACTTTTGGGGAGACTTTTAACATAGTCAATAATGCGATCAAGAGGGTTTAAGGGCCACTTGGAGACCTGCATTGAAAATCCTCTGTGGTAGATGTCAAAGAGTTCTGGGTCAGATTCAAACAGTACTTTAGCCTGAGCTCCAGACGATGTGTAGAGCTGTTGATTGATCATTCTGAATCGAGATCCTTCCAACTGGTTTGACATCTTTGAGAATAACTTGGAACTTTTCTCTCTCTTTCTTCTAGGAATCAGATTATTTGCACAAACTTCAGATACTCCATCCTCTTCAGGCAAGTGGGGACTAGGGTCTTGATGTGATTCTGACTTCCTCTTCTTCTTTGGTGATGTGCTTTTCTCCTCAACTTTGACCTTTGGTGTCTTCCTGCTAGCAGTACTGTCACTGTCACCATACTCCTCTGGCTCACCATTTCGCTCTCCTCCTCCTACAGGTTCTTCATTCACCTTGACCTCTCTTTTACGCTTTCGTTTCTTTTTCCCTTCACTTTGTCCTGCTTCTAGTTGTGTTAGTTCCACACCATCTTGTCTGATCTCTCCAAAGAGCTTGCGGTGTAGTTCGTCTGCAAAGCCATTGGGAACATCCCACTGAGGGTCTTCTTCAAACATTGCGGGTGCCGCCCACGTGTTTACATCTCCAAATAGTGCTCACTTATTCGACTTGGGGGTACTGATCCTGTAGACGTGCTCTCCAACGCAATCTCCCCATGCAATGGCGGAGAGCTCCAGTAGTGGTGACGAAGAGTTCAGAGGCGAGCCCAAGTATAAGCAGTTTTCGGCTGCAGTTGAGAGGGCTCTGAAGGGATTCGAGGTGTCCTCGGAATGGCACGACCTCATCTCGTCTCTGGCACGACTCAACAAGGTATCTAGACCAGAGTCATTGCAGCTGTAACTCATTTATGAATGATTCTTACTCCTCAACTTTCTATATGTGTATACTGTGTTGTAGTATAGGTTCAAATCAGTTGTACGTGGTGCAGAGGTCACTCCTGCATGCCAAACGCACACACGTGCACACTAACATACCCACACACTATGCAGACTCTCCTGGCATACAAGCAGTATCCAGCAGTCCCCCACCAGCTGCTGGTGTCCAAGAGGCTCTCTCAATGCCTACATCCCAACCTCCCTGGTGGTGTGCATCTCAAGGCATTGGATGTCTACAAAGCTATATTCGATCGCATTGGGACCAAAGGCCTTTCTGAAACGTAATGTCTACCATATGTCATTTTTGTCTCTACTGCTTTATGTCCATTGTCACTATACGTACTGTACCTTGTACATATACAGGTAAGGTGGAGTGTGTAGTGTTCTCTTGTATCATTACACACACCTGCACACACACACACACACACACACACACACACACACACACACACACACACACACGTTAGTCTGTTAGTATACAGCAGTGGTCTATTTCCTCTGCTGGGCCATAGCTCCATGTCCGTCCGTCCTTCTCTATTGGATATCTATGAGCGTTACTATCTGGCTGTGGGGCAGGGCCTGGCTCCATGTCTACCTGGTATGGTACTGGGACTTCTCCCTGGTCTCGAGGATGAGTCTGAGCATACAGAAAGGTGAATATCAATCTTTAATTGCACAGTATTTATATGGCCAACTAGCCCAAACAGCTATTACATATACATGTATATCCGCCGTTTGCTTAATTTGCTCTGCACACCTTGTTTTCTATACACATACTTTGCATATATGTAGAATTCCATTAGGATAAATTATGAAAAATAAGCTGATGTAATATCACCAACTATATCGGTACATTTAGTGGAAGCATTTTGATCGATTAAAGTGTTTACCATATTCTCCCTCTTCCCCAATGAACATACACGTATACTAGTCTACACCTATACATGTACATTATCTGTTTCTCTGTTTCTTTCTAGAATACTGCGACTGCTGGAGGCCCTGTGTCTGGCCACAGATGAGCCGTCATTCTACTCTGCTCTGTGGCAGTGTATTCTCACCTCCACACGAGGCAGGCTCCCAGCTGTCAGCTACATACTCTCCAAACTCAATAAGAAGGCCACGGCTGAAGACCAGACCCAGTACCTCGGAGGAAACCTACCTCTAATGGTCAGATACATGTAGTGTCTACAGCATTGAACATAGTACATCTCATAAGAAGCAACTATCAGCACATATTTTGTTGTAATGTATGCATAAATGCTCTTTACATGTACATTGTATATAGCCTCTCCCCCAGCCTTGTCTCCAGGCTCTCTTCCTGTGAGCGCACAATGCACCATTGACCTAACCTACTTGTACTCAAGTTCAAAGGTCATTGATTAATTGCACATGCACAGAAAAGGAGCCTATAGATGAGGCTACTTTATGTGTAGATGCATGTGTCTATCAGACAACCAATAGCGTTTGTCATATTCCTTACACGGAACAGAACAAAACAGACTAGGGGGAGACTATTGAATATTGTGCATGTACTAGTACATGTAGTTATTAACCTACACTGCCATGCAGGTGTCTGGATTGTGTGCAGCTCTACAGGACAAGAGTGTACTGGTGTCCCGAGCCACCCTGGACATCATCCTCTCCCTCTTCCCTCTCCATCGGCCATTCCTCCTGGCCTCTGACGTTGTAGAGGTGCTCTTGTCTGCTCTGGAGACCTTGCTGAGAAGAGACATGTCACTAAACCGGCGCTTGTTTTCATGGCTCCTTGGAACTCAGGTACATGTACATACGTACATGTTTAATACCGCAGGTTTACATGTGCATGTACTCGCAGCCATTTGCTAAAAGTGCATATACATGTATGTGTACTGACATGTACACATTATTACGTATACATGTACATTAGTTCATTCATTCCTTGTAGGTGGTAGCAAAGATATGTACTCAATACTGTTGCAGGGTTTTGTTTGGAGAGGGGGAGACACGGGGGGCTTTGCCATTCTTGAAAGCCATTTGCCATCTCTTGAAAATTTTAGAAGCCCAGTGATATTTTTTGCTCCAACAAATCTATTGCCCTCTTACTCCGAAATTATCCACATGAGTCCCTATTTGTAAAACCCTGAAAACACCAATGTTATTGTTGGACCCATATGATGTGACTGCCTTGCAATTGATGCTTATTGTCCACCCTGTATAACAGGTTGACAAAAACTACATGGAGACACACTTCCCTGAGATCTCCAAGACAGACCAAGACACAGCTCTGTCTCTCTACTTTGACAAGTTTACTAAGTCCTACCTCCTCTCAGCTCTTCGTTCAATCATCATCACTGCCTCTCAGGCAACAAAACACACATCGTCTCGTTCAGATTCAGTACTTCCCTATCGGCTGCTTCGCTCACTAATGGATAAACCAGAGATTGGTGATGCCATTGTGTCCGATATATTACCTGATCTGGTTACCTGCTTGAAGGTTCAGGTGGAGAGTCTCGGTGGTATTCCTGTTGACCGTGCAGTGTCTCTTAAGCAGAATGCAGCTGGATCCAGGCCATCAGGTGCTAAGGAAGGCACCAGTAGCAGTGAGGCTGGGAGAGGTGGTGGTGGTGGTAAGAAGAGCGGGAGAAAGTCATATAAACTCGAAATTTTGCAATCTGCGAATCTTTTCTTCAATTGCCTTGCTCCTGAGTTGTTGTGGCAGTGGATGGAAGCACTGCTGTGTAGGACAATTGCTCTGGGTGCTGGCGACGTAGTCAATGATTCTCAAACCATCACACAACAGAGAACTTCAGGGGAGCAGGGATTGGAAGAGGAGGGAAGGGAGGATACTGGTGGTGAACGTGTACCAGATGTGGCGGCTGAATCACTTCCATCCTCTCCTGTTTATCCCACCAGTCCACTGTTGATGCCATGGCAGCAGAGTAGCAGGAGTGGGGGCGGGGCATCAGGTGGTGGTGTACAGTTGTCCTGTGGGTCTGCATGTAAACTGATTCGTTTTCTCCTCCAAATTCTGCCTCTCGTATGTCATGTGTGTTCTGTTTGGTGACTACATGTATATGGAGGATTGTGATACTTTAACTTTTTTACAGTTGGTTTTGCATGTCTCTATAGTCCTCAACAGACCACTGGCCATACAATATACATGTATGTGTACGTATACGTGCACATTGTGCTATCTGTGAAAGTTCAGGTGAGGTTTTTTTCCAGAGGTCATTATAGGTCCAACTACTTGATCCACCATTTAATCCCTATGATGCATACTGCATGGTACCATTGTACAGGTCTCTCTGTGTATGTCTGCAGGAGGCAATGGAAGACGTGTACATCCACCACCTTCCTCACCTGTGCTGGTACACTCTGCAAACTCTCTGCTCACAGGAGCCTGTTGCTGTGAAGTCAAGGAGCTTATTGCACTGTCTGGAACTGATAATGTTTTGTGTTCAGAAGATGCTTCAGGAGCCATCCACTCCCAGTCTCTCTACCTCACTTCCTACTACCCCTGCACTCACCCCCACGTCTCCTTCTCTCACTGGTACATTAGAAAAACGTGTTTATATCACACTAGCTAAAAAGAATTCGAATAAAGAAAAGCCACCTATCCATATGCAACACATAGATAAGCTGGATGCCCAGCCTACATGTATGTACAATGTACACAATGTTTTGTATCCATGCATGTACATACATGTGTACATGTAAATGTATGTGTATAGTACACACATGTACATGTACAATAGCTTCATCCATAGGCCTGTTACACATATATCTCTCAAGTCTTTAAACTTTAGTATGCTGGGCAGCATTCTTCAGTGAACACGTGTGTGTGTGTGTGTGTGTGTGTGTGTGTGTGTGTGTGTGTGTGTGTGTGTGTGTGTGTGTGTGTGTGTGTGTGTGTCACAGCTCAGCAGCTCAATGGAGCACCACTAGACCCTTCAGCTGGCTCGGCACTCACTAGTCATGCAGACAAACTTAAATGGAAGCTTCTCACCCAATTCTCGACCTTCTTTTCAAACTTCATCAACAATCGAATCTTTAGCCATTGTATAACTACTGTTAACCACACCTTCTTGTCATCATCAGTTCCAAGTAGACACCAGGTGCATGTATCTGGAAGTGTTGAGAGGTGTTTTGTAACAGGCTGCCAGCTACTGTGTGTGTTAGCTCAACTCCCAGTTTCCAGAGACTCAAATGGAGATGACAAAGGTACATGTACATGTACATACATGTACATGTACATGTACATGTGCACATATACACAATGCCAATTGTTTTTTCGTATATACATGTATGTGTACATGTACATGTGTATTATACAAGTTGTGTAATGTTGATTGGAATGGAGGTACCTCTGCCCTAGTTGAATATTAGCAAACCAGCTTCATTGTTAGATATCCCACCTGAGGCAGCCAATCTTTCGTTTCGGGCGAGTTGTGTTGTGTTGCTTTGCCTTTCTGTTGTGTTGTTGTTGTTGCCTTGCCTTTCTAAGCATCTCTTGGATTGATTGTTCATGTACATGTACATGTACATGTACCTTACATGTCTATCCACGTGATTGTTCATGTGTATACATTGTACATGAAGTATTTCTCATTACTAGATTCTACAGGTACTGCATGGCTGCCAGCTATGAAGTCAGTGTGTGCTGGGTCACATGACTATCACATGACATTCATTGCATTGGAGACACTGCTCACCCTGTTGGCTTATGACAACTGTAGCCCTGCCACATGGCCGTCATGTGATGTGAAGACTACTTGTGCTGTTAGTGCACTGTGTCCTGATGTGTCTACAATCACCAAGGACACCACTTTTCTAGAGGTACATGTACATGTACATTGTACTTGTATGCATAGTTATACCCATATATACATGTACATGTAGGGTGCAGACTATGTTCACATGTACATACATGTAATATCTGTAGTAGTTGGACAATAATTTGTGATCTTTTGACAAAAATGTTTGCCATCTAGAGCAGGGTTTAATCCAAGTGGGACGCAGGGGGGCAAATGCCCCCCCCCCCCAAGCATATGACACCATCAACAATCCGTCTCCCACCCTGCCAAATATGCCCCCCCAAGTTTCTATAATTATTAATTTTGCCCCCTCAAGGACGCATGTTTAGATTAAACACTGTAGAGGTATAAATCTACTCCTGAGGGAGGTCTCCATGAGGTGACCGAAACATTGTTGAACTACTGTGGTCTACTGGAATAGTGATGTATATATAAATGAAGAAGTTTGATCACATGTACATATATGAAAATACATGTACATGTACATGTATATAGCACACTAGCAGATAGTGTACAGAAAGAGCGAAAAATAAGAAAGGAACCCAACCCAGTAACATAGACAAACCACCCCCCCCCCCACACACACACTGCCTCCTTCCTTTGCTTCTCCTCCTCTCAGGCTGTGACCCAGTACCTGTGGGACTGTCTGTGTCCCTCCCTCCCCCAGTTCCATGTGGAGGCATCTTCTCTCCTCTGCTGGGCTCACTCTCTCTCTCCCTCCCATGCCTGTGAGACCACACTGCTCAGACAGTTCACTAGTGAGGTACGTACATGTAAGTGGGTGCAGGTAACTGGTCATGAGCTACATGTGTCTGTCTTGAACCAATTAGAGTGTACTTACAGTGCTTGTCACAGATGTACAATATACATGTACTGTGCACCGAACATGTATATACTGCATGTACATGTATATATGTGCATGTATGTACACATAGAGCACATTGGAATGAAGACACTGCTAAAATAGAATATACTTACTGCCCCAAAATGCATACTGGACATTTCGCTAATCAGGATGCTGCTTCTACACTGTAACTGTCTGAATTATATAGAGAGTTTCAACTGTACATACATTATCTCTAAATGTCTAAATTCTATATCGTTGTGCAGAGCATTGAGACATATCAGCGGTTCACTGTTCTCTGGCAGCATTCTCCATCACAGGTTCACGACACTCCCTGCAAGCACTTTAACAGGTCAGTATACTGTGAATTACACATATAGTGCACCTACACATACATGTACATTCATATATACACATATATGTACATATACATTCTACAGGGCTCTTCTGAGGATGGTAGCGGGCCTACAGAGTAGAGACTCAGCAGTGAGGAGTCTAGTTCAAGCTTGGGTCCACTCAGCCACCACTCGTGGAGAACTTCACTTCCTCATTGACCCCCTTGTCCAAATCATCCTCGAACCAAACCAGAAGAGAAAGTCATTTACCGGTCAGCCCCTGGATAATAAACCAATTGACGAATCAGAAAAGTACTACAATTCGTCAGCAGTGTCGGGTAAAGATGATGCTAGACTGACGCAAGATGAAGAGATGAGGCTGATCTACACACAGATTTTTGACAGCGACCAAGTGCTGTATGCTCTGAGTCTGCTACAGGCAGTACTGTGTGTTGATCCTCCTGCTGTGATCAGGAATCTCACTTGTTCTGTTGTGAGTGTGCCAATGTACAGAGCTTATGGATCTGTGAGATCCGATCTTGTCTCCAATGATCAGCCGACTGGCCAGAAAAGTATACTCGAGGTCATTTTGATGTCTCTTGTTTCATTTATCCGCTCTCGGTACCCAGATACACTGGAAGTGACCCCGTTAGATATGGTTGAAAACCTCAGAGTAAAGTCCACAGCAGTTGAAATGATTGGTTTTCTAATGCGTCAGTTTTCTCTGATTCTCTCTTCTCCTGCTGCTACTGATGGCGGTGGTGATGGGAGTGGGGGGTTGGTCCACAATCCCAGCTATGTGTCTGCACTAGTCACCCTCTGTGATGTGCAGAAGGTCCTGCTTCTCACCCTCTCACAAGTTACTAAATATATTAGACGCTATAGTAACCCACCTCTTCAGAATGGGGAATTGAAGAAGGAGGGCACTAGTGATTCTGGTAGTAATGGCACTAGTGTACTTGTGACTACGAAGAAATTATCTGAATCTGATCGGCTATTGAATGCTCCATTCCGTGTTCTGTTTGTGCATATCCTTCGCTCTCTTCAAAACCTCATCTCTCTAGAAACCCAGTGCATCCCTTCCTCCCCCGCAGCCATGACACCCAGAGGTAAGCAGATGAAGAGATCTCTCTCATCTCACCATCTGATTCAACCTGGCCTCAGTACCGCGGCACAACCCTTTTTCCAGTCTTTACTCACAGACATTTTAGCAAACTCATCTCTGTCTTATCTTCATCCTCCGCTGCTGCACATGTTCTCTGCTGCTCTGCCTAACCTCCACGGTGATCTGGACAGCCTTGCACCAAGAATACTCCGCCAGCTTTGCCGAAATCTTGAGAGCAGCGTGCAGGGAGAAAAGATGAAAGCTGAGGGGTCTTCAAGAGAGAGTTTTTCTGATGGAGCTGCAGTTGTAAGCAACATGCAAGCACTGGTGATCATCATTCTATGGTGCCTGTTTGGACACTATCCAACACAGCAGGTTTCGCTCAAGCATAACTTGTTAAACCGGTTTTGGGATGTGAGTCAACTCAGTCAGATAGACGACTCTGAGGAAGCTGTATCTCCAGCTTCCAAGCAGCCGACTGCAATGGCCTGGCTTGTCGATATGCTGACTGCTACACAGAGCAAAGCCGCTTCTTCTCCCGTAGGGTCAAAGTCTTCAAAACCTTGGCTCTCCCAAAGTAATGTAGGCCACTCTATTTTTATGCTCTTACCTGCAGTGTACAATGCACTGACTGAAGTATGGATGTGGTTTAGTGGTAGGGTAGCACCTGGGAACGCTCGTGGTGGTAACGACACAAGCATTGGTGGAGTAAGGAAGGGAGGGAGGGGGGTTAGTTGGCTGGAAGAAGAGAAGAAGAAGGCGGAATACCAGGCAAGTTTATTGCATACACAAGCAACAGTAGAAGGAATGTTGTGTAAGAACACACATAGAGTATCCCAGTACTGTATGTGTTGGATACATGAGGAGATATGGGTGTATACTGCACATGGGTACCTGGACTTTATGTGTTATGTGTATCATACTCATATACATGTGTATTCATATATCTGTTGTGGTGTAGGATATCAAGGGTCTGATATCGAGTCTGCTTGGTCCTCTGGCAGCACAGGAGCCAACCACCTTCTTCTCCTCTGTCTCCACTGTGTGGCTAGAGTGGGTCAGTATCCGGAGTACAATAAAAGACTACATGTACATGACATGATTGAGAGCTTCACTGCTATATAGTCCCTTCTTTTGCTAGCCCTTCTCTTAACTTTGCTCGGGTACAAATGTTATTATATATGTGTGCACAAGGGGAGAGCCTGGAGATGAGGCTAAGCCCTTTTTACATATAAGCATACTCTACCATTCTTACACTTTTTGTCCATAACTCCCTTTCGGTGTTTTTATTATTATGTGTGCAACAGATACAGTGTATATGAATAATTCGTTTTTGTTGCAGGACCTGGGGTCAAAGGTGAACCCAAACAGTAAGGAGCTGACCAAGAGAAGGGACGCCTTCATTGTCATGTTACACCATATCCATGTTAGTGTACATAGTCTTATTGCAGGAGGTAAATTTATGGAAGACAATAGGCTTTAGGTCTTACACATTGTGTATGGATTTAAGACATTGATTGGGGAGGATAGTCAGAATTGAAACTGCTGAGGCCTGTGGTTGTGAGTGCAAATATTTACCTCTGATTATAAACTTCCCTGTACAACTCCCACTTTTCATTTCATCATGAAATGCTGCTTCTCTTGTAAGAATAGTCTGAGTTGCAGCCTGACATCAGAGTGTCAATGGACTCTATAGGGGTGTAACTGACGTGCTTATTAGCCTTAAGTAACAGCTCAGAACTCCTGAACACAGCACCCATAACTGTACACAACCTGCTCTCTGAGTGTTTCTATAGATGGTAAATATGTAAATACACGACTACAGATTATAAACCGCCGATTTCTTTTACAAATCATCATCCTCTTAACTGCAGCATTGAGCCTTTGTAGGCATGTCAGTTCCATCCCTACATAGAGTCTACCATGTGCCATCTGTACATAGAGAGTCCAACCGACTCCGATATGGAGCATTGTGAAGTCATACAGTGTAGATCATGGACTGCATGTATTCAATACATGACAGTTTGACTGGTAGGCTCACTCCAGCAGCCTACAGCTAGTGGTGTATTGTATATACATGTACTTCAGGTGCTGTCACTGAACCAGTTCATTCGTGGTGTGCAGTTCTCATTCACTGACCTGGCCAGCTGTGATGACATCGAGTCCTCTGTACTTAGACGAAAATACCTACTACACTTCTTGTACAAGTATATCAGTAGGTCAGTATTGCATGTAGCAATACCCCTGTGTGACTAGGATATGGGTACATGGTGTGGTATGGAATATATTGTCAGTGTCCCACCCTTGTCTCTGCTTCTGATTATTCTTCCTATATGCTTCTTATAATATCTGAAATCTTTTTAAGAGTAGTTAGTGTGTGTCCAGCACAATAAAACAATGTACATACATGTACTGTATAGTGCCAAATTTTGAGGTACATTATTTTTCGCAGTTTTCATGGAATCACAAAAATAAGCTCATTAAATCATTCATTCTAGGGGTGTTCCTAATAATGAGCTACAGATTCCGTGAAAATTTTCTATGAGATGTTTCAAAATGGCAATCCAATGTCCTTGGTGTATGCAAGAGTATATAATAGAAGGGGAAAGTTTGCCCCCTCTTCGAATATATACTCTTGGTATATGCAATGTACAATGTATGTACACATGTAATACACATGACAAGGATGTTCCATATTTGATATTTCCCCTCAGTTCATTACAGAGCTGGGAGGAGCTGGCTGGGTGTGATGCAGTGATGGTGATGTTCCTTAGAGATCTGTATTCCCAGTGTTACAATGGCACTGGGGACTCCTTGCTCACTAACTGCCATATCCTCTGCATGCTTACAAGGTATACCACATGTACACCACACAGAGCAATATTAGACGGATTAGTATACATGTATATATGTATCACCCACAGTATTCTACATGTGTTCATCTGTCGGGTTCCTGGACTGGAAAAGAAGCAGAAGAAAGAGCGAAAGGAACTACAGGTAGAGTTCATGTATGTACATCAGAGAGTACATACATGTAGATCATCATGTAAGGATGGTGTAAGGACAGTGCCCGCATAACAGCTCAAAATTCCCAAACCTTTTTTGATATCTACATTATCAGCCCATATGCGGACTGCTCTCTCCATACACCTAGCTATATAAGCGAAGGCCTAGCTCGATGGTATCAACTTCCCTCCATGTATATCCACTGTCCACTCCAGGATCTAACTCATAAGCTCTGTGAAGCACTGAGTTTAGCGGCTGGCTGTTCCCCTCTACCATCCTCTCATGACAGTCCTCTCCATGGGAGACCCCCACCCCCACATGTGGGAGATGTGCAGAGAGAACCAGAGGACTTTGAAGTAGTGGAACACTCAGACCTCCATAGAAAACACCAGGTATACAACCATGTACATGTATATATACATGTATGTACACATATAAATGTACATGTACATGTACGTGTATGTGCATATTGTGCTGTCAGTGAAAGTTTACATTGTAAGTAAATGTAGGATGAGGTTTCATTTCCAGAGGTCATCGTTATGCATGTACATGTATATAGGTCCAACCACTCGATCCACCAATTTGTCACTATGATGCATACTGCATGGTACCATCATACAAGCCTCTCCGTATATGTCGCAGACCTATATGTATTCAAGTGTCTACATATGTACCCATATTATATATACATGTACATGACAAATCACTCCGAGATGACAGGGTGCAACACAGCACAACTTGTCTGATCGAAGCAGTCATTTTTCAAAGAAAATTGGCTGCCTCAGATGGCATGACACTCACATTCTAGGCAATGCTCCTACTATCTAAGCTACTGAGGCAGCTCAGCTGGCTGGGCCTACAAATCAAGGCAAAGCAAGCCAAGTATCTCAACCTGATAAACTACAACTTAGTTAATGAATACATGTAATGTACATGTAGGTGTCGTCCAGTGAGTCTGGAAGTAAGATTGTGGACACTGTGACTAATCATCGTGTGGGTACGATATCACTGTCTAGTGGTGAGGGGAGAGTGAAGGGAGGGGAAGATGTGTCCAGTCTCAGTCCTGCTCCCTCAGCTACGGTCACCAGTACAGACAGAGGAGGAGTGGCAGCTGGACATGTTAGATCAGCCATTGTTGCCCCAGCCCACCACCCTCCTGTAGCCACCATGACTACAGCCGCAAGACCAGTGGAAGTACAGCCACAGAAGAGTGTGACTGACCCCACAGCTCTGCCTGGAACACAGGCCCTAGCAGTGCTGGCCAGTGTAAGCCACTATGTAATCATAGGGAGAAAGCACTAATATGTACATGAGTGTAACATGAGTGTAACATGCTTGCATGTTGTATATGCCTTGCCTGTGTAGCCAAGTCATTGTCTGGGTTTGAACTCAATCCTTAGGATATTAACATCCATTCTACACTCCTCTGCCACAAGAGATCCAGTGGCTCAGTGGTAAGAGTGTCTGACTAGTTATCAGAAGGTCCTGGGTTCGAATGCCAGCTGGATCCTGAGTTTTTTCAGGATCTTTAACAATGACTTGGGATTGATGTGGGTTGATAGTGTTTCCATCATTTAGGCTATTTAATAACTATACATGACATTACGCATGCATTAATTACACTCTAGACTCAACAGACAATCACTATGATGCCTCGGCTACGTAGGTGGAATTCAAACCCACAACTATAACTTGCCTCCTGGCAGGTGCTCATTGAGTTTCAAGAACCATAGACATATCTCACTCTCCACCCTTCCCCCACCTCTCTCCTATTTCTCCTGTAGACTGTGTCTCACTTTATAGATGGCGTGTTTGGCAGTTCAGAGAAAGGGAAGATTTTGACTCTGCTCAAAGTCATTTTGCACAACGTATGGCCTCACTTACAGAACCACAGGTACATTGTATATGTATGTATGTGTATACTGTATGCTTATCATCTTTCAGTCACTCAGCGCGCATGCGCAGCAAGGGTTACGGTAGTTGGGTCTGTGTGTGTGTGTCTGTTAAGTCACATCTCACCTCTGGAGCGTCTGTTCGTCAAGAAGCTTCTGTCACGTACTCAGTGGGCAATGGAGGTAAAAAAATATGTAGGATTTTCTCTGAAGCCGCTTCCTTCAAAAGTTATGGCGTTATTTGCTTACCTACGGCATCCTACAGCGATATTGCAGCGGTATTCTGCGCAACGTTTCGACGGCAGAGCTTTCTAAAGCTCTTAACAAGGCTAACAATAGGCTAAACGCTACCTGGAATACGACTCAATGTAAGGCAGGGAGCTTCTTTCTCTTTAGTCTCTGTCTTTTGCTCACAAATCTTCCATATACTTTCCATTACCCGCATTTCAGTAGCGCATGCACTTTTCAGGATTCGCGCACGCGTGGCACCGAGGGTTCCGCACTTTAGTGCATTCATTTCTAGCTTAATTTGTCATCTCACACTCCTTCCATTCCCTCTCCCTCAATACCTGCTTCTCTCACAGTTCAGAGGCTCAAAAGCTCCACCACCATTCTGTCAAACTGCTCTCTTCACTGAGTGGTTTCCAGGCAACCAGGAAGGCATGGCGACGGGAGACCTTTGACCTCTTTATGGCAGACAACTTCTTTGTCATGGAACTTGAGAGCTTGCAAGAGTCAGTTAATGTGTATTGATGATAGATAGTTGGAAAGTGAAAGTGAATACTCTGTGTGTGTGTCTACACATACATTCGCCCAAATAAGAAATTAACCCAGCCATAAAATAAACTTACCTGTATACTTGTCTTGAAACAGAACATGTGAACTACTTTGGGACCATCATTCCTAGGGCTGAGAAATATCCCTGAGGGCATATCTCAAAATTGAATGCATACATTGTTTATATACACACACATAGTGCAGGATTCAATATCCATGTATGTGTATATATGACATTCGCTCTATCCCGTATTTGTTTGCTGTTGCCTAAAAATCAAATTTTTGGAAGCTTTTTGCTGGCTAAGGGATGGGTGTGGCCGACTGTAAGATAGGCCAATCGAGAAAGGAGGCTAACAGCAAACAAGTTAGTTACATGACCTTAATTGGGGTCCATTCGACCATGCATCTCATGCACCCCAACTAAGGTCATGTAACTACTATAGCTTTTTACATACAGCAGTAGGACATGGATTATGTAATTAATAAGGTCTATACAAGCTTACATGTATATGTACATGTATATGTGTGTCTATTCATCATCTAAATGTGTGTACAGCTGTATTTAAACCAAGTTATTAAGTGCCCAACTGGATCCATTGTGTTCTGCATCTGTACACACTCTATGCAACTAGCCTGCATGATTGGCAACTCTGTGTGTTTTCACCATGCTGAGTCAGACCTCAGAGGCTTCGAAAACACAGCGTGATACCACAACTCACCCACAAAAAAGTAATATTTGACCTCAGGTGTCAACCCATCATGCACTGATACATGAAAATACATGTGTGTAGCACACCAGCAGATAGCGTATAGAAAGAACGAAGAAGGAAGAAAGGAACCCAACCCACATGTACAGATATTCTACCAACAAGCTACATGTATATACCAAGCCAACTCACCTGGTTCACACAGAGAAAGAGACAAGTGCATGCATGTGTCTTTCGTATGCAGATGGAGGGTACTGGTGGATAACCTGATGACACAAGACAGAACTACATTCCGTGACCTACTAACCAGACTGACACCTGGCCTCACACCAGGACTCTCCAATATATTCACCACCGCAGAACAGGTATATACAGTGTACACGAAATATTCAGACCAAGAGACTCCCAAAGCAATACAACACAGCACAATTTACATTTAACTCACCCAAGACAGTCATTTTTCAAAGAAAAAATGAATGTACTACATGTACACTACAGTAACTATTCATTGAATCTTTGGGAGAAATATATGTAATGAGAACTTGAAAGTAAATTAATGAATATTAGTCAGTTTTGGGAGAAGTTGAAAATCAATTGTTATACATATCTACAATGGACCCACATGTTGTGATGAACTATGGAGTATGTGTTTTACTTTTAGGAGGCACTCAATACTGGGAGAGTGGTGAAGAGAATGGCATTTGCTATTCTGTCTGCAGAAACAGATCAGTACACTAGCTACCTGCCTGTTATACAGGGTGAGATAAGCAAATGTTGAATCATTATAGGAGTATTGCTGTATGTCATAGTATCATACAACTAGGCCTGTGTTGTAAGCAGGTGCTTCAGACAACTGATGTACATGTAGTTCAGTTTACCAAGGCAAATGGTATAATAGCAGACATGCATACACCTTGTACACGACTTTAATGATCCATGAGGTGCTTAGAAAGACAAGGCAAAGCAACACGACACAACAGAAAGACAAAGCAACACAATACAACCCCAAAGCAGTCATTTTTCAAAGAAAAATTAGCTGCCTCGCGAACCCATGACACTCGCATCCATGTATATGCTTATATAGTCCTACGTATATAACATCTGCATGTATATACATGTACGTGTATATGTTTGTTCCTTCTTTCTCTCCTCTCATTCAGAAAAGCTATCAGACTGCCTGAAGCTGCAGCGTCACCCAGTCGTCTCCTCTGAAGTATTTCTCAGTTTTAGGACTCTCCTCCTCAAATTCTCCTCCACACATCTCCTGTCCTTCTGGCCAGCCATTGTCGCAGAAACAGTAAGAATTTTGTAGCTCAATACTTAGTACATGTACATGTACTTTGTGTTCCTATACAGGTATAATTGTACTGGAGAGTGCACATGTGTGTATGTGTTACAGTGTCTATACACATCTGTATTGTTACAATCTGCATAATCATACAACATATGTGCATGCGCATGTATAAAATATACATGTATGAGTGTATCGTGTATCAAATATCTACATGGTTCCTGTGTGTATTGTAGATGCCATTGCACTTTTGTGTACATAGCTTATTGCCTCCCTCCCAGCTCTGTACCCTGCATGAGTTGGAGACAGACCTGCGTCTGGAGCTCCGTGAGCAAAGGATCCCACCACCCAGTCACCTGCAGCTCTACCTGGCAGTCAGCAAGCTGCTCAACACCGCCTGGTCGCTACCCTCGGACTTCCTTCCTCACTTTCAATTGTAAGTCCATCTGGACTGCCACTGGGATGTCCCAGGGAAATACCTCGAGAGAGGAAACATTCCCTAGCCTAGTCACATGAGGGGGAGCCCCTGTCGTCAAACAGTAATGGCATAGCATTGAACATGAGTGTCTTGCCACTAACCCCTAATACTCAAACCTCAGCAGTATAATATATAATACGTACATGTATACATACATACATACATACATACATACATACATACATACATATATATATACATTGGAACCTCTCTAATCTGGACACCCTTGGGACAGAAGAAAGTGTCCTGATTAGTGAGGTGTCCTGAGTTAAATTGTACACGAACATGGCATTTGGGACAGCTAAATGTGTCCTGTTTATTGAGGTGTCCTCATTCAGGGTGTCCTGATTAGAGGGGTCCCACTGTGTTATATGAAAGTCATGAGCAGTTGTGGTTACATTATATACACATGCATGCCATTCCATGCAGTTTGCAGTGGGGATTCAGTGTTGCTGGCAATCGCCATTCTAGTTCCGGTGGACATGGAAGGGGATCTCTGCATAATATATGCTCCCTCTTTTCCTCAGTAAGTCCCCATTTGTACACAATGTGGTGTGATGTGTCGTACAACTCATGTTGTACACTGGTTATAGGCTTACGTATTTCTACAATAGGTTGAAGGAATTGAGAAGATGAGTCATGCCCAGTCTACACCAGGAGTCAACCTTCAGCCCCACACCATCACCTCCCTCAGAGACCTGGGTCCATTCTTCACCTCTTTCCCTCCGCCTCGTTCTTCACTACAATCTAGACACCACACAACTAGCTATAGCAGTGTTGAAAAAGAACTGTTGAATGATTTCCTAGAACCATTTCCATCTCACTGACTGTTGGAGTCAGTGTGTGTGTGTGTGTGTGTGTGTGTGTGTGTGTGTGTGTGTGTGTGTGTGTGTCACCATCATTAATTTTCATGGCATGCAGAATTCCATTTCTTTGGTAAAGATTTCAATTAAGGTAAATTTATAGCAGCCAAGATTGGGTGAAGTATGTAATGAATATGCTTTGGGAGTTGAGACACATTAATGAGACCCATGTTGTTTGATTGACTATGAGCACAACGTCACACACTGAGTCACCTGCAACTCTATACACTTGGCAGTTCCATCTGCCCCTTACCCTCTGACTTCCTTCCTCACTTCCATTTGTATGTCCATCTTTAGTGCCATTGGGATGTGCCAGGGAAATGCCTAGAGAGGCAATATTCCCTACATGATCATGAGAGGAAACCCCTGCTATCAAACAGTAATGGCATACTGTAGCCATGAGTGTCCTTTGCCATGCATTTGGCTCCTCAAACCTAGCACATTAGTAGCAAATTCAATTGCTCAGATAAGCAGTTGTAGTTACATGTACATGCATGCCATATAGTTTGCTGTGGGGATTCAGTGATGCTCTAGTTCTGGTGGACAGGGACCATATGTTTCCTCTTGTCCTCAGTGAGTCACCATTATAGTATCTGTGATATGCAGTACAGAGTCTGTGATATGCAGTACAGAGTATGCAAGCCCCATGCCATCACCTCCCTCAGGGACCTTCACCTCTTTCCTTAGTCTAGACACCACATGTACACAACTAGCAGTGTTGAGAAAGAACTGTTGCATATGGTTTCCTAAAACCCCGGTGGGTGTGTGTGTGTGAGTGTGTGTGTGTGTGTGTGTGTGTGTGTGTGTGTGTGTGTGTGTGTGTGTGTGTGTGTGTGTGTGTGTGTGTGTGTACGTGGGTGAGTGTGTATGTTTCGTGGGAAGTCTCAATTATTTTTGCATCCTTATTTTGACATCATGTAGAATTCATTGGCATCGTTCTGAATGTGCACGTCATACCACATTCCTTGGATCAACAATACATATTGTACATGACAATGTACAAAACAAACACTTATTTTGGAGAATGATCATTCTATAAGCATGCATGCACTTTGTTACGAAGTATTAGCACAGCTTTAGCACAGCCTCACAACTATTGGTACTGTTTTTGGTACACTTGGTAGGCACGCTGGGTGTAGGCGGGACCTTGTTTCGGGAAAGTAGTAGAATACCCAGCTTGGCTAGTCTGCTGTGCCGGATATTGCTGCTGGAATCCAGCCTGTTGCTGTGCATAGGCAGTGGGAGGAGCAGCGTTAGTTATGGGATACTGTGCTGGGTATCCGACTCCAGCTTGGGATGGCATGGAGGATTGAGGAGGTGGTGTAGGGTTGGGTGTTGGTGCATTTGGTACAGGGGCAGATGGCTGGGATGTATAGGGTGAATACTGTGACACCTGTGAGGCTTGACTGGTTGGGTAGGTACCCGGAATACCATTGTGAGGGGCCGAGAACTGCTGCTGTTGCTGTTGTGCATTCTGAGTAGGCTGAGCTCCCTGAGCATAGTAGGCAGCGGTGCTGTCTTGCTGGGTTGGCTGCTGCTGAGGAGACCCATAGGCAGTGGGTGTGTAGCCCTGAGAATACTGTTGCTGCTGCTGCTGGGATGGTGGTTGTGGCTGGGTTTGTTGTGGCTGCGTTTGGAGAAACTGAGCAGTGGTGTCGGTGTGAGAGAACAGATGTGATGCTGAGGCTGAAAGAGAGAGAGAGAGAGAGTTAACAGAGACAAGAGATACAATCATGCCATAACTTTAGGGTATTCCATATGCCTTGGCAGTGGTTCATACAGTCTAAACAGTACTACATAATCTAACAATCTAGGGGTGAGGGAACTGAGACTTGGGGGAATATCCCTCTAACCATATTGGTATCCTTACACTGCACTAGCTTGTGGGAAGTTGAAGCACATACTACATTGAATGTAGTGACATTTACAAGTTGACAACACACAAGTAAGCTGAACATGTCTGCAAGTAAGCTTGTACATGTACATGTACATCATCCTGCATAGGGACACTTCACTTACCGGCACTGGTACTAGTTGCAGCAGTCTTGAGGGGGTCGAACAATGAGGCAGTAGCCGGGTCAGCAGTATGCTTCACTGCTGTAGTTAGTGGAAGAAAAAGAAGATGGAGTGGGGAGGGAGGGAGGGAGGGAGGGAAGAAGGGTGTAAAGTAACTGTGTCATCCACATACATGTATTGTAGTACCACCTTCAGTTTTAGCAACTGGCTGTGGAGTCGATACATGAGTGGGTTTAGCAGCTTTGTCTATAGGGGTGACCACACCCTCTCCTGCTGATCTGCCGTCCAGTGAGTCCAAAATGACATTGACTTTGTCTCTGATTTGGGAGAGTTCACGACGAACCTCCTGAACCTCGTGGGCATCCAACGTTGGCAGTGGCTCACGACCATGGACTGAAGGTAAAAACAAACATTAACACACATATACATATTAAAAATGTACATGTGAAACAGCTGCTGACAGACATGACTTTTTCAGGAGATCCTTACTGAAAATGGTGATCTTCAAAACACGACTCAACTGCTTGGCAAGGTTGAGGTCTGAGCTCTCTGCTATGGTGATCAGATCACCATCTGGATGTGGTGTGTGTGTGCGTGTGTGTGTGTGTGTGTGTGTGTGTGTGTGTGTGTGTGTGCGTGCGTGTTTATTGTTCAACCAAGATTGAAATGGGCCACAAGTGTTATACATTTTGAACAAACCTTCGTCTTTGTATTTCAGAGTGACATCATCTGTGGGGCTGAGGCGGCCCTTGAACACTCTCTGTAACATGAGCAGTAGTTCATCATATGTGATGTCTTCATTGAATATTGGCACTTTTCGAATATCGTCTCCTAGTTTGGCCTTGATGATTAGCTTCCCGCTAAGGTCCATGGGTAGAAATGAGAACGCGTTGTCTCTCTGGTCTTTGGAGCTCATCTCTTTACCCCTACAACTATCTATAAGGTGCGATTGTTTAGTCGGGTCCAAAGTTCAACTGGTCACAAGACACGCGTGCGGTACGGCACGCCCACATTACATTTGTTTTCTTGATGACGTAATTTGTATGGGCACCATATGATCCAGCTTCTCAATGGCCGTCGTTGTGAGGTCGGTATCTAGGGCGTGGGGTAGGTTTGAGGGCAGACTGCCGTTAAAAGCTCAGTCCTTCTTAAATCACCCAGCTGGTAAGCTATTCTAGGCTGTATGTAGCCTTACTGTAGGACAATCTGATTCTACACACGAGCAGTCAAGTAGTGAACATTGTCTTTTCCTTTCAGGCCCCAAAACCATATTTTTCTGGGCACCATCCTTCAAATGGGTATGTTATCAGAGACCAGTGAGGTGTATGTTCCTCTGTAACTAAGGCCACTTCAAGTCTATTAGTTGTTTCCCACCACTGTATACCTTTATGATCAGTATCCACTGCTGTGTCCAGATGATGAGGAGTGCACACACAGACTGGTCGTGCATGCTTAGCATTGTCAATGTCCCACTAGGGCTGCAGTACTAGTATCATGAGTATGTAGAGTATAACTTTGCCTACAAACTACAACACTGACATCATTCTCCCATGGACTGTTTCTGAGGAAAGCATACACTAAAGCAAAGAGCTAATGACTACCTTACCTGCATTATCTTGTGTAACAGGCAACTAATTAACTTTAAGAGGCATAACCTTAACCACTAATGATACAAAAATATCATGTACCTAGTTACTAACTTGTTTCGACATAGGAAAATGCAGTGTTTCATACAGGGGGGTAAAGGGGGATATCCCCCCCCCCAGATAAGTAACAACATAATAGGGATTGTACATGAGTACGTAACAACTAAGATGCTTTCCCCCCAAACTAATATCCTGTATGAACTGCTGCTGAATGTAATACTGATGTAAACATGCAGGGACTAGTCGTAGCTGGATTAGCTGATGCTGCTAGGCCAGCAGAGAAACTGAGTGTCAAGCAATCTGGTGCCTTGGCAGCCACAGGTACGGTATATACCCTAGCATCAATAGGTATACACTGTGTACAAGTGTGTGTATTATGACTTCCAACGTTCTTGCTTTGCCCTGTCCAAGGTGTATTTCCCCAGCACTTTCTTTCCTCTCCTGTATGTGTGTAGTTTGATGTGGAATGGCCTTGGGACCACACTAATTAATCTGATTAATTACTGGAATTCTCTCCCACTTTATTGTGAAAATGCCTGTAGTGGCTTGTTGCAGGTAGGTAGTGGATTACATACACAATTATCCCTTGATTGCAGGGACCATCTGGGCTCGTTATTCCCTGGTGATCATTCCAATCAACTACAACCTGTTTGCAGTGAATGTGTTTGTGGCTATAACAGGATTCTCCCAGCTCTACAGGATATGGCGGTACATATAACATTTCACTATCTGTTGTTCACCTTCATCCAGGAATTAATGACACTTCCTATACCTCTGTTTTACAGATATCAGCAGAAGATAAAGGAAACTCCCTCCCCACCAGCCAAAGAGTCCTAGACTCTATAATATTTTGTACATACATATGGAACACTCTTCTTTTATTATTCGGTCATAGCATATGTATTATTTGGTAGTATTTTTATGTATACTTATTCTTGTTAGCCACAATTAGTTTCATTGTATATTTATTGATATTCTTGCTTAGTACAGTTGGTTTCATTATGTTCTCTGATAATGCACAGAAAGTCCTAAAAACCGAACTGTGACTAGATGTAAGCGTGATTTCAATTAATCACATAATTAGAATGCTCATGTAGTCCCCAATAGCAATTATCAGATGAATGGCAATTCCCTGTGGTCAGAGTTGGCATGTGTAATTATTTTCACACAACAATGCAGGAAGTACTGATTTGATTAGTTTTAGAAATTACGTAATGGTTAGAACCCCTTTGGACTTATGTGGATGTGTATTGCAGCCCCACAAAGGTGTAATAGACACAATAGGAATACTATAGCTGTATATATAAACTGTGCATAACAGGATTCTCCCAGCTCTACAGGATATGGCAGTACATATAACACAACATTTCCCTATCTGTTGTTCACGAATTAATGACACTTCCTATACCTCTGTTTTACAGATATCAGCAGAAGATAAAGGAACTCCCTCCCCACCAGCCGAAGAGTCCTAGACTCTATAATATTTTGTACATACATATGGAACACTCTTCTTTTATTATTCGGTCATAGCATATGTATTATTTGGTAGTATTTTTATGTATACTTATTCTTGTTAGCCACAATTAGTTTCATTGTATATTTATTGATATTCTTGCTTAGTACAGTTAGTTTCATTATGTTCACTGATAATGCACAGAAAGTCCTAAAAACTGAACTGTGACTATATGTAACCATGATTTCAATTAATCACATGATTAGAATGCTCATGTAGTCCCCAATAGCAATTATCAGATGAATGGCAATTCCCTGTGGTCAGAGTTGGCATGTGTAAATTATTTTCACATAGGTATATAGCAATGCAGGAAGTACTGATTTGATTAGTTTTAGAAATTATGTCATGGTTAGAACCCCTTTGGACTTATGTGGATGTGTATTGAAGCCTCACAAAGGTGTAATAGACACAATAATTATTTGGAATACTATAGCTGTATATATAAATTGTGCATAACAGGATTCTCCCAGCTCTACAGGATATGGCGGCACATATAATGTTACCCACAACATTTCCCTATCTATTGTTCACCTTCATCCAGGAATTAATGACACTTCCTATACCTCTGTTTTACAGATATCAGCAGAAGATAAAGGAAACTCCCTCCCCACCAGCCGAAGAGTCCTAGACTCTATAATATTTTGTACATACATATGGAACACTCTTCTTTTATTATTCGGTCATAGCATATGCATTATTTGGTAGTATTTTTATGTATACTTATTCCTATTAGCCACAATTAGTTTCATTGTATATTTATTGATATTCTTGCTTAGTACAGTTGGTTTCATTATGTTCACTGACAATGCACAGAAAGTCCTAAAAACTGAACTGTGACTATATGTAAACATGATTTCAATTAATCACATAATTAGAATGCTCATGTAGTCCCCAATAGCAATTATCAGATGAATGGCAATTCCCTGCGGTCAGAGTTGGCATGTGTAATTATTTTCACATAACAATGCAGGAAGTACTGATTAGAAATTACGTCATGGTTAGAACCCTTTTGGACTTATGTGGATGTGTATTGAAGCCTCACAAGGTGTAATAGACACAATACTATAGCTGTGTAAATTGTGACTAGACATGACTAACATATCAATATTGTGGACATTAGCTATTTGGACTATGCAAAAACGTACAATACACAGCCTTGTACCCATTCTCCTAACACACGTTCATTTTTGTATTCACCAAATGGGACTCTTAATCTTTGATAAGGCTACCATTTACATAGTTAGGCACACTCAGCACAGGACTATTTATAAGGGAGCCTGTAATCCTTCACTATTATTGGAATGTTCAGCAATATTGACCCAAGCCTTATATCTATAGGCTCAATTTACACAGGTGCAGACTTGAAGGCTGTCTGACACACTCCCATGCAGGGACACAACACAGAACTATTTATTGACAATTAGTGGTTTTAACTGCCCTCAATAAAGAGCCCCTTTAACACAATCAAGAGCCATTATGTGTCTATTAAGGTCACTGATGGTTTGTAAGTATTCTGTACAGACTGCACACACATGACCTAATGAGTCATGAGACTATGTATCTAATTATAGTAACATTATTTAATATTATGTCGTGGGTGTGTGGTCGAATGGCAGTAGTGCTATGGCAGCATCTTGAGTATTATTATTAATATTATGTTGTATGTGAGGATTCATATTAGATTTGGGGTTTTATTCTCACGCCTGACCTCATGTGAACCCGAGTGAACTTCTGTGATTGTATACAGTACGTTTCAACACAAACATGAAACCGCTTCTAAATAAACCTTAAAAAATACACAATAATATGCAGGTTGGCACTGCAATTGCACAGCATTACACAGCAATACACATTGACCAAGGACATTACCTTGTATAGTTCCACATACCACTTTAATGTAGCAGGTCCAAGTCACATATCACACAGGGGATGTGAACCAATATACTGTTACGTGTAAGGAAATGATAAGGATGTTAAGAGTAAATACACGAAATTTCTCCCGCCAAATCTTTCCAGCTCATTTCCTACACACAACCTGCTCCATGCGTAAGAGGCCCGGAATGAATTACATAACAATGATGTCACATATACCCTGAAGTTATGCTAACTCAGCAAAGGTAGTAGTTGTATAACATATGCCAAATGTCATACATTGTAAAGTGCAATCAGATAGGATATGACATTACATATGCATCTTAGATAACGAATAACATACATGACTCATGAAGAAGTGATGTGTAACAGACAGAGAGTGGTGCTCAGTCAGCACATTGTTGATTTTCCCCATTAGGATTATTCATTGGGGAATTCCTGCATGTAGATCTAAGCACAGATGATGTCAACTTGGGTGATTTGCAATGTGTATAGGTGTTAAAATGGGGTGGGGGCGTTTGTTCGCATACACTATACATACATGTACATGCACACTTGCACATAATGCATATTCAGCTGAACTATTACCTGGCTGCATGCAGTATGCATAAAAGAACATTGCTTATAAACAACCACTGCTGCATCCATAAGAAATTCTTTTTCCTGAGAGGTAGATATACATGATGTAATGATTCTAGTTTTGCATACAGCAGGCCATGATTTTATTGGTGATTGTGCAATTATAGACAAAGCAGGATGTTAAGAAATAGCACTTCCTGCATGAGTGGAAATGAACAAGTTCCCATTGCATGATTGGACTATGCTGTAGTCATGGACTGATTTTTAGTCCACATGCTCTCTGTACTGTAACATTGGTTTAAGTTAGGTATGACCACTTACATGTAGCCACAACACAAGGGGTCATTTGCTGAACTCAATGTGTAGACACCATCATATGTAAATAACGACCTTGTAAATCCACAGATCTACAGTACAGACTGTGTTGACTAATGAAATTCTTTATGTATACACTTGGTTACACTATTCACCAGAGCTATTAATTTACAAGGGTGTAAACCCAACACTAATCAGGATTGTTATGACCAAAGGGATTTGTCTACAGCATTTAGTTGAAATGTTTCTTGTATATCTACAGTTAAAGACTTTGAATGAAGTCTGAGTCCCTAATCTCTTCCGATGTGACAACCAATTACTCGAAATTCACAGCAGGTTTCAGTTGCTTTTTTTTGTGGATGCAGCTATAATAGGCAGCGTGACTGTTGCGATAGCAACTTCTTGACAGAAAGCACGGAAACACGACGACCGGTGTTGCGCCTCAGGTGGTACCGCTTCCGTGGCACGCTCTAAAGTTGCAACAGTTACTCTGCAGTCACATGCAACATGACGGAACTGAGTAATGAATAATTGCGGAAACAGCGCCGTCGCGAGGTGTACATTACGTCACATGTAAACATCCCAACATTAGCTATAAAAGACGATGCAAGGCGCTGTCGCATCACTCTCGATCTCAAAACTTTGACCAGAAAGCGAAACTAAAATGAGTATTTACAATATCAAACCCAAAATGGACCAAGTCGGCATTTGGTCCAGTTTTCGTGAGTTGCGCATTTCCTCGCCAGTTCCAGAGGCCACGTTCGTGGATCCTTTGACCGTACAAGAAGCAGACCTGGAACGACGCTGCCTGGGGATTCTCACAGATGCACTGCGCGCACTTATCTCCTATGCGCACTCGTCTTTCCATGTTCCCATTTCTTTTCAGGTGAAGCGATTCGATCGGGCTCGCGGGCAAACGTGGGTCAAAGTAGCGCCCGAAGAAGTTCCCGAGGGATTCGATCTGAAATATCTTTTGCAGCACATGAAATTCTACGAAAACATGCCAAAGTACGTGGAACTGTTGAAGACGGCGGATTTCTCGTTGCGCAGCATCTGCCAGCACTTTCTGGATCTGCTAAGCCGTGCAGGAAGTCCGCGATGCGAAGAGGGGCAACAGGACGCAGCGACAGAGATATCCAGGGTCAAGGAGACGATCGCAAAAGCCGGAGGCTGGGTGCAAGAAATGATGAAAGTGGGGCTCTCGGATCGTGATGTGGTGCGACAGCTCACCGAGGCTCAGACGAAGCTCCGCGACCTCAGCACGGCAGTGGAGAAATATTCTCTCTTCCACCAGAATCAGTCCGAAGCACTCCGCCAGTCCAGCGGGTGGTGGCCAGAACGAACTCAAGCTGCGGCGAGATCCGTTCACCAGCAGATGCTCTTTCATCTGGACGATCCTGAGGTAGCCAAGTACGTTCTCCACGTCGTGGCTCCACGATTGGGCCTCGTGCCTTACTAACTACCCGGTATGGTAAAACCTCTACTGAGTAGATTTCTGAGACTCCTTAGCATAGCTGCCTCAGTCGACAAGGTGTATCATAAACGTGTGGAGTGTGTGATAAGTATTACTCTAAGTATAGCATACATTATACATGTGATGTGAGCCTCATGCATCCAGCAAGAAGTGTGATTCATTAGTTCAATGTAAAATGTAATAGTCCATTCCTTTGCCCTTAGTCTTTTGCATACAGTATGTGCGTGGTTCATTACAAACTGCAGCACTGTAGTCGCTATATTTTTTGTATCTTATTTTACACTGTGGAATAGTATCACCAGAATTATATGTTGCATTATTATACTTTTATCATCATGGAAAACTATGCCATTCATGTGTACATGTGTGTATATATTCAATCCTTTGTGTAAAACATTGCATTCAAACTCTTCACAAGTATATGCATCGAGCAAAGTGCCTGACTTCATGTATGGGGTGTGTATGAGTCATTCACTGGTTGTGTCACACTGTATATACATATATGTCTGATGAATGGATGTCACTTGTCCTGTCATCTCTTTTAGTGCATTCAGATCACTTTGTACCCATGCAAGAGATTGTGTTTTTCTCAAAAAAATTCTCAATGCCCTGAGACTCGTAGGTGTGCATAATGACATGCACTTTAGACACTCAGCATGTGTATATGCAGACATAATGATGCATGAATGATGCAAGAATCTACTATTAATAGTGACTACATTACACACTCACTGCAGACATTGGACGGCAGTTGTGCATGCACTGTATATGCATGAAAGTTGTATACAGTTAGCGAACATCTGACGATGAATATTGCGCTGTTGCATCATAGGGAATGGACAGAGCACAATTCTTGAAACCTTGCTATTCTGCTTCAGTGTATTGATCACATAATGACATAATTTCTTATTAATTGCATTACTTATGCATGAAGACACCTCTGAACTTTCTGAATGTTGCATTGCTAGATAGGTGATGATCAGCTGTTATCTCTATGAGCCAATAGTTTGTGTGTACAAAATAACTTATTGTGAAAGATACACACTGTCTCTTCCAACAATAACAATCACAAACAACTTTTGCTCCTGTTAAGTGAAAAAGTGGGGAAATAATTGTGTATATAGCACAATATTATTGGGATGCTTACCAATAACTACTGACATGCCTTATCATGCACTTATGAGTAACAGTCAAGGTAGATGATTGATGTGTACGGCAATGATCTGTTACAAGTGGTGTACAATCACTGTTGTAGTTCTGTGTCTATACAGCTAGTCGGTGATGTGTGGGGTCACCAGAAAGTGTTTGTGACTCCACCAATAACTACAGATCTCTGTTACTGCATGTTATTTGTCACAAGCCTATAAGCCATCTACCAGACATGTTGTAATCATTATGATGGACATTAATGGAGTCTGAGAGCTCTATGATAGTGAATGTGTCTCTACAGCCTGCATGTAATTGTTCTACCGGTGAGTTCAAAGCAATCTTACAATACTCCTCACCCTGACATGGCTTTCATACTCAAAAGAAAAACTAAGTGTCACCTTGTCTGGTGTAACTGAAATGAGGGCACCTGGATAAACAGGACACTGCTGCTCCGTGGCAAGTGCCGTGTTTGTGTCTCAATTCAGGATAGCTACTTCATTTGTCCCAAGTGTGTCAAGATTAGGGAGGTTCCTAAGAGCTCTATCTACAAAGTATGTGCATCAAACATCAGAGGAGAACCAATGGCCAAGGGAGATGCCCACAGTGTACCTCTGTCTACCACTAACAAGTTTCTATCATGTTTTTTAGTCTCTGTTTGTGGTACAATTTCATTATTGCGAAAGTCCCAAACCCACTGTGTTATCAGTACATATCACCTTCACAACACACTCACTATATATGTGCTTTCTATAAAAAAGCAGAAGACAATAAGGTAATGTGTATTATGTGTATATAAATTGGTTTTCTACGACATATACATACCACACAAAAGGAGAAAAACAGCAGATGAAAATGCTTTCAGGTTATTCTTGTGGTCTTCTGTTTGAAAGAGGGAATTACAAACAAGACCAAAATGAAAGCCAACATGCAAGCCCCTTACAGCCCTACCCATATATACCTTAGTTGTACAGTAGATGGTTACACAAGGTGCAACACCTGGCATTCCAAATAGTCTAGATGCTACCTACATAAGTATTATGTGCACACTTATTGCTACAGTCACTGCTTTTTTTGGCTATGTATTTTCACCCAATGTTATCTTAGCTATTTCACATGTGTATTTTTAAATGCCTACCTCTATAGCTACATTGTTGATAGAGAATCATGTAGTATGTAAAAGGACAATCCTACAAAAGCATACGCAATCATCATTCAGTAATGCACCAAGTTGTTTTTGCTTCACCTACACTTGTAGTACTGTACATACAATGTATTATGATTTGTAAAGGCACCATGTATATTCATACAAACACTATCCAATAGGGAAGGGTGTGGATTGAGATAATGCCTATGTTCTCATGTCTTTGTGTAAAAAATAGGGCTATTGATATTAGCTATTGAATAGTTCCTTATGTACTCAATATATTGAAGGCATTATGTATACACTTTATTGACTTTTGCCCATGCAGTTAAATTGTGAAATGCTGCACATGAGTCTCCTTTCGTTATCACACACATGTAAACGTATATATACATACACTGAGAGTTTGACAACAGTCCCACATGAAAGGTAATATGATGTTGCATTTATAGGAAAAGAGGGTGACCAATACCTTGATAGCCAAAACTGCATGTTACTGTAAGTACCCATCGATTGACATCACCATTATAATACATATTACATAATGCAAGTGTCCATTTTCAGTGTGTGAAACTGATCATAATATAAGTTCATGCACACAGGAGGATATCAATGACCATGCAGACTATATAGTCCATGGCCACTCACTCAAAGAAATGGCACTGATGTTTAATCACATGACTTTGTTGTTTTCTGATCCAACAGCTTTCAGAGACATGTTTTGCCTTGATTCCCCTCCCTCTCTTCTTTCCCCTCCTGGGATCTCCTAGTCTTGTGCCCAGACCCCACCCTTAAAGGGTGTGGTCTGGGGATAAGACTACCTCCATCCATTGAACGTGTATCTTCTATACAGAGCTCCTCAAGGGCTGTGGGGTGTTAGATGGTGGGGTGACCCTCTCATTAGTCCAAATGTTGCTGCCACTATGAGTCCAAGACTATTTGTGAGATTGATTGATATCCCATTATAATAGTAGTTTATGGCTAGTAAAGAAAAACTGCATCAATGCAAGCAGCTCCCAAAAGTCTTGTTGCTCTGATGGTGGCTGTGAGCAAGTCTCAACAATACACGGCACACTCCCTGAATAGGATGCAACACTGTTGCAAGCCCCATATATTTCAGTCAGAGTGTAGCTACATGTAAAGTGTGACCTGAATCAAAACGTTTATGCACTCAAGTGTGGTTGCAACTTTAAATGTGGGAAAACAGGGAACACAGGCAACTAAATCCACATGCACTACAATGCGGTCACCTAACCATGCACATCATCATGACTTATATGCATCTTCCAGAGCCAATACCACCACAAGACACTGCAGGCGGTGCCAATTACTTTACATACCTCAGGTATATATAATGTACACAGAATCTGGTCACGTATGTACTCCACATGTTTACACTGGCCCATACAAAACTCTAAGAAAGATGTTTTTGTGCCAGACATGACAATGTACCATACACGCACTTTGGGACTATGCGATGCATTCAATTTGTGGTTCAAGTACTTTCAGTGTGTCCTGTTAGAGGGCATCCAGCTCAGCAAGTGAGTAAATACATTGCGCAGTCAAGCAACAGAACATGTTCCTGTACACCAACTGGCCTCCTATGCATACAGAGCTCTTTTCATGAATGACATGTTATAACTACATGTGCAATCATTTACTTGTAACAGTTGTGCTGAAACGATTACATCGAGGGCATGCACACAATTATATAATTATATGTCTGAGAATGGCATTGATAGTCTGCAGTCTTTATAATGGTGCCTACCTTACAGCCACAAAATATAAATAAATATAACATCATGTATACAACACATGCAGGACGGAGAGACAAAACAGTGGAATAAGATGCACGTCAAAGCCGTGCATACGCCCAACTAGGGCTTGTGCAACTGTTCAAGTAATATCTTCCGATGTGGTGGGATTATCCCGAGTTCCTCCAACCTCACATCATTTAGTCTGCGAAGACTGGACACATCAAAACAACCATTTCTTTCAGTCAATACTGAGGAGTACATTGGCAGTCCTATTGACGTGAGGAAGTCAGCAACAGTAGCGGTGGATATGGCTGTATTTTGTAAACAATCAGCTGTCCTGACAGGTACCTGAAATGTAGGAAGAGGGAGAAAACCCATTATCCACAGTTTTGCAAACTCAGAGGACTGTATACTATGTAACCAGTTTATGTGTCCAGAATGTAAGAGTGAGGGGCTAGAAATTTAGCAAGAGAAAAAGGGACGTAACCTTCCCAGGCATATGTTCTGCAGGTCAAAGGTCCTAATTATGATACAGGGACTGGTAACAAGGCAACAGATGGTGGGAGAGAAGACAAAAAGAGGGCAGGCTTACATATTCTCTGGCGTTTTTCTTCAATTCCTGTCCTCGTATTGAATCCATGTCAAATGCTATTTTTTCAGGTGGCTGATCCAACTCCTGTGCATATCGTAACACTAGGAGATATGGTATACTATATTCACCCCACTGGAGAAAGAGAGAGAGGAAGGGGAATTACTGGGGGTGTTAATATTTAGTACATAAGTTGCTTTACGGAACAGGCTATGTTAAAATTAAGGTCTCTACTGAAACACATGTACGTATATAACATGTGACATGCAATATAATTGCTATTGTGTGGTTCAATTATACCTAGACATGTAATTGTACAGTGTGTATTCCATAATAGTGTATTGTGCTAAATTTTTGAGAGGCACAACTATTGTGGATTGTCATTTGGAAACATGAGTTTTCACAGAATCCTGTCAGCTCATTATTAGGCAACCCATGAGACCAAACAACAAAATTTCGCAGTTTTAGGCCAATCCACAAAAAAACATATGGACCTTATAATCTGTAGCTATATGACATGTATACATACCACAGTTGAGTAAGGCGTGAAGGTGAGGTCGATGTTCTCTTCAGACAGTTTAGCAGAAATATTCTCCTCAAGAGTTGAAGCCTCTGTGGATACAGTCTGGTCCTGAAGTACTGATACATTGGTACCAGAACGTGGTTTTGGAGTAGGTTTATATGGAACAGAGCCAGGTGGTGTACTGTCCACACTGGTCGATGAAGCGGATGAGCCTGACCTGGATTGTGGCAATAATGTCTGTGACTTCCTCTGTGGTGTCAATTCACACTTCTCTGATCCAACAGCTTTCATGGACCTGTTACGTCTTGGTGGTTTGGGAGGAGGTTTCGCTTCCCCTCCCTCTCTCCTTTCCTCTCCTCGGTTCTCTCCCTCCACCCGTTGAACCTCTGTCTTCTTTACGGAGCCCCTCAAGGGCCGTGGGGGTTTAGGTGGTGGGATGACCCTCTCGTTAGTCCCAATGTCACTGCCACCACGACTAGCTGTGTCCTCATCCTTTGTCGTCTGTTTCTTACGGGGTGGGGTGGTACCCCTACTCCGCAGCAAACTTCTGTCAAGTGATTTTGGTTTTGGAGGAGGAGGTGGTTTTTGCGTAGAACCTAAACTACGGGTAGTAGCAGTGGATGCATTGCTAGCAGTCCTTGAGCTGGTGGGGGCAGTGGCAGCGGATGCATTACTAGCAGAGCTAGTATACGATCCACTGACTGATCCATAGGATGCTCTGCTTCCTGCAGCTGGTACATTCTTGCTTGTTACACTGCTGCTGTCACTTACTGTGTCTGAGCAACTACCAAGTGAGGTCCGCTTGTCCTCAAAACTGCAAACGTTTTCATGGTTAATGCCCGAAAACACATCAGAATCAAAGCTCTCTGTGGGTTGGACCATCATGTGTGATGGTGAGTGTGGCTGCCAGGATGACATTTCTCCCTCTCTCCCTCCATCTGTATTCTGAATTGGGATGAGGTGATCATTGGAGGGAGTTGCCTCGGACTGCATCACTTTGCGATGAAGGAGAGGGGAGGGGTCTGGGGAGAGAGGTACGGGAGACTTAGGAGATTGGACGTGTAGATAAGATGGCGTTGATGGTGCACTCTTGTCCACCAGCACACGGATCCCTACAGAATGGTATTTTGGAGTAGTCGCACTGCCCTCACTGGTCACCTTCACGGCTGCAGCTGAATAGAAGAATGATGGGGGTACTTATCTGTCTGTAAAGGTATATAGCACCATGCCTTGCATGCATAAGAAATGCACAAAGAAGGACTGGAACCAGATACACATATTGTACTGTACGTGTATGACTATAGAGGTCTTATATACACACAGTTGTGTTTGACTTCTGAATATAAACATATGTGCGTGCATTAGCTCACAAACCACACATGAAAGAGGTGTTCTATTAAGCCAGCCCTCTATAGTACTTTTGGTGGGAGAAATTCTATGCATGTATTGTGGGTGTTACCTACATGAATAACACGTAGTGAATGAAGTATATACAAGAGTACAACTCACATGCAATATTGGGCATACTGAAGGAGCTTGGGATGTATGATACAAACGTTCCCTTATTTTCGTGTGTCTCAGCCTCATCGGCACTTCCCTCCCCATCCTCAGTGGGTCCCTTCTCCCTCTCCCCAACCTCCTTCCCCTTCGTCATCACTGTCATCCTCTTGAAGAGTTTGAAGAACCCTCCACCACGGTGTTTGCTCCCTTTCTTGGAGATGGTAGGGCTGTTCTGGGCAATACGGGAGTCAAAGAGTTCCTCGTGACTCCGTGAAAGGCACAACTCCTGTTTTTTCTCCTCGTCTGTTTTCAATCCCACCTTGTTCAGCTGCAGTAATACACATCATACACACATTATGTACATGTATATGTAGAAACTCAAAGCAAGACATACAATGTATATAAAAGTGAAGTTGAGACAGTCAGGTCAAAAAAAAGAACTAGATTCGAATGTGTCACTTTCTATATAGCTGTCCAGCATTGCAGGCCAGCTGAGTACTGAGGCATGTAGGCAATTCTGTCTAAATACCAATACACCTGGTTAGCTGGCAAACTCTAACTCAACCATGAATACATGTACAATACTATGAAAGCAACATGCCATGAATAGCAACTGCCATGTGTTTAGCACATGGTCAGAGCTAAACACACTTAAATAGCTCATGTACAATATAGTGTATGTTCATTATTTAGTACACATTAGAAAGGTGTTGGATAACCCACCTCAAAGTCAGAGGCTGTGAGGGACTTCTGGTAGTTATTTTTCCCACGTTTCTACATACATAATGGAGAGACGTACACACACATGAAAAACATGCGCATAGAGCACACTAGCTAAAGATTTTGAAGAGAATAAAAGGAGTATGTAGACATGTATGGTCAAGACCTGCTACACTGCTATGGAGTACAAGATGTATTGACTTAGGAAGCCACAGTGGACATATACGGTACATGTATATACAGATACAGTAGTATTGGAGTATTGTATTGACAATCTGCTTGCAAACAATCCTCCACTCCCAAATTTTATAGTACACACACTTGAATGACTACTACACCTCGAACGTAATATGGTCATACACATGTCATGTGATAACATGTGACTCTGAGTGAATTCATAGCCTTGTGTGGAGTGAGTGCAAAGGTCAGTACTCACTGTTTTTGCTTTATGATGTTGGGAGCCCCATCGCGCAGAGAATCTCAATATTCCAAACTTCTGCACAGAATTGAATAAAACGTATATCAATGCAGTACTCTTGCAAAGCATATAAAGAGGAAAAAGGTTGAATACATATACACACTCATGTACAGGTATAGTCCTCTTTGTTAGAGGATGGAGTCCACATGTAGCGAAGGAACCACACTGTATATTCCAAGTCTTGATGGATGCAAGTGAGTGATCAGAGGTGAATGCATTATGTCCATGATGTAATAAGGTCTATTTTCGACTCCAAAAATGTCTATTTTTAGATTTCAGAGCTGATGGGCTGCCATGAAAACTCTGAAATTTGAGTCTTATTTCACCCACTTTTGGTGCCAAAGGACTGCTCTCTGACTCAGTAGTTGATGCACTGCTCACACTAGTAGTCCTGTGTTTGACAGCTGGTTGAGGTGGGGAGAGAGGGAGAGTGGAAGTGTGTTGAGAAAGAGAAATGGAAGGAGGCAGAGAGAGAGAAAGAATAACGACCTTTGTCCACCAGTGTGCAAGTACAAGTACATGTATGTAATTGAAGGGGTGGAGCCAAGTCATTGGGATCAACTGAAAAATCAGGATCAATCTGGGATTTGAACCCATGACCTTCTGGATACCACTCAACCAAATATCCAGCTACACACATATACAAAATTGGTAATTGGGACAAATGTGAGGAAGCTCCCTTGATAAGTAATTTGCCCTCAATCTATTCATCTTTGCCTGACTTCTAGTATGCATGTGCACGTGATTACAAGTTCAAAATCTGCTCATTTGTCAATGGCTTTATGCTCACCCCACATGTTCATTTCACTACTATCAGGGAGTCGGTAGACTCTCTATATTGGGATGGCACTGACATGCCTATTAAGCCTTAACAAATGTAATGGCTCAGTACTCTGCAATTATAAGCCCTTTTAGACACATAACACGGCCTACGAGTGTTTCTATAAGACGCTCAAAGGTGGTAAAATACACCACTACAATGACATACATGAAATCACTAAAACTCTGATTTCTCCATCTTCTTCTTCCTATTCTAATTCTTCAAACGGCCTAGCACAAAATTGGTACAAATATTTACCTTGATTTTTGTACCAAACGGCTTCAAATTCCCGTGTACAGTGCCTTTTGCCAGCGGAATCTTTGTAGGACCCCTCTTGGACAAGTAAAGCTACAATATACTATCACTTCCGTGCAGTTGAACGACATTTGTTACTCATGTGCATTTCACGTGACCACAAACAGCAAAAAGGGGTGGGCCTTGCACACACGCAAAGAGCATTGTATTGGCAAGCAAGTATACAACGAAGAAACAAGTGTAAAAACATTAAAATGTTGAAGAATGAAGGGATGAGTGTGCCAAAAAGTAGAGAAACAAGTGCAGTACGTATATATGTAGCAACACAGGGGATGAGGGCATCCGACAATAATAACATGCGTAACCCCTCCCTACATCCTTTAGTTTCAGGTTATTATTGTTGCATACCCTCATCCCCTGTGTTGCTGCGTATATACTGCATTTGTTTCTCTTTTGGGCACTGTCATCACTTCAACATTTTACTGCAGTGAAATCAGTCAGTGTTCAAGAAAGGTGCCCTACCAACTGAGCTGGAGACGCAGTGCAGCAGGCTGCACCCTTATGCACAGATCTCGAGCAACATAAAGTATCTTCCTGCTACATACATATAGTACCTACTACACATACATGTCCAATGAGCTATATAACCACACACTACTCCATACTACAGTGGAATCTCTTTAATCCGGATAGTTAGGTATCAGGGCAAGGAAGCAGCTATGCACATAAGATGATTATCTATTTTAGGTACATGTAAACACACATGTACATGTACACATGTAGTGGGACTATATACTACTCTCCCAGGTAGAATTAGCCACTAGCAGAACACAATTGGACACACCTTAATGTACATCATTGCAATGCATGGACATGTACTACACATACACATAGACAGTGTGTGATGATGTATAGGTATGCTGGCCTTGTTCCCAGGTCTCTCTATATTGTATTTGTTGGATGGTAATTGGATTAAAGTCGGTAACTACAGTAGTTAGAGCTACATGTATCTATGTGTAGGTAATTGTAGCCATGTCTACATAGTTTAGCAATATCTTATGCAATATCCATGCATGAGTAGTAGGACATCCAACAAAATGTTACATAGCCCAGACTGGCATGTAACTATAATATACATCCACAGTTACGGGGGAGAATCTAGTAATAATTCTACCAAGTTCTGCCTTCTACACACACCATTTGAAGGCTCCCTGCTTGGTAGAGAAGTAAGAGGAGGGGGAACGTTGGTCAGGGTTCCTCTGCCACCGCGCTTCTTGGATGCAAGAGGAAGAGAAGGGCTGGCAGTTGGTGTGTCCTCTGGGCTCTTCTTCTGAATAGAGGGTAGGAGAGGGAGGGAGAAAGATACCGTTAATGATGTGGTGAAACCACACAAATATTCAGACTCCAAGATTGCACCACACAACTCAGTGCAGGAAATGAACTATTGTATACATTAAAACTCAGGTGGGCTCGCTATATACATGCACACTGTATCGTGCATGCAAAATGTCATAGACAGCTGCTATACACGTAGCACATACATACACAATGTATACATACAGATACACATGTAAATGTATATACATGGTATACACCTCAGTTTTACTCACCATCTCAGGTTTTCCAGGTAGTAATACAGCTTTGCCACCTTTGCCTTGTTTTGGTGCTGAGAGGGGTGGGAGAGAGGGGGATGAGGGAAGGAGAGAGAGGGGATAAGGGAAGGAGCCCCTCAGGCTGAGGGTTGTATTACCCGTACAGCCCTCACACGTACATAATAACCTATACAGATACATGTACATGTATATATATATATGTATATATATACTTCAACCTTCAGTGAGATGTTCAGGCATGATGCAATGTACATGAATTAGCTGGCATAGGAAGGCACAAGAATAGAGTTCTCCAGTTAAACATTTAAAACTAGGTTAAAAGTGCAAATGAAATAACTCACAGTTCACATCTCCAACAGTCAGTCCCTGTGCAGCCTTCTTGTCCTTCTTCTTGCTAAAGAGGCCTAATATCTTGTGCTCTTTGGGGGAGGTGACAGGTGAGGGTTGGGGGGAGGTACGTGGGGACACTCGACGTTCCTGCTCTGGGCTATTGTCACTACCTGGTGGAGGAAGACAGTGGAATCTCTCTACCACAAGAAATGTCATGATTAATGAGGTGCCCTGATATCATTAAGTATTAAGTTTTTGAGTGTCCTCTTATCTCCAGGGTCCTGATTATAGAGAGGGCCCATCGTACATACATCATGTATAAAAACGATAATGTGATGAGGTGTGGCTCATGGAAGACAAAGTGATTTCTGAGGTGGGAGATGGGGGGGGGGGGGGGGGGGCAAAATTGTCCCCCTTCCCCTCTGATAAAACTCTGCATGTACATGTACATGTACATGTAGATCATACTACACTCTACGTGTCTCCAGTGCATGTATAGTACTTACTGGAAGACCCTGGTTTCTGGAGCAGTACTGCATTACCTTTCCTGAGGGAAGGAGACACACACAATGTAACCCACATCCTGACAAGGACAGGACACCTTAGTACTTACATGTACACATAAATAGTTGACACATTACATGTAGTTCAACTAATGAGGATGTCTGGTTGATACAGAATGAAGAAGTACATGTAAGCTCTGGGTAGTCTAACAACTAGAAGCCCAGCTATATTAGGTTATTAGACTTCAGTTCAACTCCTGATGGAAGTAAAATCACGTGTATTGTTATTCCAAATACCGAGTGCACTCTACTAATCAGGGCACTTCCTTCTTCCCCCAGAGGTGCCAGCATCAGAGATGTTCCACTCCATTAGGGCATGCCAAAGGCACTCATAGTGTAGTAGACTCCCACACATGTATACATTTACATGTACAAAAGATTATGAGTGAGTGATCACACAGACTGATACACATCTCAAACATAACTGACTTCCTATGTGTAGAGCACATTGAATGGAATAACGCCCACACACCACACACATTAGCACTATATACTGTTCCAATGACAGTGAAAGTAATACAGTTTTTAGGGCTACAATGTACACAGCATGTAGGTGTGGGTACAATTAAAAGTAATAAACACTCACTTCTTTTTGCCCTTCTTTAATGGAGGGCTGTGTTTAGGGTTGGTATTAACTGCCTCCTGTAGAGCAGCACATACAATATATCCACAGTATACAATACACATGATACTTGAACGAACTTGAACCCTACATATACATGTTAATGTTTGTGTAATTGTGAAAACATCTAATTGATCTTAAATTCTAAACCTACACATGACTTTAAACATCCACGGGATGCTTAGAAAGACAAGGCAAGGCAACACAACACAACAGAAAGACTAAGCAACACAACTCCCCCAAAGTAGTTATTTTTAAAGAAAGATTAGCTGCCTCGGGTGGGATTCGAACCTATGAACATCAGCTTTCTCGGCAACGCTCTTACCAACAGAGCTACTGAGGCAGCTCAGCTAGCTGGGCCAAATCACATAGACAAAGCAACCAAAGCACCTCAACCAAAGCATCACACAACCTGATAAACAGGTGAATTCAAATTCAGCATAAAGGAACATGCACATGCACATGTGGAGCCAAGTCATTGAACACAATATTCAGGATATCAATATCAACTCCTCTGCCACAGGAGATCAGTGGTAAGAGTGTCTGACTAGTAATCAGAAGGTCCTAAATTTTTAAGGATCCACCAAATGACTTGGCATTGATGTCTGCATAATTGTGTTTCCCACCATTAGGTTAACTTCACATGTACAGACGTACGTACATACATGTACATGTACATGTAGATGTACATAGATAGGTGACAAATCACAACTCACTGTTTCCACATCCTCAGCACCATGAGCTGGTACTGTGGGAGCTTTGCTCCTCTTAGGCTTACTGGGAGGACTGGACTCCTGTGTGAAACACAATAACACAACGAAAAGGCTAAACCCTCGGCATGAGTGTATACTACATGTACATGCATATGTGCAATAAGTCTTTGCTGATCCATCCATCTAGGTACCTAACAAGCAATCCTTCTGGGCTGAGCGATGGAATTACGTAATGCCAATCTGGTTACATACTACATGTATAGTACATTGTCAAAATGACTACATGCAGCATGTATACACATGTATACATGTGGTGTGCATACATCGATCTACATGTATACGTTTATAGCACATTATTCAATCCAGTGTCAATCAAAGGAATACTTCTATCTACTATACCTTGAATGTGGTGAGAGCATTGCTCATCATGTCTGCTGGCTCCTGTAGTGTGGAGAGTATTTACTAGTACATGGCAACAATCATTCTTGTACACATGTTAAATGTGGTGGTAATTGCATGAACATACACACATACATGACTTAATCATCCATGACATGCTTAGAAAGAAAGGCAAGGCAACACAACACAACAGAAAGACAAAGCAACACAACACAACTCACCCAAGGCAGTTTTTTTTCTTAAAAACTGCCTCGGGTGGGATTCGAACCCATGACCGTCCACTTGCTAGGCGTCGCTCTTACCAACTGAGCTACCGAGGCAGCTCAGCTGCCTGGGCTGGAATCACATATACAATACAAAGCAACCAAAGCACCTCAACCAAAGCATCACAAACCAGATAAACTGAAACTTAGTATAAAGGAGAAGGCCGCGGTAATCAAACCAGCAAAGACACCAAACACCAAACCAAGTATATACACATATATGTACATGTACATACATGTATATATGCTCATCTGTATACTTGTATTAATGTGTGCAAAGCATACATACACATTGGAAGTTACTAAACAGCACATTTGACACACACACTCAGTGATGGTTGCGAGAGAGAAAGGCAAAATTGACCATTCAAACAACAAGGGGGCAACAGTGAATTACTAAGTGTAAATTTCTGGATTCCTCGAGGGGGAGGCAAATGCCCCCTTACCTCCCCCTCCCCCACCTCCGAGCATACAAAGCAAGTATTCTACGGATTATTCAATTGCTTAGTAATTATACATGTAAGTAGTCACAGTACATGCACCACATATAGTGTACCTCATATATATTAGAGGATGACTCTACCGGAGTTTTCTGTGTGTGTGTGTGTGTGTGTGTGTGTGTGTGTGTGTGTGTGTGTGTGTGTGTGTGTGTGTGTGTGTGTGTGTGTGAGAGAGAGAGAGATGTGAAGGGATGCCAACATCAATGTCAACATGTAGCCACGTACCCAGGCTCTCCCCCCCTGGAAAGAGTCCGGGTAGGAGGCTATGTAAACATGCTGCACTCTCCAATGGCATGTGGCCAGTAAGGGGCATACCCTCTACCTAGCTAGGACCTCTATTGTTACCACTAATGTACAGGGAGTACCCAGGGTATTCCCCTAACCTAACAGGTTACATGTAATACACATGGCCTACATGTACATGTATATACAACATGTAATACACATGGCCTACATGTACATGTATATACAACATGTAATACACATGGCCTACATGTACATGTATATACAACATGTACATGTACATGTACGACATGTCAGCATATACGTACAAACATGAATATTGACTGCACACAAACGTGTATATTTCACAAGAATATTCACTGCTTGCATCACACGGTGAGATCATCGAGGTCAGGAGTAGTCTTGCTAATTATTGGGCACAATGCGACAATATATATATATATACACATGTTACAGTATGCTAATTAAGTTACTAGTCAAAATGCATGATATTGTGGGGGTGAGGACGAGTGTTGTGTCCCAATGCACTACTTGTTCTCACACTGGGCCATAAGAGATATAAACAGAAGACAAAATGCACTACAGCCTACGGAGAAGCTAGATATGTCAGCCGTCAATCTCACTGTTTCCACTCATTCTTTTTCATGCTGTCTGCAGCCAGACAGCCGGACAGCTTAGCAAATACATGTAATTGTCACGTGGCTTTGTGCAGAAAAATGGTGAAGGAGGGAAAGGCAATATCACCCAACCAGAGATGAGGGGGGCAACAGCAAAATACTAAGTGAATTTCATGAACATGTTTTGGATTTCCAAAGGGGGCCAAGGGTTTTTAATGGGGGGGAGGGGCATATGCCCCCCTTTGCCCCCTCTAAATAAAACCCTGATCACATGCACACACACACACACACACACACACACACACACACACACACACACACACACACACACACACACACACTCAATGCTCTTAGTAACAACTATTTCTGGCCAGCAATATGCAGCTATATAGCATCCAATGTTAATGCACAATTGTCAAGTTGGAAGCAAGGCTATATGTATGTATTAGCCCACAGCCACTGATTCAAAAGTCTTGGCTTATTCCCACTCCACAATGACATATTGCATACTCTAGTGTATAATGGCAAGGAATCCAGACTGATCTAGTTTAGTGCATTGTGTCAGCGAACACATAACTTAACAAAGGTTGGCAAGTAAGTTAATGCATTCCTTTACAGTACATGAATATGCATTCACATTCCATGACATGTTCACATGCACTGTACCTATATACAAACACATGAAAGTGCATACCTTTCATGTAAATGTACATGTACATGTATGTATTCCCTGACGATGAGATCTAATAATTTAGATCGAAACAGCGCTGTCCAGGGATCGCTTAGCTTATCTGGCCCCACTAGATATGTTTTTTTCATGTATGTATTATATGTAAATACAGCACAGAATTGTTTGCTAACAAAAGTAATTTAGACAAGACAGTGTTGTAGGTTTGAATCCTGCTCAAGGCAGCTCATTTTTCTTTAAAAAAATACAACCCTTGGGTGAGTTGTGTTGTGCTACTTGAAGATTATATACACCCCAGGGGCACTTATGCTTCTATACATATATATTTTAATTAACCTTCTCTAGAAAATGCTTCCGTAGATTGAAGGAAAGAAGGCCAGGGCTGAAATATTTGGGGTAATTGTAATCTACTGTGCAGTGTATTGAAAGAGAGAATGCCTGAGCTGGGCTGTTTGTAATCTACTTTGAATGGCAAGTACAGTGAGAACAGTCGGACCCTCACCTGGCTGCTAGTGTCTGTTTCATCATGGCCCCTCTGTAAAGGAAGAGAGGAAAGGAAAATCGTTTTAACCACTTCACCCCACAAGTATGTTTACTACAAACTACATGTACATGTAGTACATAATGTTACTGATCACTGTCTGCTGGAGTGGATGCACAATGCATATATAGGGTAGCAGACCATCTGTCAGTCTATATATGCGAAGGTGCCACACAGTCTTGGAAATTGAAATATCTTCATCTACTCACTACTAAGACCAAACCACATACATACATGTACTTTAATGTACGTGTAAAATTGTTGAACTGTTAAATTCTTACACAATATGTACATGTACATACACTACATGCTGACAATGCTTAAACATGTACCTAAGGGAAATGACATATGGTCACTATATGTACCTACAGTAGGAGTTGGGATGAGGTTCAAGGAGGTTAAATGACCATGGATTTAAGAGGAAATTACGATGTACTCTTGTGTTTTAAGGCTAACACACCCCTTGTCTAGTTGATGCTAAATTTGCGCACACGGAACGCCGAGGGTTCTGCACTAGAGTGCATTCATTACTGGATGGTTTAGGTCTCTGGGCATTAACTTTGACTTGCTTGATTAAATTGTTGTGCAATTTCTTTCTTCAGTTTCATATCTGATGAGGTTCATATTTTCTATATGGGAGGCTCAGACACAAGATGAACAACACACGCTTTCCTGATAACAATTGTCATCAGTATAGGAGCAGGTAAGAAGGTACCACTCCCATCTGCTCTATCCACTTGAGGGGCAATTCCATAGTGACTTCCTATTGCTACCACACTAGCCATGTGTGACAGGCCACTGCATGTACATTTTGTAATATCCGTGCCCACAATATTTCACAGACGGCTCAAAAAGTGCATGATAAAAAATCCCCAAATAACGTTTCTTTTATGGTATCATGTGGTTTCTAAGGTGTACACGTATAGCCATTTAGAAACAATACTCTATACTGAACAGGAAACCTAGAAGAGTAACAGTCTGGAAATGTACACATATATGTACATATATAAAAACAGTAAAGCATTTTGTTTCATTATAGTATGGTAACCACCTAAGTTTAAGGCAGGGCAAGTCAAATTCCAAGAGGGAGGCTAAATATTACACCCTGTTTGGTCCTGCACATTCACATAGACATACATGTGTATGTACCCACGTGTATAGATCCTATGTAATGTCTACAGTTGACAAAATATGGTGGGTAAGGAGCTGCTCCTCCATTTATGCGTTGTAGAGAGAATTCCCTATTTCAGACTCCATAGTTGTCTACCTCAGCCTCTACCATTATTGGCTTCACTTGTAACCATATCTACAAACACTTGCCTTCCAACTGAAGCCCCTCTACTAAGACTGAGACAAACAGCACAGCACTACATCAAAGGTTTCTTAAAACTGCCTTCAAATAGAGAGGTGTTATCACATTCATTTGTATGTCATACTAAGAGAAGGTCTCCCATTCCCTCATTTAGGGTCTTGATTAGAGGGGTTCGAATTAGAGGGGTCCTGATTAGAGGGGTTCTAATTAGAGGGATTGAGGCTCTCATTAGAGGGGTTCCACTGTTTAATATTACCCATACGCCATGAACAGCCATTTTTGCGCAGAGAATCTAGATTTGACACAGAGAGGTTCTGTTATGTGCGCAGCAATGGGCCTAATACATGTAAGTCGACTGTACATGCTCCACCTCCATGTACATGTGTTGGTCTTGTACAACTTCATTCCCAGACTCTCATTTACATGTATTACAACCACAAGAGGGAGTGTCTGGGAGCACTCAGGCCTAACACCTACCAGGGAAAGCATGGGTGTAACTTTAGTTAACTGCACAGAAAACACACATGTACATGTGCTATACACCATGGACAATGGTTCACATGAATCACATCAAAGCTAGTGCACTAATCACCCCCAAAGGAGGATGGGGTCACTCTTATGCTGATGTAGGTAGAGAGTACACAATGGGGTATGTAGTAGACGACCACTGCAAAAGGTGGGGTAGAAATACACTATGATATCTGAGCATTATCACATGTGATATGACGTGACATGTCACGATCGAGTTACCTGTACATGTACATTTAAGTTGGGCGACACACACACACACACACACACACACACACACACACACACACACACACACACACACACACACACACACACGTATATAAACCAGTGGTGCGCTAATGAGCTCAAAACAGCGCTGTCCAGGGATCACTCATATAGCTTGTCTGGCCCCATCAGATACAGTTTTTTTCATGTATTCTGTAAGCTCAGTATGTGATTGTCTACAACACACAGGGCATTATATTCAGGTTCAAATCCGGCATGGTCAACTCGGATCTTCAAATGACAACACTTGTGTGGTGCTGCATTGCGTTGTGGGTGTCATGAGGACAAAATACTATTATACATGTTTCAGTAAGTAACAGAAGGCAGTCACTACAATGAGAAATAATCACAATCGTACTGTGGCAAGGGACTTCTGTAGACTCCTGTGAAAAGGTTATTTTTATACACACTACAACTACAACTTCACATGTATATGTGTAGGACATACACATACACATTAGTTGGTATGTCTCCAATACATTACAAAGATATATGTGTACATGAACAAGCATCTAGTGGTGTATACATTTCACATGACTTTCCTTTCTAAATATCACCTTTACGTGTATACATGTATATGCACACCGATACATTTACATACACATACAATACCTGGAAGCTGTTTTGAAAGAAACACTGACCTTTGTCTCTGTTGCTTTACAGATCATGCTCACAGTGTCCATTATCTGCGCAGGGTCAATGTTAAATCGCTCCGAGTAAGTTTGACACAGCTCCGATAGCTTCTCCTTATCCATTGACCCATCCTGTGAGTGTGCATTGCATATGTTACACGTGAAATTGCCGATCAGAATATAAAAAATAGAGGCACATGAGTCATTGACAGCTACATTGTACATCTCGAAGAACAAGAGCAGTATAGAAGATATATGTATATACTTCACTACATAAATTTACTAATTTACAGAGGCTATACAGCTTAATATATATATATCAAGGTTCTCATATTGTGTGTGCAGCAGATCTATCCATATCACATATTAGCATTCTAGTTTGCAAATACACACTAGACATGTTGAAGCAACAGAGATTGAGCACTCATATAGTACAATGTACATGACGTGTGTGTGCATGATTAAATGACAAGCACTTGGCAAAAAGACTGTAAAAACAAACACAACCAATGCTGCAGCTATGTACACAGAGCTATTAAGTAGTCCTACTAACTGAAGGTGATGAGAAATGCAAATTCCTGACATTACATAGATGTCTATGAATATACTAAGTTCCAAGCAGTGCACATGAAAACAAGGCGTGCAGACAAACAATGGATGGCTGTTTCAGGCTAGTCGGCCCTCATGAGCACCGAGCACGCCCAGTTACTCTGACTGTAGATGTACATGTGCTCATACAATCATGCCATATTGTACCCTCACAGGCCAAACATGGACGTACCAGAATACATGCACACCTACTGAAACAAATACGGGAACCAAACATCACTAAAATCTTACATTAACGATTGAATTTCTTTTAATGTTTACTTGTGGATTATGTATAAGCACACAATGTGTACAAGGCAGCTTGCACACACAACAGCTATGTTGCAGGTGATTTCACATGTGCATAAGGTATTGCAACAAGCTAAACCCACCTCCTTGCAGTAAGGCGACTCAGACAGAATGATCCGATCTTTCTGCAGTTCCTCCAGTACTTTGAGCTTTAGTTGCACCTTGTTGAGTGACCCTGAAGAGCCTGAGGGCTGAAGGTGCCTGGGCGGAGGAAGGGCTGGCAATGAAGTCTGAGTTGAGTAGTTAGGCTTTGTAACAGTTCGGCCCTTCTTTCTCGGCGCTTTGGGCGGTGGCCCGGAAGGCCCTTTCTTCTTGTTATCTACTCCAGAGGTGTCGCCGTGCCCTCCGTTTTGCATGAGCTGAGTGAGTGCTGAAGGCATCCCATTTCCCTCTACTGTCGCTTGCTCTCCTATCCACACCTCGGAGTAAAGATGCTTTGATACTTCGTCACTCACTGGCTCCGTGGCTTGAAAAGATCCGTGACTGCCCATAGATCCCGAATGGTCTGTGCTCCCAGCGCTACCACCGCCGTTACTCTTCTTGAAGCGAGCCGTTGCCTCGTCCTTGAGTACAGAAGACTCGGCAAAGATGCGCTTTCTGTGCAGTTCAGAGTGGACACCAATCGCGTCCAGGTCTTCCCCTTTCAAGTTGGCGCAGAGCTCTTGCAAGTCGTAACCATTGTCGATGAACTGATCTATGTAGTCAGCCAGCCCCAGCGTCTCCAGCCAAGCTTCCACGCTCCACTGAGGATCCCACGACATCTTCTGTACAGGCCACTCTAGATCTATACTATTGCATGCAGCTGCGCAGATGACCTACGCTGGGTTGTACAAGCTCTTTAATTAAAAATTATAGCGTCAAATTTTATAAAGCTCCTCCTACGCCTTGCGTAGGTCTATACACTACCATCTTGTCATCTTGTCTGGAGAGAAAATGCAACGACCTGGTAACTTTTCCAACTACTTCTACGCAGTAGTGTTTGTAATGTGACTGTTAATTCACGAGAGAGATGCATTGCCGTGCGTTTGGCCTTAGCTATGGCGTTGTTTTATGTGCTCTTTCTCTCTCGTACTGTGCATGAGAGATAGGTCACCTGTACCCTAGCATGGGTTATGTACATACATGTACACATCATGTGACATGACTGAGACTACATCACTGCGTTGGATTAAGCGGGCCAGTGCCATTCGTTTCAGGAACACAGCGGACACAGGAGCCACGCCCCCTAGCCCCGCCTCTCGGGCGGCCACCTCCTCCTCCCCCACCCACTCGTCCTCTTGCTCCTCCTTTATGCCAGAATCCTCCTCGCCCTCCACCCCCACGTCCTCCCTTCTCCCACCCTCCACCTCCCCTCACCACCTCCCCTCCTCCCTCCTCCAACCTCTCCTCGCCCCCTCCCCTCCCTCCCCTCCCTCCCTCTTCTACTAATGAACAGCCTCCTCCCTCGCCGTCAGACAAAGAAGACACAAAGAATCAAAATCTACAGGACTCTAAAGTTACAGAGAAGTCACAGACTGGAGGTGGGAAAGACTTTGGAGGAGTGAAGATCAAGAGCAGTGGAAATTTGCTGGGAAAGAGGCCACCTGGTAGCACCATCACTATGAAGTTGGGGGGAGCTAAGGTGACTCTTGTGGCTCTTATTTAATGTGTTTTCTCGATGTTTACATATAGTCTACAGAGGTATGGACATTTTCAGTTTTTAAGGTATATAAACATGGTCCTAGCATCTGCCAAGCATACAGCAGTGGCAGCATACACATTATTAGTCTGCACAAATAGCCTTGTAAATACACAACAAAAGAAGACACCAGATTTTGAGCTGCCTCAGGTGGGATTCAAACCCATGATACTCAGATTCCAAGTGATGCTGTTACTAAGTATTTCAGGTCTGGTTGGATGTGAACCCATGTTCTCTTACCAACTGAAGCTGCCAAAGTAGCTTAGTTGGATGGAAAATATGAAACCTGTTGAACAAGTGCACTCAGTGTGAAGAAGTACACCACTGTGTTCATATAGGTATTAGCCTCATCTATCCGGTAGGTCTTCTACATTACATTTTGCCATAGTGGTAAAATTCTTGGGGTGATCAGAGGCAGAGACACCATGTCAAAACGGGGGGGGGGGGGGGGCTCAGCGTTCATGAAGTGGTGGGGTTGTTACGTTCATTCTTACGTTACGTTCCCCCTTATCAAAAAGTGGGGGGATCAAGCCCCCCTGCCCCCCCAGGTTCTCTGCCTCTGGTGATTCACAGCAGGATGGCTTATCTCCATGTATATACACCTGTAGGTTCCAGATGCAAAGAAACCCAAGCCAGTTGTAAAGAAACCTCCACTAGTGTCACAGGTGTTTGGAGATGAAGTGAGTTGACTGTTAACGTACATTCACATATTATTCTTCTGAAGCATACCAAACAGGATTATGTGTACCTACCTACATGTGCAATAATGTAAACCTACTGTGTACATTATTACTGTGGGCACAAACTATGACGTCATTTGTTTGTGTATAGAGTGACGAGGAAGAAGAAATGCCACCAGAAGCTAAGCTCAGGATGAGAAATGTTGGCAAGTACGCTAACACATGCTCATATATACATATATATACTCTGTTACTCTTTCAAACTGGTAGTCTGGATTCTATATAGGTGGTTTTGTTACTTGTTACTCATATACTCTGTTACTATAACAACCGCACATTATGTCATCCACACATACGCATGTTATTACTAATATCATACTTAATGACAGGGACACCCCTACATCGTCTGGTCCCAATTCATTCTACAAGGGCAGGATGGGATTCTCTGATCCACGGGCAGGCTACAAGAGATATAATGATGATGACTGAGTATCAGCTAGCTGGTAGCAATTGTTGTATGCACGTATACCCTATGCATGAAAATATGTGTATATACAGATTTTGTATTCTTGAATGATAATGTTTGTCAATGTGACAATGTCATCATTTTCATTAGTGAGCTGAGTAAACACAACTAGTCATGAACAGCAGCCGATATATACATGTGAACCACACTGTATCGTACTGTAATAAGTTATAGCACACTGTCATTTCCCCACTTGCACTGCATTCACCTAGTATAAATGTAGCAGTGTGTGTGAGATGTAGTATGTAATCCCTCACTGACATGTACAGGATCTTTAACAATACATTGCCATAAAAACACATCCATGACATGCATGTTGTGGAGGAATTACTGATGCCTACTTCCTCTCTTGCCAGGTCTTCCTTGTATATACATGACATGTAGTATTGCTTTGTTTACCATCATTTCCTCATCACACTCAATCCATCATGTGGCCTTAGATGGATGATCCATAGCCTCACCCATGGCGCCACTCTGCCTTAGTAGGCACACATGATTAGTCCCAGCCTGTCGTCCATGCAACAATACACTTCCAACCCTAGGTTGGACTTTAACCTTATTCTAACCGCATGCACCTGTACACTCATGATGTGCATGCCTTACAATTAAGCCAATCATGCACAGCCAACTCCTCTTTGAATTCTGCATCACACAGTGGAAGTATATAGGTGGTTAGTTACCTGAATTTGATCATGTGACATTGCCATGTATGCATGTGTTATATACAACATACATTGGTGGTTGTGTAATATAGTGTGCATGTAGTAATGTAGTACATGTGTAAAATTTTAGATGTACATGTATATTGATCTGCACGCACACACGCACGCACACACACACACACACACACACACACACACACACACACACACACACACACACACACACACACACACACACACACACACACACACACACACACACACACACACACACACACACACACACACACACACACACACACACACACACACACACACACACACACACATTAAGCAAAGATATACATGCCCTATCTGTATAGCTGCTCTCAATTATACCAAATTGTTATTATAATGAGATGAGGTTTTAATACAACTTACTGTATAAAGTGATTGTGCATGCACAAGTACATGTAGAATGTCAATAAAAATGTAGTGCAAGTAAAAACTGTACAAGAATAGTATTCTCGACAGGTTGCCCTATCTGCGTTGGCTAGGAAGAAGAGAAAGTCCGTGTTAACCCTCCACCACTAGGAAAGAAAAAGTCAACAGGATCTAGGAAAGCAGATCCAACATCCATAACACCTAGACAAAGGGCGAGGGAATTTCCTAGAGAAGAACTAGTTGAATCTGCTGGTAAGCTCTTTTGTAGAGCATGCCGTGAGGAACTAGCTCTCAAGAAGAATGTGGTGGTAAATCATAGTAAGTCAAGTAAGCATCAACGAAGCAAAGACAAGTTGAAGTCTAAAATGCTGAGAGAGAAGGATATTGCAAGTGCCCTCAAGGCACACGACAAGGAAAACGCATCAAAAAGGTGAACACAACGTTTGTAGAGTAAGAGTCGTTATGGCATTGATGAAGGCAGGTATACCAATTGGAAAGCTTGACTGTGTTGAAGAAAATGGATATAGACTCACTGACTCCAGACACCTCTTGGATTTAGTGGCCTTCATCTCGAAACAAGAGAAAGATTTACTTCGATCTGAAGTCAAGGGAAAGAAGCTCTCGATGGTGTTTGATGGTACTTCAAGACTTGGAGAAGTACTTGCCGTCGTAATTCGTTTTGTTGATGCATCTGATGACTGGGAAGTTCAGCAACGACTTATACGCCTTGAATTTCTTCAGAAAAGTGTCAATGGTGAAGAGCATTTTGTGAAGGGCTCATATAATCTTGAGGGGGATGGAATTCTCATTCTTACTTGCTACCAGGAAATCTTGCGAATTTGAAATGCAATTTCAGCCGACTCTTTTCCAAATTTGACAGCTATTTGTCGAAAAGCATGTCCCACAGATCCTACGACTCAACAGCAGCTTATCACTGGTGGAAAAAATGCATTGAACGAGGGATCAATTACTTCAACAAAATATTTGGATCAGATGATGTTCATCCAGTGGCAACGTTCAGAGTCCTACAAATTTTTCACCCCCAAACTGCTTATGAAATGAGTCCAATAGCTGCTAGTGTTGATGAACTGAGAGTTGTTCCATTCTTGTCTGACCACATTGAAAACTTGAAGCAAGAACTTCCATCCTATTTTGCAAAAGCATCAGCTATTGGCTCTTCTACTCTTCTACTCACCCATGGCATCACTTTGCCTTAGTGGGCACACATGATTAGTCCCAGCCTGTCATCCATGCAACAATACACTTCCAATTGCAACCCTCTGCTAATTAGGTTGTACTTTAACCTCATTCTAACCACATACACTGGTACACTCATAATGTGCACGCCTTACAATTACAGCCAACTCCTCTTGGAATTCTGAATTCATGTGACATCCATGCATATGCATGAGTGTACTATACACAACATACATTGGTGGTTGTGTAATATATATATAGTGTGTGTGATTAGCAATTTGGTATAATTGAGAGCAGCTATAGTTATATATACTCATATACTTATATAGATAGGCAGGTTACTGTATAAAGTGATTGTACACACGCACATATGAATGTAAAATGTCAAGTACTATTTTAAAAACTGTACAACAAAAGTATTATTATGTGGTGGTCTCAAAAAGTAAAGGGGGATTTCATCTTCAAGTTGATTGAGGTATATATGGTCTGAGATTGCCCCATGATGATCCGGTCTGCATCTTGACAGGGAATTTCACCGACAGCTGTAGAGCATTCTCCATCTGGTACTGCACTATTTCTGCAACACGTGGTAGATCTCTCTCACGTACTTCGTAGAGTAACTCATCATGAAGCTGTAGGACTAAAAATGCTCCTCTAACAGCTTCGGCATTCCTAGGTTTGTCTCCTCCTTGCCCAGCCTGTGATTCAGGCAGTGTCAAGCATTGTGGTGACATCTTGTACTCTTCAGCTAGTACACGGTCTATGTTAACCATGGCTGTCTTGACGAGGTCTGCTGCCGAGCCCTGTACGGTACTGTTGACTGCCTGACGCTCAGCCTGACTGCGGATGTGAACATTCTGAGAGTGGATTCCAGAGAGGAATCGCTTACGGCCCAACAGAGTGACAATGTATCCATTGTCCCTGCATGACTGTACAGTAGTAGATATAAACCGCCTCATCACAGGGTACTTGGACTTGAATGTCTCCATAAACTGTGCAGCATCATCTTGACTTATTTTGAGCTGTTCTCCTAGAGCTTTTGGTCCAATGCCATAGACCATCCCATAGCAAATCTGCTTGGCATTCTGCCTTTCCTCGGCTGTCACCTGCAGGGCTGGTATCCCCAGCCACTCCCCCGCAATCATCTTGAAAACATCGCCTTCACTGTTGAGCACCTTTTGAAGTTTGGTGTCGCCTGACATGTGGGCAAGGATCCTCAGCTCGAGTTGAGAGTAGTCGGCAGCCAGGAACACTGCTCCGGGGAATGGGACAAACACACTTCGCATGTTGACAGAGAAACGAGATGACTGAAGTTCTGAAACCCAATTCTCATTATCTTCTGGTTCATTATCACAGGCATCCCTGAAACATTGGCTCTCTGATAATAGTTTGCATGCATCAGAGTCCTTAAAGTTTACAACAGTTGTCTGAGACCCAATATCATATTCTTTTGGAACCATTTGCAGATTGGGGTCTGAAGTAGCAACTCGTCCAGTTGCTGTGTGGATGTGACATGTTGCGTGAATTCGAATAGACTTAAGAACTTCATGACACACTGCGTCTTTAAACAGTGGAAACACAGTCTTTGTAACAGTTGAGGACACTCTTCTCCACTCCAGCACAAGACCAGGTAAGGGATGAAGTGATTTCATCTTTTCAAGCACATCCTTAGCTGTGCTGAGGTGCTGAACTCTCTTCTTCCCTCGGCGATTGGGACCAAGTGTCTTCTGCTGCTTGTGGTCAGAGGGGGCTGGTAGCTGTAGCTCCACAAACAAAACCTTAGCAACATCTTCGGGAGAGGTAAGAGAGAAACTTCTCCGTGCAAGGGAATATGCCTCAGTTTCGAGCTGTGACAGTCTCAGCTGTAACGTCTGCTTCAGAGCATCACACTCGTCTTTCGAGAATCCAATCCCATTCAGCTCCATTTTGGTTAGAACAATTAGAGAGGGCATTTCCACCTCCAGAAATGACTTGTACAGCCCTTCTTCTATCAAGAGTGTCCTCGTCTTTGAGATGAGGAGAGAGGCAAGGAGGGCCTCTGCTGCTGCCTGTATGTGTGGTTCAGTAGCATGGGTTGCAAGGGTAGACAGTGGCATTTCTTCGTAGTCCTCTCCCTCAGAGAGGAGTGGTTGATCTGGAAGATAGTGGAGAACCATTTTGTGAATGGTTTTTTCTTTTCCGTCTGGGTTGAGCATCCAGTCTGCCACCTGTGGGTCTAGCGATGGAACAGTTGGAATAATCCCAAAAGCGGAAGCAAGAATTTTCACATGCCTCTTGATAGAGTAAGCCATCACTTCCCTACACTGCTTGGAGGCAAAGATAGAGTGCAAAGCCTCCACTCTTGACGCTAGAGGGATCACTTCCTCACCCTGACCTGGGGCAGGTTTACTCAGGGAGAGGTAGTAGACATCCATGTCTCCCCAACAGATTGCCACACCCACAACCTGCTCGTTCTGGTGAGGGATTGGGATCCCCAAGGCAGTCTTTGGTTCCACAATTTTGCTACCAATTGCACCATCACAACTGGATTTCGACAGAGCAATGGAAAACGAAAAGGATACTTGTTCCAGGCACTCGGAGATAAATGTCTGGAAAAGGAGTGTGTTGGATGTTACATTGATGATACAGGTTCCTGACTGTGAAAGTGAGACTTGGCTGCTGCTAGTCAGGGAAAGATCTTTGAGACGAGACTGGAGATTTGACTGAGCGACTGCAGCAGAAGTAGCAGGAATTGCATGTGATTGAATGACAGATACATTTGATTGATGGTTTGATTTTCCCACGGCAGAGAAATGTTGAAGTTTTGGTGAATAAACTAATGGTTGACCAACTCCTTCATCTGTTCTACTGTTAGTGGGTCTGGAAGTATTGGCATCAAGAGTGGGCGATTCAGCCACCTTCATAATTTCCATGTCATTTTGTCTCTCCTCCATCCCTCCTACTCCTGAAAGGAGGCTACAGCTCATGTCACCTTGCTGTGGTGGTGGTCCACTCCCAACTGTTAGTTCCTCACCATCACACACAGCGTCGATCATGGCAAATGTAGCACAGCTAAAGCTGCTGGACATATCCATAGAGCATGGAAGACTGTTCGGGACTGTGAGCAGGCGATCACCAGTACTTGTCATATTTGAAGTGGACACATCAGCAACCTTCTCGCTCTGGGCAAGAGGTACTGCAGTAGGGCTGCTGAGTTCAAAGGGCTCAACTGGTAAAGGTGTGTTAAGGAGACTGTGGGACTGAGAGTGTTGGAAGGGGACACTCATGTTGGGTGAAAAGATTGGAGAGTAACTGATGCTGTCATCTCTGCCAGTATCCATACATGGCAAATGAAGAGGACGGACAGTTTGCTTTTCTGAGTGAGGAGTGCTTTGCATTTGTAGATCACTTTTATTAGGAGGGGCTACTCTCTTTGAAGAAGTACTTAAAGGAACTTTAGATGCTGGACTGCTGATGTCAGTACTAACACTACTTGTCTTCCTGCTTTTTCTTTGTACAGGTGTTTTGAAATTCTTGCATGTACGGGTTCCTAAACCATTGGTCACTGTGCAGCAGGTGCCTCTGTCACTAGTGTCTGTACCTTTTGGTTGGAGCTTTGCCAGACATGGCCTCTTCGTGTGGTTTGTGACTTGAACATTTGGACTCTTTCGCACCAACTTTCGACTCGCTGAGGTTTCATGTTTAGATTCAACCATACACATCGGGCTGTGGGCTACAGCCTTTACATCTGCTGTTTGCTGGACCAATTTCCAGGCATTCAGTGGCATATTCATCTGGTCTGAGAGGATTTTCTGTGCTTCATGCACTATTTGATGAGCGGCTTCAAACTCAGTCATCCCTCTTCTTAACTTTGCACACCAAGTGGTGCTATTTCTATGTACGGTCTCTTCCTCTTTACCCCCCTCGACTGCTTTTGAACTTCTGAAGGGGACAGCATTTCTGAGACACTGTTCGATGGCCAGAGGATTTGCAGTGGCTAGAGCAGACAGAGTGTGAAAGCCAGCATTGTAGAGTGCCCTCGCTCGAAATCCATTGAGTAACGAAATCCTGACTAGGTCACAGAGCTCTCGTTCAATGCCAAATGAGAGGCGACTTTGAAACTGTGAGAGAAGCAACTCGAGATTCTTCCATCCAAGACGATTGCAGAAAACTGTTACCATTCCTGCAAAAGTACCTGCAGCACTCTGCAGGGTCTGCAGAAGACCTTTACTAACACAGTACTTTCTGGCCACATACACGATAGGAACTTCATGTACTAAATCGTGGAGAGCAAGGGCTGTAAAAAAGCGACGGTAAATTCGCAATCGCTCTTGTTGTGCAGTCGTCCGTTCCGGTATTCTGCCTTGGATGGCACTAGCCAGGAAAGATTCTTGTATGCCGAGAGTGTTAGCGACATGTCTCATATCAGCCGGGAGCCTCTCCAGAAGACAGAGAAAGCGATACCAGTCTATAGTTGGCCACTGCTCCTGAATGTATACTGGAGTCACCTAACAACAACAGAAGATAGTATAAGGTAAGTGTCAGGTGAATATAGTGCAAGCTTTGTAAGTGTTCAGATGAACAAGGTACATGAACCCTCATTTTAGTGGTTGGATTAGGGAATATTCGGTGATCTCTTCAGTAAGAAAACCTCATGCAGAGTTAAAATTGTACACATGCCATATGTACATGTACATGAAATAAGGTGTGCCAGAGCAAACCAGGCAAACGGCGAACAGGCTGGTTGGCCCTCACCAGCACCATGTATGCCTAGCTGCTCTACAACATATATACATGTACATTTGTACGTACATGTACATGTGCAATGTATGTATATATGAATCTTACCAGGTAGATGATGTGCAGTTCACTTTCCAGAACAAAATTTCTTTGGGCTTTCCTCAGTTCACCAAACACCACCAGTGCCTCCTCTGGAGAGAGGGCAGAAGCCACAGTGGCTGCACCCAGCTGTGTTGCGTGGTACTTGCTACCATCACAAGGTGGCATAGGTACGTCCTGCAGTGGATTCCTCAGTTGAATAAATTCATTTGCTAGTAAATATTCTGCTGTTGAGCAAACAAGCGTTTTGGTGACAGTGGATGGATCTTTACTGGGGGAAGTCATTGCAGACCTTTTCATCTCAGCAAAGAGGAGTGTACATTTGATATAGGTCTCTACCTCCACTTGAGTTGTGGCCGTTCCACTTGTGATTACTTCCAGCAGTGCTCTTCGTAAAGCAGACATGTTGTTTGCTTTACCTCTCTGGCCTTGTCTCTGATCCAGGCAACTTGTAACTGCTTTGGGAGCCGACTGAAAGAGATTGCTCACCTTTGATCTCTCACTTGGCTTACAGATCAGGACGCTCTCCCCTCTCTCGTCAACTCCCTTTCGTCCTGCTCTCCCTACCATCTGCTTATAGACCAACACATCAAGGAGAGATCTCTGAAAAAATGGAGTGCGTACAATTACAAGCCTGGCAGGTAAATTCACTCCTGATGATAGAGTTGAAGTTGCCACAAGGACTCTTATTAGTCCCTGTCGAAATGCACCCTCAACGATCTCCCTCTCCTCAAAAGTGAGTCCAGCATGATGAAATCCGACTCCAGATGGTACAGTTTTCCCTAAGATTCCATCCAATCCCACCTGTGTCCTCCGAAGCTGTTCCAGCACATTGTTCAATGCCACTGAATCCAGTACCAAGCTGGACTTTTCTTCTCCGGCTTTCTGGACAACTCCTCCACCCTCTGTACACATAGAGGGGCCTGAATTCCTACCTAGAAATGGAGCCGTGGCAATCACCCCAGCAAGATTTTCACACCACTGTTTTGTGGGGCAAAAGATGAGCACTGAGTGGCCGCTGGTTACAGTTTCCTCACACAGCTTGACAATGTCTTCTTCATCAGTAGCTGACTCGGAAGCATGTACTTGGAGGTCTCGGATTTTCTCAAACTTTGTGTCAAACAGTGTCGTTCCCACTTTCACCATTTCTTGCAGGGGCACAGGACGATACTCTGTACAGTACAGTTGTCCTTCAAGCCATTTGGATAGCATGTCTAAGTTAGGGAGGGTAGCGCTCATACCAATAATTTGGATTCCATTCCTCTTGGCTACTTCACCTGTACTTACAGAACAATCTTGCTTACTGACTCTGCTGCTTTTACAAACATACAACAACTTGGTAAGCAGCAATTCAAGGAGGTAGCCCCTGTGTGAATCTCCAATCATGTGCAATTCATCTACAACTACAGCACCCAGCTCTGCCATATTGCCCTCTTCTAGAAGTCGGTTGACTAAACTATTAGCCTTCTCTATGGTGCAAATTGCAATGTCTACAGCTGCAAACCCACCTGACGGAGAATGACCTCCCATGAACCCACCCACCTTAACTCCATTGGGTTCAAAAATGCTCTGCAGATAGTTTGCCTTTTCATGGGCAATGCTGACAAACGGGAGAATAATGATGACCTTCTTCTTTGTCTCAAGGACACATTTGAGGGCCAGAAGCTCTGCAATGAAGGTTTTCCCAGCACTTGTGGGAGCAGAGAAAACTAGGTTACCTCCTTGGAGAATCCCAGGTTGCATAAGGCACTCGGCCTGCCATTTGTACATGCTTTTAATTCCTCGTCGAGAATATTGTTCCAACACCAAGTCAGGAATACCCCACTGTGATAATTTCAGGTGCTCCTGGCAATCTTTGGAGGGAGTAGTCATAAAGGACGCTAGACCAGGTGCAGAGGTAGTAGACACACAATGTGCCATTGATTCTTGCACTTGTGAACTAGATAAATCAAAGAGCAAAGATTTTGAAGAGAGTACAGCATTGTTTAAACCTCTGTGTGAACAGTTCTTACATACTGGACCCATGGGTGTGCTGCACACAAGGTCAATCTTGTCGACACAGGCAAGCAGTTCGTCATTCATGTCAGAGCCAAAAGACAGATTGAAAGAAGGTGAGAGAAGATTACGAGGTGATGCTTTTATATAAGAGCAAGTCGTACCCTACAGAAAAGATTACATGTACATATACAATGGAAAACACATCTCTAATCTGGATACACACTTGGGAAAAAGAAAGTGTACTGACAAGTAGGCAACCTGATTTTAGGGCTTGAAATATGGTATTGGGATAACAAAAGGCAAAGTTGAGGGTTGGTGCAACACATGTACAAGGGGATGCTCTACAAACTGAGCAAATACATAGATCATGTATACAAGCATCAGTGACAGTGTATTAGGTTGAGTACTGCTCATAGCCTCACATTTTCTTTTCCTGTGGCACTAGTTTGACGAGGAGAGTGATAACACAACCTCTTCGGCTTCTTTGTCTTACTGGAAACTCGATCACTCCTCCCTACACTCGAGGATCCCGGCTTTCTTGGAGGCTTCATTCTAAAGTCACCGGCTCTTTGAATTTGCCGCGGTGACGTAATCTAGCTGTCACGTGAGTGACGAGGTCGAAGTTCAACCGCGTGTTGACTATGCAGCTATGTTCGTCTGTATTCTCACTGCTTCACAAGATGGCAGATCACTACAAGTAACATTCTCCATGTGTGTGTGCTAATAGAGCTGTTGTGCGAAACACTAAGCCTGCAATAGAAAAGCCTACGTGTTTCTGCTGTGTACATTCAGTAGTAGTAGCCGTGTGCCAGTTTTCAGTGCTTTAATAGCCTGGGCTCCTGTACATAGTTCTGTCTGCTACCTTTGAATATCCTTTTTGTTTCAGGTGCTGCAATCTCTAGGAATGGCTTTCTTCTGAGCAGAACTGGATACCCAGTCTTCCTCCTCTAGAGTACCAATTCCCACAAGTAATTGTGAATGACACTCTGCTACACCCCAAGAGACAAATCTTCTCGATTTTTAAAATCAATCAGACATACAGAAAAGGTGTCAGAAAATTGATATCCTGTTTTTCACTTCTGGCAGTTACCTAGCTGTTACTCGAGCTGACCCTCACTCACCAACTGGGACCACTAAATTTGTTGGTATATGCATTGCTCGTCGCAATAAAGGACTGGGCTCAACATTCATACTGCGCAATGTCATCAGTGGAATTGGGGTAGAGATGATGTTTGAACTCTACTCACCAGCAATCAAGAAGATAGAGGTATTGAAACTGGAGAGGAGCAAAACTCTATTGCTTAAGAGACAAACCACTGAAGTATTCAACTGTAAATGAGAATTAATATGCAGCCAGAGAAGAACACTCCTATCAGTGTACAAGAGGAAAAAGGGTGCACAGTTTATCAGAAAGTCAGTAGAGTCTCCATGTAGGTATGGTACTGACACATCCATTAGCTCTTAAAAGATAAATCAGCTCAAAACTCTGGAACACTGCAGTCCTAAGTCATTTTAGACCATAATTATATATCTCTCCGAGTGATTTTGTGCCTAACAATGCTCCCACATAACTAATTCTTTTTATTATTCTTAGACATGCATTGTTTTTAATTCCTGTAACATAAGAATTTTTGTAAAAGTTATGTTTGCTGATATAATCACTGTGTGTATTCCTTAAAATGCACCTAACATGCTTCAACCTTTGATGTAAGGAGTAAAAGATAGAGAATAATTATTTATCATCATTATTTTATCCCATATCTTTTTATTCTACCAACATAATTATTGATAACAATGTATGTACAAAGAAGAAGGGAAAGAGTGCGACTTAGTGGGACTACATGTGACATATACAATTGAGAGAGTGAAGAGTTCTTTAAGTTGGTCTGCCCATAGTCTCACTGAGGACTTAAAGGCCATTTGTAACAGTCACAGCTGATGCCATGGGGACTTCCCTTCATTCAGGGTCACCTGCATGAAGAGTAATTACGTGTTGTGACTAATTTTTGACCAGTATAGTACCAACCTTCACTAAGTAGATTCCAGGTTATTGCGCAAGAAATAGGCCATGATCTCAGTGTCCTGTAACAGATGCTGGATGATTAAAAGTTGTATTTGGAATCGCTTACTTTCTCAGTGTGGTCCTCTTGAGCGACACAATGGGTGTAGTAAATTATAGAGAGGAGCTCGTATCAATCAATACATAACGCTCCAGAGGGTATTGGTAGTAGCAGAGCAGCTATGTACGTCACCGACACACTAGAGGATCCCAACCGTCGGCAACGACTGTGCACGCGCATGCGCAATTGCCACGGTGACGACGCGCGCGCATATGCCGCGAAATTCGCTTTTGCGTTCGTTCGCTAAATAGCAGTGTCTGGTGAAGTGTTTTTTATTCACGATCGAAAAGATGAATGGCCTAAAGGCTCGATTGATTTCTATCAAGAATCGTGTTTGTCGTCATCTGTGCAAGAGGCGCACGAATTCACGACCAAATAGAATGACTTTCGGACGACGCGTATCGTCTTCCCTGAAAAGGCTCTTTACCATTCACCGTCTGAGACTTAAAATCAGTAAGTTATGCTGCTTTTGTAAGTATTATTGCGTGTGTATTGATGTTGGTATTCGCTGTTCTTGTATCAGGACGGAGAAGATCGCAGAGCTCGAGGTGTGACCGAGAGAGCAACACTGCTTCCCCCCCTGTGAAGGAGAACGAGTACGAAACACAAGGTATGTTACTGTCATAACTATTTCCTCCTTTATTTCCACCACTGAATGCCATCCTGTGTTACTTTCTCATTTTCTACACAGACCATCTGACGTTGTTCCAACCCAACTAAGGAATGAGACAAGTTCCCTCTCTGGAAGCGACACACCATTCACTGTGCCAACTCTGACCCTATTTCCACCATGCACTCCAACATCTAGTTGTCTCTCTGCCACACCGAGATCCCCCTCTCTCACCTCCTGGGACAGTTGGTCTTCATTTGACTCAACTGATGAAGAAGACAACAGTGTTTCCTCTACAGACTCAGAGCTATCTCTCAGTGACAGTCTCTTCACTAGCTCTGATGATGATGACAATGAAGAGATGGAAGAGGGAGATGAGAGTGAGTGCTTGTCCTCGACTACTGTTGGCAATGAAGAATTACAAGCAGAATTTGGCACAGAAATTATTGGGAACTGTATACACGTATTTCCCGTTGTGTCTTCCGGTATTGTTGCTGACGAATGTTCCACTAGTCAAGGTGATGATAATGATTTTGAGAATTACCAATTTATCACTTTATCAAGGACCTCTTCAGAAGAAGAGTTACACATGATATTTGGTACTGAAGACAAACAGCAGAAACAGAATTGGGACACCACAGATGAAGACAAACTTTCCACTGAACATCAGAACCCTATGCTTGGTGTGTCTGCTGTCTTTCCACCACAAATCACTGTTTCTGAGACACTGAGTGGTCAATACTTCCGATGTATAACAACTGACTACTGCCTCAAGAGTGGCAATTCTGTGGCTGTGTCCATGACATCTTCACAAGAGGAACTGAAGGACATTGAAGATGAAGATACAGACCATAACAAAATGGTCTTCACCGAACTCCAGAACACTGTACCTGGGATGCCTGCGTTTATTCCACCTCAAGTGCCTGTCCACAGTAGATACTCCACCACATTTCAACCAGCTGGAACAAACTTCGTTTGCTGTACTAAACCTGCACCTCTCACTCTCTCTCTGTCAGGAGATGACTCAGACATCCCTACCACTCCTCCACCAGGTCCTTCAACTGCAGAGGCAGAGGAGATGTGGAAGGAGTATACAAAAAACCGTTCCACTGCTCCCGAGTATTTCCTGTTTCCACCATTTACACCAGAACAGGAAGAGTGGATTGTGACAACTAACCATCCCTTCAAAGAGTATGTTCTTCAGACCTGGCAGTCCAGCATACATTCCTCTGTTCAAGGATGGCTTGAAGACTTAGTCAACTAAACTATACTGTATAAATCATTTAATGAGCTCCTACCATTATTTAAAACATTTTTATCCATGTATTTGCATTTTACGCTTTCCAAAATATAAAAAATGAACCAAGACAACCCTATGAAGTGGCAGTAGATATATAGAACAATATATAGCTGTGCATACAGTCTTAAAGTATTGCCACGTCTGGTAGCATTCCTCAGTCATATGACATAATGCATGTGGTTATAGAAATTCACACATGACTGAGGGGAAATTCAATTCTGCAGCTGCCAAACAATATAATGTCAATAATGTCAATACAATGATTTTGAGAGTTACCAAATCGTCACCAAAGACCTCTTGTAAAGAAGAGTTGATATTTGGTATTGAAAAAGAACAGCAGAAAGAGAATGCACGAGGACACAATTGAAGAGAAATTTTTCACTGAATATATATGTAACCCTACACCTGGTATGCCTGATAGTTTCCACCTGTTTCAGACACTGAGTGGTTGTCAATACTTAACAACCGACTACTTCCTCAAGAAAAATGTTTCAGAGTATTTTCTCTTCCTACCATTTACACCGGTGCAGGAAGAGTTGATCATGGCAACTAATCATCCATTCAAAGTGAATGTTCTCCAGACCTGGCAGTCCAGCATACATTCCTCTGTTCAAGGATGGCTTGAAGACTTAGTGAACTAAGTATATACTCTATATAGTTAATCATTATTTCACGATCACTTATTTATCTTATCCCATATCTTTTTAAAATTATGATAACAAGAGGAGAAAAGAGGGTGACTTGGTCGGACTACATGTGACATCTGTGTAAGTTAGTCTGCCCATAGTCAAACTGTGGCCTTGAAGGTCACTCATACGAGTTTTGCAGTTAAATATTTCAGGTCAGTCATTTGTCTGTATTCCAGACACAGAAGGTGCCATGGGGACTTGCAGGAAGAGTAACTACATGTTGTGACCAATTTTTGACCAGTATAATACCAAACTGCACCAATTTAATTCCAAGAGATAGAGACCATGATCTCAGCATTCTGTAACATATGCTTTGATCAATCAAAGTTGTACTATTTACTACAAGCGGCAGATTACCTACAAGAGAATAAAACATTTCCATTAAAATGTTGAAGGATGTAGGGATGACAATGCCAAAAGGTAGAGAAACAAGTGCAGTATATATGCAGCAAGACAGGGGATGAGGGCAGTATATATGCAGCAAGACAGGGGATGAGGGCGACTTCCTCAGTGTGGCCCTCTTGAAGGGAACAATGGTGTAACAAATTTTTAAAGTTAGAGAGGCCCGGAGCTCATATCAATCAATACATAAAGATCAAGATGGTATTGGCAGTAGCAAAAGCAGCTACGTATGTACATCAGCACAACACATCTACATAAGCTTATCCCAGGCCACGTGCGAAGGCTTACGTCTAGCGGTCGTCGACACAACACATCTGAAAGGCTATCCGTCCCACTCTGATTCAAGGGCGGCCAAGGCAACAAGTTATGGACTTGACGTAAGCATTTTGATCCAGCAACCTGTAGCACGGTAACTGTTGTTTTGGTGTTTTATGCATATCATTCTGTACTTACTTTTTAGGAAATTAGAAAATGGAATGGAAAGAGATATGGAAAAGGGAATAGAAATATGAAATGGAAATCGGAAATTGGCATGGTATCTGTTGGCCACCATACTGAATCGTCAACACCAGTTCACTCTGTAATAATCACACAGTACGGTAGTACTGTGTATATAGGGATTGCTATGGTCTATCCCCATTGAAAACCTTATATAAGGATTTTGTTCATTTTCACTTTCAATTTGAAGTTGATTTTACTTTTAATAATATCAAGGTGAAGAAAGTGTGAAAAATAACCAGTATACAAAAATTGGTTGTGTTGTGATGTAATATGTACATAATATCGGAAAAAATGATTTACACATTTTCCCATGTTTTCATCATCTTCTAGAATCAGCGTAACTCAATAACTGTAAAATCAATAAACTTGAATCTTTGCATGTAGAAATATATCATTACGTACTGGGGAATAGACCTATAATATTGTTAACCCTTGCAGTTCATGTACTACTGATCGTTATCTCTCCCAGCAATGTATTATGAATGAGGATAACTAATGAGCAAAAATCAGCAACCATGGTAACCATCAACCTAAAAGTCAGCATGTGTAGAGATATCATCGCTAATGGCAACATAATAAAATCATATGTTGTTAACCCTTGTGATTCTTGTAATACTGATGTTAACACTCCTCTCAATACAATACATGTACATGTCACACAATACAGTAGTACTGTGTATGTAGGGATTGCTATGGTCTATCCCCATTGAAAACCATATATAAGGTTTTTCATCACTTTCACTTTCAGTTTGCTGCTTACTGGATTTCTGTTAACATAAATATGTAAAAACTAACTGTGATTATAAAATGGTAGATAAAGGGGTTAAATTAATAAAAGTCTATTTTGTAAATTGTTCACCTTCCGACACTACTTCTTCCACTTGAAAAAGCGTAACTCACTAATGGTAACACATTTAAACATGAAATTTGGTACAGTGGTATATTTACACTGTGGGTATAGTGCATCGTCATGTTAAAAACAATGTACTTCTTGTAAAATAATCAAAAATAGCCTCAGGCCATGTATAATAGTGGAGGCCAAACAATCCTATATCTGACTAATAAAAGCCCTGCTAAATGTGACATTTTGTATGATAGTATAGTTTAATACCCCAATGATCAATGTTGTGATAAAATCTCTGTAAACAATGTAAATCTTGTAATAAAACAGCAAATAGCCTCAGGCAAGCATTTCTGTATCTCACTAACAATAGCTCCCCTAAATGTGGAAATTGGTATGATGGAAAAGCTTAATACCTCAATGAAAGCTTAATACCTCAATGTAAACCATGTAAATCTTGTAAACCATGTAAATCTTGTACAAAATAGCCTCAGGCAAGCATTACTTTATCTCACTAACAAAAGCTCCACTAAATGTGGAAATTGGTATGCTGGTAAAGTGTAATACACCAATGATCAACGTTATGATAAGATCTCTGTAAACAATGTAAGTCTTGTAATATAACAACAAATAGCCTCAGGCAAGCGTTACCGTATCTCACTAATAAAAGCTTCACTAAACGTAAATATTTGTATGATGGTAAACCTAAGTACTGGCAGTTACACAGAGCCTATAACTCTTCATGCACACGCTATTATCTGTACTGCTAATTCAGTTTAACTGATGTACAATGCCTGAGAGGGATTGCATAAAAAGGAAAGGAGACAAGATTGGGACACAGACATGTTATGATATATCGACGTACCCATAATGTTACGTTGATATATCATAACATGTCTGTGTCCCAATCTTGTCTCCTTTCCTTTTTATGCAATCCCTATATTTCCTTTCAAAAAACCCCGGATTGTTCATCTTCTTCTTCTTCTTCCTCTTCTTCTTCTTCAGTTCAAACGGCCTACCGCGAAACTGGGGTTAGTAATCGCTCTAATTCTTTCATGGAAATCATTTATACTGGAGCGTACATGATCCTTGATGCACAAAATCGTCATACCTTCTCCCAAAGCCATCATACCTTCTCCCAAAGCCGTCAAACTCCAGGTCTGCAACCTTACAAGGTCTCTATTCTTACCCAATTCTTATAGGATTCTGTTTTCATTCTTGGAGAAGTTGGGTTTGGGGGTTCTTTCTTCAGGTTCTTCAGCTATGGTTGCTTCGATGCATTTTGTTAGCTTTAGGCGGTATCCATTGCGACTTCGGCTTGAAGGGATGTTTATTACCTGGCTGTCTGCTGTTCCTGAAGCGGTATGCTATGCGTAGGCGTCTAGCTAGGGCCAGCAAGTCCTCACTAAGATTAGACCTGTCAGGTGGTGCAGGGACTGGTGCATAGCCTAAGCCTTTGGAAAGTAAATTAACCGTGTCCCGTGATAGAGGTTTAGATGAGAGATTGACCACATAATTATTATTGTTACTTGACTTCCATTGCTGTCTTTGTCCATAGTAGAGACTTGCTGGGAGTCGTGGTCTTCGTGTCCTGTGGGTGTGTGCAGGTTGTGGATGGAAAAGAAAAGAATGGGGCAGGGTAATTGGTGTAGACAGTGTGGGAGGGGTGGGGATGGGAGGAGACACCTGCGTAGAGGCAGAGGGGGTGGAGGAAAGCAAAGAGACATGAGGGGGCGAGGCTTGGTGAGGAGAGGGGGTGTTGGCAGGAGAGATGGAGTGGAGGATGACAGGAGGGGTGGAGACCTAGGTTTGGTGGGTGGAGAGAATGGAGGAAGGCGAAGGGACATGAGAGGGGGAGGAGAGGGGGTGTTGGTAGGAGAGATGGATTGGAGGATGACAGGAGGGGTGGAGGCTTGGGTTTGGTGGATGGAGAGAATGGAGGAAGGTGAAGAGACATGAGAGGGGGAGGCTTGGTGAGGAGAGGGGGTGTTGGCAGGAGAGATGGAGTGGAGGATGACAGGAGGGGTGCCAATATTGTAAACACAAACGAAACTCACGATCCCGGTGTCGCGGTATATTTTATCCCCCCGATTTTTTATCCGGCCGGATAGAATATTCTATATATCCGCCCGGATAATTTTTCCTAGGATATTTCATCCGTGGTCAGGAGATTTTATCCCCTAAGGCTAGTAGTTACATGCGACTTCAATCGTCGTGTCCAGTGGGCTGTGTAGCACTCTACCCCACTGCTATAGATTTCTGGAAGGGCAAAGATGCATGGCATTGTGCTATGATAAGGTAGAGTCTATATATTGACTTCAGTCAGGGTTTGACGGTGTAGCCACTAGATCGGCCCCCGGTAGATCTACATGGCTGTAGGCAAGTATTCCGAGTAAGAAACTAAATGATGTAGTACGTATCAGTCAATAAAAAAAGCGATCAAGTGAGGATACTGTAACACAATACTCATGTGCATGCATCAGTTTGGAAAGCTAAGTCCACGTTTCTGATTTGCATGGACGGGATAGACGGGTTGATGTAGCAACCACGAATGTAGTTGATCAGCTCTTTATATCTCTCCTCCGTGACAGTACATCCCATAACTACTGTTCAGTGAACACTGACTGACTGCTGGACTGCTGGACTGGGTAGCAACAGGTGGATATACTAAGGATATACTGATCCGCCGGATAGTATATACTATCCCCCGGATAAAATATACGGGGGATAAAATATACTGTGACACCGGAGATGAAGGCCAAGGGCAGATGATGGAACATACCGTAACGTTTACGTGCTTCTAATTTTGCGTGCGCACTCTCCGCTCGTTAACAATGCGTAGCATTCAACTAGTTTAAGTAGTTAAAAACGTTTTTACACTTGTATATATGACGGGCGATGTACATACCGTAACGTTATATATGTGCTTCTAATGTTGCGTGCGCACTCTCCGCTCGCCAACATGCAATGCGTAGCATTCAACTAGTTTAGATGATGCACGCTAACTATATACAAACGTACAATGTATGTAAGCCTACTATGCACATACTGAAATTACGTAATCTCTATATACATGTACATGTACTGCATTGAGCAAGGGCGTCGGAAGGCAATTTAAAGCATAGCGTGCCTGGTATAAGCGGTGTAGGCGCTTATCAGCCGCGAAGCATGAGAGCAGTGACGTAAAGTGGAAAAGGTGGAGTACGGCTCCGACGCCCTTGTTGAGAGGAGTGTTAACATCAGTATCACAAGAATCACAAGGGTTAACAATTGTTATATTGCTATTAGCGATGATATCTCTACACATGCTGACTTTCAGGTTGATGGTTACCATGGTTGCTGAGTTTTGCTCATTAGTTATCCTCATTCATAATACATTGCTGAGAGAGATAACGATCAGTAGTACACGAACTGAGTAGTACACGAACTGCAAGGGTTAACAAAAAATTTTACCTCTATTCCCCAGTACGTAATGATATATTTCCACATGCAAACATTCAACTTCATTGATTTTATGGTATGCTTCTTTAAGAAGAAGAAGATGAAGAACATGGCAAAAGATATTTAATACGTTTTAGATGTCTTACATCACAGATCAACCAATTTTTGTATACTGGTTATTTTTCACACATTCTTCACCTTGATATCGTATCAACTTGAAATTGAAAGTGAAAACGAACAATTTCCTTGTATGGTTTTCAAATGGGGATAGACCATAGCAATCCCTATCACTGCAAAGGAGAGGTGGTTGTTTTGACCAGTGTGTTTGGTTACCTCAGTTGCATTACATGACTATAACCTGTCCTGGTATGTAGAGCATAATTTTTTTATCTGAGTGCATGTGCAAGCTACTCCTCCATATTACATTTTACTACAGAAGTATAGTACAGTGGGGTTATGTACCTGACTTCGTCTGTGAGATAATTATCTCAAGGGACATTGTAGTAACTTGAAATAAATGAAATCCTTCCTTATAGATATCCCACATATCTCTTGGGAAGTTGTTATGTTACAACATGAGGTATAAGGTTAATTTAAAAATAACAACCCATTTTGCTCTACATACCAAGACAGGTTATAGTCATGTAATGCAACTGAGGTAACCACACACTGGTCAAAACAACCACCTCTTTTTTGCAGCGATATATACACAGTACTATATACAGTACTGTGTGATACGACACTCTGCACATATCTCACTGTAAAATCAATTTTGTAACAATATTGTTTGTTGCGTGAGTTTTATCCCATCTCCGGTCTGCAACCTTACAAGTGTTAGTTTTAGACGCCATTTCTTGTTTGCTCACGTGCCGAACACGTGAAGTTAGTTTTGTCAATTAGTGATACAGACATTAGTGAACTGCCGCTGTTTCGAGCGCTGTGTCGTCTTTTTTGGCTACATTGCTCCATTTCTTTGAACGACTAACTGTTGCAGGCAACTGGACCCGCTGTTGTACTCAGTAGGCAATATACAGGATGTAGGAGTCACTGACAATTGCTAGATATCCTGCTTATAGGTATGCAAGGGAGGTAGAACTCGGCACAAAAGTTAGTAGGTTTATATGTGTTGCTACACACAGTAAAAACCAGTGAAACAAGTGTAAAAACATTTTTAATAAAATGTTGAAGAATGTAGGGATTGAAGTGCCAAAAAGAAACAAGGTCAGTTAAAGTGCAGCATGCATGCAGACAAAGGCAGGGGATGATAGCATGCAACAATCATAACATGCGTAACCCCATATCCCTACATCTGTAAATACTAAAAGGGGTTATGCATGTTATAATTGTTGCATGCTATCATCCCCTGCCTTTGTCTGCAGTTGCATTACATGACTATAACCTGTCCTGGTATGTAGAGCATAATTTTTTTATCTGAGTGCATGTGCAAGCTACTCCTCCATATTACATTTTACTACAGAAGTATAGTACAGCGGGGTTATGTACCTGACTTCCTCTGTGAGATAATTATCTCAAGGGACATTGTAGTAACTTGAGATAAATGAAATCATTCCTTATAGATATCCCACATATCTCTTGGGAAGTTGTTATGTTACAACATGAGGTATAAGGTTAATTTAAAAATAACAACCCATTTTGCTCTACATACCAGGACAGGTTATAGTCATGTAATGCAACTGAGGTAACCACACACACTGGTCAAAACAACCACCTCTTTTTTGCAGCGATATATACACAGTACTATATACAGTACTGTGTGATACAACACTCTGCACATATCTCACTGTAAAATCAATTTTGTAACAATATTGTTTGTTGCGTGAGTTTTATCCCATATAAACATCAGTTCATCATGTGATACTACAATATTGTACTCCCTAGACAATGACTATTCCTTACATGTGTGGCTGTTGATAGAGTAGTCTATTATTACGCAATGTCTCTACACATGTGACTGTTGGCCCAGGGATTACATACTCTTTACAGCATGCAGTGTACATGTGTATCTAGTTAACAGTCACTGCATAAAATGATGAAGTACTGTGTCAACAGTCACACATAGGGATATAGTTTGTTTGAACTTTAGTGTTCAACTTGCCTTCCTCAAGTGTTTTAAGATATTCATGCACGCTTTTAAACTAGAGCTGCTACGTGTAGTTGAATGGTTCAGACAGCGCTTTCTCTCTGTCTGTCTATCTGTGTGTTTGTGTGATATAGCTACATAACTGTACTATATACTAAATTATATCCCTACACGTGTCTGTTGACAGTACTTCATCATTCTACACATGTGACTGTTAACTTGACACATATGTACACTGCATGCTGTAAAGAGTATGTAATCCCTCGGCCAACAGTCACATGTGTAGAGGCATTGTGGAATAGTGGACAACTTTATCCACACTCACACATGTAAGGAATAGTCATTGTCTAGGGAGTACAATATTGTAGTATCACATGATGGACTGATGTATGTATGGGATGAAACTCATGCAACAAACAATTTTGCTATTATGACAGAACTGATTTTACAGTGTCAATACTGTCATTGACACTTGCATTAAGAGGGGACAACAGATCTATGATCAGACACCATTTCCCTGGGTTTGATTTTTTAGGAATCACTCCAAATGGGCTAGTGTGGCAGTGGATGGCTGGAAGCTTAGCATCTGTAAGGGCTACCATGCATGTGATTCAGGAGCATCTCTTGCCCCAGATAGTCTGATATGCATGTAAAAATGTAAGTGCAAAATGCCAAATCTGTATAGCGTGCATCTCAGAGTCATCATTGACTTCCCATACCAACTGGTAAAAGCTGGCTCCTGTTCCTAGGTGCTCATTGCTCTCTTCATGAGCAGTCAATCCAACAGCATCCATACACATCACGTCAGTACCAACAACAGTGTGTACCCACATCCTGTGAGTGTTCCAAAGGCACTAGTTGAAATGCCCAACAATCAAATGCCCCCAGACAATTGATGCAGGAGACAGTGGATTCGAAGAGTACAAAGCAGCACCCTAGTGTTTGTGAAACACACAAACCCATGCACTGTGTGTGCAATATAGTTATTTTCCTCTAAATTATAGTGTATTTAATACACAGTACTCAGTGAGATCGTCTTGTGATTTTTGTGTCCACTGCTGCTGTCACACCACCCATAACTGATAATTGATCCATACTTCTCACTTTATACATGTATATGAATACCCTCACTACATGGACAGCATATAAACACTATCCAGTGCATGCATGCATGTATTGGGTAACAATCCTCAAGCGACATGCTGGTCCAGGAAATTGTCTTGAGCTACTGAAGCTGTTCCGTTTCAATGTAATGTCATATGCATGCGCTTAATTTACGTCTAGACATACATGTATATACACCAAGGATTTTGCAAACTGAGGTCATCTCCACACCAATAAACATATTCATGGTAATTCGGCCTTGCCCAGCTGAACTCCCTCGGTAGCTCAGGTGGTAGAACATCTGCCTCTAAAGCATTCAGCTCTTTTTTCGATCTGGAAAAAAGGAAGCTGTCTGCAGGCATAGTTGCTTTTTCAGACCAGCATTACAGTAGTGTGACACAGATGTGTGCCCAGTGGTAGTGTCACTTTCATAAAATAGTTGATGTAACATGTGTTTGTAAATTTCAGAAGCATGTATTCATGTCAATATGCATCTCTCCCTCCCTCCCTAGTCAGTGGCCACAGCACATGCCCAGAGATGCTGTGAGATAAGTTTTATTAGTTCCTTACTGGTTCTAGTTCCATTCCTATTCCTATTCACATGAGTATCAATAATTATTGAATATATAAAAACACAACAAAAAGTGCTGTTAAGAGCACAGCAAATGAAGTATTCTTAAAGCATTAAAAAAGTACTGTTAAGAGCAATTTACCTTTAAAAAGTATACTTTGTTTTTGCTATTCACATCTTTTGTAAACGTTTCATTAGTAGGAACCTCTGGGCATGCATACACAAAGAAGCAATGAGTACTTGCAATGGATAGTTTATTACGGTAAAAGGTCACGAGAGATTTTTGGTCAAATCCATCCTTTACGTCATAAATTTCACTTAGTTTTGGACCGGTCCGTCTCTGATATTTAGTTACTGATGCCTGAACGAGGAAGAGTCTCTTTGACGCCCTCCCAGCAGTGTCAATGACGATTATGAAATCAATACCAAAATGGTCTTCTTGGAGTTTAACCAAACAACAACTGTGATTAGATTTCAAATCATCATCAAGACCACTTTGAACTATGTACTTATTAGCTGCTGGGATACTAAACGATGGTATTCCATTTGCGGGGCTTTTCTTGTTTAAGCTATCCGTCACTGGAGTGGGCGCTTTCCCAATACAAGATATTTCATTTTTTCTAGACTTGAGTTGGGCACATGTAAGAAACTCGAATGCTGCTCCTGTATCATACTCCTTAAAAAGATGATAGCAGGATATGATATGAAGGTGCAGGTGTTTTAGCAAATATTCAGCGGGAAAGACCAGTATAAACGCATCTGAATCATCCACATAAAACAATCCAGTCATACTGGCGTATGCTCGTTCTGCTTCTTTAAGTTGTAGGCCCATGGCAGCACTCATAAGCGTAGTCCGCAAATTATCATTATCGCCACGTAATCTACCTTCCACTTTCGTCAGGTATGCACAAATTTCATCGTGTATCCATTGTCCAACCTCTGAAGCAGTTGAGCACTGCTGGATCATACTTGGAAGCAATACCCCTATCCTCTTCGCTTCCTCAATGACCTCTTTTTTGATATTCTGTTTCTTAGAAAATTCCTCAACCTCATCTTCAGTGAAAGGTCTGAAATTGTACTTCTTAGTAAACTGAAAACCACACTGCTTAACAGAAATTTCTCTATCTTTAGTAACAACAACTGATGAAAATGCGAAGCATAATGCTTTTGCACCCCGCAGATTTCCAACTAACTCTTGTTTCTTTAGCAGACACTGGGCATTATCTACAAATACGTATGCATTTTTTGCTGGAAAATCAAGCTCATCTAGCTTAGCGTCAATATAAAAGAAATTCTTGTTGGAGTCCTTGTTTTCGTGCTTCATAGTACTATAGAGCACTTTTAGGGTAGCTGTTTTTCCTGTTCCTGAAGGACCAGTAAAAAACACCACCACCTGATGACCTTGATTCATATATGTTGACAAGTCCTCCAATCTAGCAAAAGTGCGTTCCACATAATGTTTCTCCTTGAATGACACAAAAGTTGGTTCTAGCTTGACCCTTTTTCCTGGTGGTACTGGTGATATATATACATGTTAATATATATTACAAAAGGTGTAAAAACATTATGTTGAATGATGTAGGAATGGAAATGCCAAAAGTGTAGAAACAAGGCTCATATACTAACTCCATATACTAAATGATGTAGGGACAGGGTTACGCATATTATCACACAGTATGGTAGTACTGTGTATATGCAATTGCCATGGTCTATCCCTATTGACAACCATATAAGGTTTTTCATCACTTTCAATACATACTGTGATAAAAAATGACACAATTTGATGCATGAGAAAGGTGTTAAATATTAGAAAGTCTAATTCTTCATCTTTTCGTTGCTGTTCTTCTGGTTCAACCAACATACTCACTATAATGATCATGTTGATATCTTGTATGTGTGGCACACTAGCTTACAGTAACATGGAGATACAGCCCAAAGTATATACATGCATCCAAATATCAATTTTCTATCCTCTTTGTGCACAGCACTGTATAAAACATTACAAATAATTATTGTGTTCACCATATGTCCGTTTTCATTCTCCATTTTTACCGTTTACAGTTCCTGTTTATGTACCGTTCCGTTCTGTTTCATTTCTGTTTCTCTCTGCTCACACTTTGCTACGTTACCTTTCAAGCTCTTGCGTGAACCAGTGTGAGCTAGTGAGCTGGTGAGGGTTACTATAAATGTTGTACGTGAAGTACCTGAAGCATGTGTGCTGGTATTCACGCAGAGCAGGTTCTTTAGCCTTCTGTTCTGTCGCTACCACCATGAATATTCACTTACGAAACCGTACACGGGTTTTGACGTTGTTGTTCCGTTTACAGAATGGACAAATGGTGAATGGAATAGGTAACTTTTTTGGTTTCTATACTGTATGACGACTAAATACTAAGGCCACTCACATACCTTCATCTGTCTCAATCAGGAGCAGTAGTGGAGTGTCAGATTTGGTCTGGTAATCACTCACTAGGGCATCAGACTGCAAGTTGTTGTCTCGAAACTTCACTACCACCATATCAGGAGGAATATTTCTACGTGTTTTCTCAAGAGCACTTGTAACAACATCATCTATATCGGCATTCTCTTTAACCATCACAGATATACTTCTGCAAGAATCTTCAAACTTCACCCAGACTTTTTTGTCCATTGTCTACAAAGGAAAGAGTAGTCTTATACCCAGGCCCTCTCTCTGCACTGAATACTAGATTAATGCAGGTAATTTTGGCGAGTGGGAGCAACCCAACTGCGCTAGGCATGATTTACATGCCTCCCACACATCTACATGTACTATTCAGGGGCATAGCTAAGCATTTGGCTCAGGGGGCTCGAGCCCCCCTTTGTAATTTCAAATTGGGCCCAGTGACTATCTTGACTCTATTCTATCATCGCTTGGCCTGACAAGCATGACAAACATATAAACAGTTAGAACTGTAAAATACTTACCTTAAATGCTAGGGCTCGTTTCTTTGCAACTGCATATATACAGCAGTGGCGGATCTAGAATTTTGTGAAGGGGGGCTCTAAGATGGCAATCACTTTTATACGCGATCTTCCTTTACGGTATTGTATGGTGCGCAATTGTTGCCTATTATCATTAGCAGCAGACATATTATATTACTGGTATTACTGCTGCGCAGCTGCAGGTCATCAGTTGTTTCTACCATAGATAATATACGCCCGGCGGTATATTATCCTTTTAATTGCGTCATTACTTACGTATGATGATACCGGTATTTGCGCCAATGAATATGGGGCGGAGAGCGCGTACGCTTACGTATCTGCTACTAGTACGTATTGCTCGGATTGGTATTTGCTACGTATTGCTCTGTGTTCCTCGAGGGCAAAGTGAGCGAGAATATAGCTGTATACGTTATTGACTAACCGTGAAGTTCTGGTGTGGCTCTGTGTAAGTGTACGAGTGTTAATAGTATCATACGCACACTGGCTAGAACTATGTATGGCAGCACTTCACAGGGGGGTGCCATGGAACCCACAGAACCCCCCCCCCCCTGGATCCGTCACTGTACAGAGACGCTGACATTAATTATTATTATTATTATTATTATTATTATTATTGAAACACACACCAAAAGAAGGTGCAAAAGAGAATAAAGAAAAAAGAAAAAAGACAGCACTAGCTACACAGTGGAAATAATACTAATATAATCTTCAAAAACAGAAAAATTTCCAAAATTAAGTCTCACAATGCATATGCAGTCAGCGATATAAATATCAGTTTCAGAATATTCAGTAACATGTAAAGTAGCACAATTTAAATTATACCCCACAAAAGTATATAAAAAGAAGATAAAAAAGAGAAAACATTCCGAACAAGATTTGAACATGATAGTGCTCTCTGATACAAAAGAATGAAACGCTTAACAATCAAATTCTTAATAGATACAATATGACTTACACAGTGAACAATATTAGTATGAGAATTAAATGGAAGATTCCATATCCTGCGTAATATTTTGTTAAATACAACCTGTAAATTAATAATATTCTTGTTCGATAAATCCCATAACTGAGCACCATACAATGAAAGACAAAAAGACTTGATAAGTGAGCATAGAACAAAGTGATCAGCAAACGAAAATGTACAATTTGCTTTGCGAAGTAAATGTCTTGTTTCTCTTATAATATCAGCAGAGTCATCTAAATTCATAAAATATGTCCCAGATGAGTCACTTCCTTAGAAAATTTGAGATTTGTACCACAAAAGTGAAATACTTCATTATAAGTGGGTGAGGGAAGTTTACTAAATCGAATTAACTGCGTTTTGGCAGCATTAAATCTGAGACCATGATCTCTTGCAAAATTCTCACATATTTTGAGCATTATTCTGAGTGCAGAGGGTGATGGGGCCAGAAGGGCCAAGTCATCAGCATAGCACACACAACCAACAAACTCCCAACCCAAATGATACCCAACACCACTATCCCTCAACTTGCACAATAAGCCATCAACATAAACAGAAAAGAGTACAGGAGACAATACACCACCCTGCCGAACACCATTAGACACATGGAAGGATTCAGAAAAGACACCATTCCAACGAACACACATAGCTATAGATTGATGCTTATACCAAAACATTAAAAACCTAATAATAGCAAGGGACAGGCCACGATCAAACAAATAAGTAAAGAGAAGCTTGTGGTCAACTAAATCAAAGGCTTTTGAGGCATCCAAAAAACAACCATACACAAATGAATTGCGATACATATAACGAGAAATTGTACATTTTAATACCCCAGTGCACAATGTAGTAGAATGGCCTGGCTTGAAGCCAAATTGAAGATTACTAGAGATAAAATGCTCAGAGTATTTGTGAAGAATTACACCCTCTAGAACCTTACTAAGACTAGATGCTAAGGCAATACCACGATAGTTAGAGCTACAGGAGGCATCCTTATTACCCTTGGGGATAGGTATTACAGTACAATCGCGAAATGAACTTGGCATGTAGCCATGTCTTAAAATACATGTGAATAAAGCAGCACTGGTGCAGCAATAACAGGAGCAGCATGACGCAAATGATCAGAGCTAACATTATCCATGTCCCTTTTCCCAGTCTTAAGGTTCAGTAAAGATCTTCTAACATCCATGGGAGTGACAATTAACTCTGAAAGGGAAGCAAACGAAATATTACCACTGATAGAATGACTAAAATTATCCCAAGAATTGTGGTTTGTATTGAGAAGATTCTTAAGCTTGGAAGCCCATAATTCTGCTACATTGTTATCACCACTAACACCATCAATTATAGATGTTGGAGTTGATGTCTTGTGCCTAGTCATTCGCTTAACTCTAGCCCAAAATTCTCTAGAAGATCTGCACTTAAACGAGTTTGCAAGTTGAGCCCTATTGATATAATTCTGCTGCCTTCTAATTTTCCTTACGGCATACTTAAACCTAGACTTACTTTTCTTTTTAATCTGGAACAGAACACCATTAGGTGGGCAACCAGCTTCAACCCAAACCCGGTACCAGAAGTTAGCTTGGAGCCTAAGGTGTCTAGGACCATGATGCCAACCAACCAGAGTACGTCCAGGGGATCTCGAATGACAAGGAATAGTATGAATAGCAGAGTCAACAATGCACTTGATAAACTCATATGAATAGCTCTCCAAAGTGTCTATATGTTTAGAACAATCAGGCACACAACACTGTTCCATGTCAGGAGGTAAACAGGGTAGGGATGTTGAAATAAGATTCTGATACTCATCAATTTGGTATTTCTCAGCCTTGGACCAATTACATGACAATGATGAAAGAGGGGAGCAATTATAAGCAACACTAGGAGCAGAGGAGGAGATATTAACAGCCAAAACAAATGAAATGGGAAGGTGATCAGAAAGATTAACACCAGAGGGAACTGGACACACATGCCTAATTAAGTGACAATGAGAACCACTACAAAGAATGTGATCAATCCAACTACGTACAGTGCTCATAAGTGTAACTCAAAGAGCTACCGTATGCAAGATCACAAGCCACTAAATCAAATGAAGCCATAAACATAGATAAATAGTTAGCTGAGGTACTACTAACTCTACTAAAATCAATATTGAAGTCACCAACAATGATATTAGCATTACATGAATGCGACTCAATAAAACCTTCTAGCACACCAATAGTGTCCTAATAATCACTGAGAGAGAATTGAGATGGCATATATACATTAATCAAAAGTATAGCAATACCAGAATTATCCTGAATTTTTAAAGCACAGAAACGATTTGAGATACATGTAAGAGGCGTAGCTAATACAGGCAGAGAGAGAGGACCTATATAAAATAGCACCTATACCATAAACCTATATCATAGAGTCGGTAGACTCTATATGTAGGGATAGCGCAGACACGTCCATTAGCCCCTACAAAGGTAACGGCTGAGAACTCTCGAACGCAGATGTTATAGGCCTTTTCAGACAAACAACCTGCTCCGAGAGTGCTTCTATACACTATAATACTCTTAAACTCCGTAAAATATACACCTACGGTGATTCTCGGAAAAACGCCGATTGTTCATCATCTTCTTTCTTCTTCAGTTCAAACGGCCTACCGCGAAACTGGGGTTAGTAATCGCTCTATTTCTTTTACGAAAATCATTTATACTGGAGCGTACATGATCCTTGATGCACAAAATCTTCATACCTTCTCCCAAAGCCCGTCAAAACTCCAGGTTTGCAAGCGTTAGCTTAGACGCCATTTTCTTGTTTGCTCACGTGCCGAAGACGTGAAGTTAGAAGTTTTGTCGTGGTTGTGGTTCGTCGCGCTGTTTGGCTACCAGCATTGGTCCTTTGTGTCCGTTTCTTTGAACGACTACCTGTTGCAGGCAACTGGACCCACAGTTGTACTCAGTAGGCAATATTCGTGACAAGACAGGATATAGGAGTTTTCTTGGCTGGCTATCCTCATAGGTATGCAAGGGAAGTAGAACTCTGTACGAAAGCCAGTAGGTTTCTATGTGTTGTGACACACAGTAAAAAACAGTGAAACAAGTGTAAAAACATTTTCACTAAAATGTTGAAGGATGTATGGGGTTACGCATGTTATGATTGTTGCATGCTATCATCCCCTGCGTTTGCATGCTGAACTTTGACCTTGTTTCTATACTTTTTAGCACTTCCATCCCTACATCCTTCAACATTTTAGTGAAAATGTTTTTACACTTGAAAATAATGAATGCACTAAAGTGCAGAACCCTCGGTGTCCGTGCGTGCGCGGTTCAAAGGGCTCAACTGGTAAAGGTGTGTTAAGGAGACTGTGGGACTGAGAGTGTTGGAAGGGGACACTCACGTTGGGTGAAAAGATTGGAGAGTAACTGATGCTGTCATCTTTGCCAGTATCCATACATGGCAAATGAAGTGAATTGACAGTTTGCTTTTCTGAGTGAGGAGTGCTGGCATTTGTAGATCACATTTATTAGGAGGGGCTACTCTCTTTGAAGAAGTAATTAAAGGAACTTTAGATGCTGGACTGCTGATGTCAGTAATAACACTACTTGTCTTCCTGCTTTTTCTTTGTACAGGTGTTTTGAAATTCTTGCATGTACAGGTTCCTAAACCATTGGTCTCTGTGCAGCAGGTGCCTCTGTCACTAGTGTCTGTACATTTTGGTTGGAGCTTTGCCAGACATGGCCTCTTTGTGTGTTTTGTGACTTGAACGTTTGGACTTTTTCTCGCCAACTTTCGACTCGCTGAGGTTTCATGTTTAGATTCAACCATACACATCGGGCTGTGGGCTACAGCCTTTACATCTGCAGTTTGCTGGACCAATTTCCAGGCATTCAGTGGCATATTTATCTGGTCTGAGAGGATTTTCTGTGCTTCATGCACTATTTGATGAGCGGCTTCAAACTCAGTCATCCCTCTTCTTAACTTTGCACACCAAGTGGTGCTATTTCTATGTATGGTCTCTTCCTCTTTACCCCCCTCAACTGCTTTTGAACTTCTGAAGGGAACAGCATTTCTGAGACACCGTTCGATGGCCAGAGGATTTGCAGTGGCTAGAGCAGACAGAGTGTGAAAGCCAGCATTGTAGAGTGCCCTCGCTCGAAATCCATTGAGTAATGAAATCCTCATCCAGCATAGCTTTCTGAGGGTCCTAAAAAGGCTTAACAATAGGCTAAACACTACCTGGAATACGACTGGATGTAAGGCAGCAAGCTTCTTTCTCTTAATCTCCGTTTTTCCTCTAAAGTGTTCCGTATACTTTCCGTTACACGTAAGGCATGAGCCAGCCAGTGCGTTTCAATAGCGCGTGCGTTTTGAAGGATTCTAGCGCGTGCGCTTTCAAGGATTCGCGCATGCCCGTACGCCGAGGGTTCTGCACTTTAGTGCATTCATTAAAGAGGGAGTCGTCGGTCTGATCGCCTTTGTCGGACGTTGGTTACCAATCTGTTTTTCTGGCTGCACGTAGCAGGAACCTGCTGGCCAAGAACAGAAGGGCGCGTTTCTTCTGTTGCTTTTTTGTAAGCTTTGCTGTCCGGTAGTGTGAGGTGGTCGATAATTGGTGGCTTACTAGTCATCCAAAGTTGCTCCTTAGCTGAGTTAAGTCAGAAATACAGGTGAATATATGTAGTTGTAACGAAAAGCACATATAAAATGTATGTAAGGTAGTACTGTGTATAATTATGATATCTCCATTAAAAACCATAATAAAAGGGTTTTCACTTTCACTTCTGTGAACATGAATATGTAACTATACCCAGTAACTAACTCCGATTAAAAAATGGCATAATTTGATGCATGTGATGTGAAAATTTTAAAAGTCTCTCATCTTGCTGTTCTTCTGTTTCAACAAGCGTAACTTACTAACACTAGCACTTATGAAACTTTGCAGAGTTATGTAGATCCACTGTGGGTAGCACATTGTCACATTAAAATTATGTAAACAATGCATGTAGTTCTTGTAAAACAAAAATAGCCCCAGGCCATGTGTAAAAAACATTTTTCAGGTTATGGCTACGTTGATATCAAAACATGTCTTGCTTTTGTTTCTTTTTGTGCAATCCCTATACTTTCTTTCAAATTTCCTAAATTTTTTGTTTACTTGTAATTATAGGAACTGCATGCATGTCTATATGAAATGCTTATGGACTAGTACTCTAAGTAAATACAGAGTATTTTTCCACTACACACCTAAAGGTCGAATGTTGTGTATATCAGTGAAACAAGTGTAAAAACCTTTTTTTCATTTTAAATGATGTAATGACGGCAGTACGAAAAAGTGTAGAAACAAGGAAGCATCCATGCAGTAAACTGGGGATGATGGCATGCAACATGCGTAACCCCATAAAGTAGGGAGAGGTGTGGTCCCCGCAAGGGGAGAGGGGGGGGCGTGATGGTGCTCCCGACCACTTTCTCTGGAGTGTCCTGCTGCGGCTCCTGTTCTCGCAGTCTTCGAGACTTGTGCATGGGTCTCTGAGGTAAAGGGTCGTAGGTAGCCATGCGCAAAAACACCAGTTGAATAAGAATAATAGATGAACAAATCGGTGGTTTGGTCAATTTCCGTGAGTCATTGTATATAGTGATGTATTTTATGTACTTTGAGGGTCTTAGCAGGTACAGAAGCATTGGTACATTATGTGTATATGTCTAAAACGGCTTGTAACAGGTGGGTTTGGGAGTTCTGAGCCGTTCTCTATATTATCAAGGCTTAATAGGCGTGTTGGCGCCATCCCTACATAGAGATCTACCGACTCTGATATCATCCTCTGCCTTGCTGCATATATGCAGTCCTTGGTTCTCCGATTTTTTTGGCACTGCTATTCCTACATCATTCAACTTTTAATGAAAATATTTATACTCTTGTAGTAGACAGGCTCATGTGCTTCTAGAAGAAATACATGTGCATTTTGGTGGTATCTATTCCCATGCACTCACTTTGACGTCCAAATCATAAAGTTTTCCTTGGCATTGTTCTCAATTCTGAAGAGAGCTTACCATTCTTAAAATTACGCTAACTTAAATATTCTAACTGCTGCTGCAGAATAATTATATAGAATTTGAGGATCTGGCAGCCAATTTCATGTTTCGAATAGAGCCTAAAAGCCATTGTTTGCAGCCGTAGAGTGGGGTAGGAACAATACAGGTTTCATAGATGCTGCATGAAGGTAATAGGTTTAGATCTCCCTGAAAGGCTCTCAGTCTGCCTACAGAGCCAAAAAGATCTCCTTGATTGTCAATGTTTTCAGGGAATGAGTCCTTTAGCTGTGACTCTGGGGTTCCACCACACACCTGTTCTCTCAGTTGTGGATACATCTCTGTGGAGAGGGGGTGATTTTTCTGTGATTTTTACAATTTAAATTTCTCTAACATCAGTTTCAGGGATGTGTCTTCTTAAAATTAGTAACCCATCATGAAGGGAAATATACATGCAGTGGAGGGTGCAGAGTTTCTATGATCATCAGCATGCATATAGCTGCATATATCTCTGACACTGGGACTGTAATTACCCTCTCAGAGGAGATGAATGAGCCTGTCCATGACAGGGTTGAGGAGAGAACTGCTTGACCCTATGGGAGATTGGGAAGCTGTCTGAGACACATGATTCAATTCTGACTCTTGTTATACATGTAGTTGAATACCAGTGTTTCAGCAGCTGCCACAACTTTCCAATTACACCTTTAACTGCTCCCAGCTTAATTGTTTAATACAGTGCTCCATCTGTTCAATTCTGATCTCTGTATCTAAATTGAGAAATGACAGTAGATCCAAATTTGGCATATTCAATCTTGCTGTGGAGATTCTCTGACGAATCCACTTAACTCTTGGAAAGTGGTTTGCAATCTCTTGCAGGTTTCTATAAAGACTGCAAGAAATTGAAAGTAAATATGTATAGTTTTCTCACTTGGATGTTTCTATCTTCCGACAAAATGCTGTGTACAATGACTGATATTCAACTTGTACTGTAACAACAGTACATCAAATCACTCGACCTGTAAATTGCCATCACCATGATTTACTGGCTGAGCGAATATAATATGTACATGAAAGAGAATCACACATTATCAATGCTCCCTACATGAGATATTTAGATTGAAACACTCAGCCATTATAATCATAATGAGTGTATATATATATACTTGAATACCAATGAATGCATATGCCTTTACATATGTGATACTACAGTATCCCACTACCTATGTATATACATGTATGTAGCTAGACAATGGCTCTCTCCTTATTTTTGTGGCTGTTTTTAAAGTAGTCCATATTCTCCGGTGACAGTTAACCCTCGGGATAATACACTTAATTATATAAATATGATGCATAGTATCAACAGTCACACTATAAGGGATATAGGTTTTGTTTATATATAGTTATACAAGAGTATATAATGTCAGTGCCAAAATTCAGAGAATCAAGGACTGCATACTAGTGCATATATGCAGCAGGACAAGGGATGGTGGCATACGACACTAGTAGGGATGGCACTGATACGCCCATTAAGCCCTAACATTTATTTAGAAACTGCTCACAACTCCCAAACGCTTGTGCTGAACATGCAGTTATAAGCCTTTTAGACACATAATATGGCACTTCTATACACGATAAGACTCTGAAAGTAGGCAAAGTACATCCCTACAATGATATAAGAAAAATTGCCAAATCCCAATTTCTCAATCTTCTTCTTCAGTAGACAAGCCTACTTCACAAATGGTAAATGTGTTTACCTGCATGAAACGGCTTCTTATTCCCCTGTGGAGTGCCTTTGGCCGACAGAAGTTTCATAGTACCTTTCCTGCATGAATAAAGCTAGGAATACCACATGTATTTCCATATAGACAAATGAAACATTTCCTCATTAGGTCTATTATGCATGTGTGGCCCCAACTCCAAGGACCAAAAGGAGCTGGGCTCGCATGTGAAAGACTATATATCGACTATATACTTTTATGTCCAGGTACTATATATGGGGCCTATGTGTAAGCTTACAAATGTACAAGCTTACAAATGTACATGGATGGATGCGCAGGTAGGCAACAATAATAACATGCTTAACCCCCTCCCTACATCTTTTATAATATACATGTACTATAGGAAATGAATAGGTTCGGCCTATAAAGGGTGAGGCAACCACAACATTTTCTGTTTTCATTGCTGAAAACGGCTCTCACTGTAGGACTCGAACCTATGTTCATTAGTTGACCTGACAAAATGTATACCACTCTGCCAAGGGGGAGGCCTGAAGGATTTACGGTTCAAATCCTAGAGAGTATGCTGTGGTGGTCAATAACTTATAAGCAGAAGGATAGGGGAATGAATAGGGTGGGCCTACCGTCCCTACCCCTTATACTACGGGATTACACACAGACATACAGCACCTTGTAAGGTTTATTCATGTGGTAAAACTGAACATTCAAATGCTCAAATGTAATTGATAGAACAGCACCGAGAGCACCATTGATCAGTCTGGTTATGTTGTGATGATTTCGGTTCTAGCCCAGCTATTAATTTAGGCTAGTATGAGTAATGAGAAGCTGTTTCTATATTAAGGACCAAATACACAGAGCCTACTCAAGAGATAAGTTCTGGTTGGTTGGTTGTGTACACACCAGACAAGTACCATAAACCTCCTGTGCATGCATGTTGAGGGTTAATAATCTCTGCAAACTTTAAGGGCCACCCATTGGCTTGTTGAAGTAGTAGTAAACTCAGAGTACTGAGAGCAGGTGATACATTCGGTACCCATGCATTGCTCATAGCTTGCATGGATTACATCATTCAAACTTTGTGATTTGCATTAGACTACAGTAGCTAGCTTCCAGTACACAAGAGCTTTGTCAATTTCAAATACACACATGAAGACTTGTGATAATACTGTGTATATCATATACGAACTGCTTCAACATGGGGAAATATATATGTACTACATTGACACATAGCACAAAGGCATCCCAGGGGTCCATAAGAAGTACATATTTTGTACATGGGGAGCAGACATACATACATACTCTATGTTGATCCAATGTCTTATTATGCAACTTTTGCAGTGATCATGAAAATTGTTGCAAATAGCTGGATGATTGCCATCGCTTTCGTGGTGGGGGCCTTGCTAGGTATACGCTATAACATAAAGGAGAGTTGGGATGAATTCAGATCAGATATGAAAACACTGAAACAAGAAATAGCTGAGACAAAAAGAATCCTCAGTGAAGATATTCAAGCATTGAACAACAAAATTGCTGATATACGAGAGATTGTGAAGAATGTTGATACAGTAAGTGTGAAGTATGAAATTATTGCAGAACTTAAAGCACTGAAACAAAATATTGCTGCAATGATCCTGAAAGGTGAACTTAGTGAGGACATTAAAACACTTAAAGAAGATGTTACGGCTATCCTTTCCAAAGTAAAGGAACAGAAAGGAATTATACACGAAGTTTTAGAAATCGTACTTATTCTTTGTGATTATTTAGAATATTTATTGTCATGGTTTAATATAGGAGACACTATTAAAGCAATATGTAGTGAAGTAGTAAAGCATTTTAAGCCTAATAAATTGATTGTAGGCTAATATGTTTCACTTTTTCAGAATACACTTTTTGTAATGTTGTCTTCTGGGATCAGAGAAAACCCTTGGAGAATCCCTGGTTGCATAAGGCACTCGGCCTGCCATTTGTGCATGGTTGTAATTCCTCGTCAAGAATATTGTTCTAACACCAAGTCGGGAATACCCCACTGTGATAATTTGAGGTGCTCCTGGCAATCTTTGGAGGGAGTAGTCATAAAAGACGCTAGACCTGGTAGAGAGGTAGTAGACACACAATGTGCCATTGATTCTTGCACTTGTGAACTAGATAAATCAAAGAGCAAAGAAGTTGAAGAAAGTGCAGCATTGTTTAAACCTATAGCGATCCATTGGTGTGCTGCACACAAGGTCAATCTTGTTGACACAGGCAAGCAGTTCGTCATTCATATCAGAGCCAAAAGACAGATCGAAGGAAGGTAAGAGAAGATGGCGAGGTGATGCTTTTATATAAGAGCAAGAAGTCATACCCTACAGAATAGATACAATAAATTCTTTTCATATACAATGGAAAACACACCTCTAATCCGGATACATACTTGGGACAAAAGAAAGTGTACTGACAAGTAGGCGACTGATTTCAGTGTTTGAAATATGGTATTGGGACTGCAAAATGCCTTTGTTTGAGGGGGACTTGTTGTAACACAGGTGCTCTACAAACTGAGCAACTACACAGATCGTGTACACAAGCTATGCACGAGCAAACAAAAGCAGGAAAGTTAGTGAGTACTGCTCATGGTCTCACAGTTTCTTTTCCTGTGCCACTAGTTCGACGAGGAGAGTGATAACACAGTCTCTTCGGCTTCTTTGTCTTACTGGAAACTCGATCACGCCTCCCTACACTCGAGGATCCCGGCTTCCTTTGTGCTTCAGGTGCCCGGCTGCAATCCCTAGGAAATTTCTCTCTTCTGAAACAGAACTGGAGGCTACGTCTTCCTCCTCCCCCAATAGAGTCAACTCCAACGCAAATAATGGTGAATAACACTGTCTGTTACACCCCAAGAGAAGCTAACACAAATCTTTTCGATTTTTAAAATTGTTCAGACATTCAGAAAAGGTGATTTTTAAATCGATCAGACATGCAGAAAAGGTGTTAGAAAATCAGTATCCCATTTTTCACTTCTGGCAGTTACCTAGCTGTTACTCGAGCTGACCCTCACTCACCAACTGGGACCACTAAATTTGTTGGTATATGCATTGCGTGTTGCAATGTCATCAGTGGAATTGGCGTGGAGATGATGTTTGAACTCACCAGCAATCAAGAAGATAGAGGTATTGAAACTGGAGAGAAGACGGAGAGCAAAACTCTTATTACTTAGTGACAAACCGTTGAAGTATTCAACTGTGAATGAGAACATGCAGCCAGAGAACACTGCGGAACTATCAATGTACAAGAGGAAAAAGGGTGCACCTGCATAAGTTTAGGCCAACATTTGTTGATTATTAGTTTCTCCCGCATCAAGGTTTCCAAGCGCAAGAATTTGATCATTTGCTCATTATTTCTTACTGCGCATGCTCAGATCAACTGCCTGTGTCCAGCTATATACAGTGTTTGTTCCGTCTAGTCTGAGCGCGATTTCCTCTCCAGTACAGTCTAAAACGATGCTCAACTATCACGTATTTTGTATGTCCAGGAACAAAGTACTTGCTCCCAGGACAATTGAAAAGAGATTAATCATTATTTAATATCATTTCTCTGTTTATTGTTCTTTGTCGTGCACCTTGCTTGTAATGAATAATGATAGTGAACCACCCGCCCACATGTAATTCACTTGACACTTTGATGAGAAACTAATAATCAACAAATGTTGGCCTTATAACAAATAAAGAATGTGTAGTTGATCACTGTGTGTGTAGTTGATCATAACTGTAGCTGAACTTGTCGATTGGCAATCCTCACATCTCCAGCTGAGTACTGAAGTTGACTAGGGTATTTTCACATCCTTCAGTGACACTTGGGAGCTCAGTAGAGTGAGAGGAAATGGACTGCAGCAGTATCGTCTTCCACACTGAAGAAGCAATCAGGAACAGGACATTTTCCATCAAAGGAGGTAAGTGACAGTAGCTTCAACAAAGTGAGAGCACTAGAGGTTCCTGCAGGTCCTCTATCCAATAAGCGTTTGCACATGCGCAGCAGATGTAATGACGTCATTAACAAGTACTGTGTCATTACGTAATCGGTTTATTAGGTGATGCACGCTAACTATATACATACATACAATGTATGTAAGCGTACTATGCACATACTGAAATTATGTAATCTCTATATACATGTACATGTACTGCATTGAGAGGAGTGTTAACATCAGTATCACAAGAATCACAAGGGTTAACAGTTGTTATATTGCTATTAGTGATGATATCTCTACACATGCTGACTTTCAGGTTGATGATTACCATGGTTGCTGAGTTTTGCCCATTAGTTATCCTCATTCATAATACATTGATGGGAGAGATAATGATCAGTAGTACATGAACTACAAGGGTTAACGAAAAAGTTTACCTCTATTGCCCAGTATGTAATGATAAATTTCCACATGCAAAGATTCAACTTCATTGATTTTATGGTTATTGAGTTACGCTTCTTCAAGAAGAAGAAAATGAATAACATAGCCAAAAAAATTAACGGGTAAGCTAACTTTGTGACACTCGCCTAGCCTCGCATAGCCACGCCTATTAATCACGAGCGAAATTCGCTCGTGATTACTAGGTTACTACATAGAGCAGAGCTTCGTGTACGGGGATGAGACAACTAGCGCAGCGCCTACACGTCACAGTAGGGGTGACGAGAAAGCCGTGAGTTTGAGCAGCCAGTCCGTGAGACCGTGAGACCAATAGTAGATCCGTGAGACTCACGGGAAAACCGTGAGGGTTGGCAGGCCTGAGCTTGGTCTAGTAATTCCAGCAAGACATCACCAGCAGTACCTACACAATGTAGATATACCATATGTGTACATAGCACACTAGCTAAAAAGAAAGAAACCCACCTCACCAACCCATACAACATACACAAGAGTAGTCTTTCAGGCCAGACTCTCATGAGGGAGAGAGTTTGGTTAAATTCCTTTCTGTGGCCTAACACAGGTATGTTAATTGACATCAATCTACACTGTAAGACTACACACACTTGCAAATTATCATGATTGTCACTTTGCTGTGATTGTGCAACATCAACTAGACATACAGGTTGAGCTTGCATTGCATGTTTGATCCTGCCCAGCTAACCGAGCTGCCTCGGCAGTTCAGCTGGTGGAGGATCTTTCTAGAGCACACCAAAGCATCTCATTGTCTTCAAAATGAATGGCCTGGGTGAGTTATGTGTATGGTGTAGTCTTTCAGGTATTCATATGTACAAAGATAAGTGACCTGCTTCGTCAATCATTAAATCATCCTTAATCCTCCACAGTTCATCAGTCCCTTGCTATAGGACAGAAATAATATAATGTACAAGTGTAAAACATACAATATTGGGATATACGGATAAACTACAGATGTAATGCGCGCACACACACACACACACACGCACGCACGCACGCACGCACGCACGCACGCACGCACGCACGCACGCACGCACGCACGCACGCACGCACGCACGCACGCACGCACGCACGCACGCACGCACGCACGCACGCACGCACGCACGCACGCACGCACGCACGCACGCACGCACGCACGCACGCACGCACACACACACACACACACACACACACACACACACACACACACACACACACACACACGCACACACACACACACATGCACACATGCACACACATAATTACGTGGCTGGCTATATATTTGTGTATAGTGCACGTCTGATAAGAACTGACAAACAAAAGAGTCAGTGCCTCATAATGTGGGGGGAAACATCAATCACATGATGTACAGGAGGTTATTATGTTGTAGTGTCTGGCAAAACCTGGTAGCTGCTACGTTGTATGTTACACTGTTGCTTCACAACATTTACCAAGTCAGTCAGTGCTGCTTTGCAATCGTGTGGATTCAATTGATATCCAAAGTGTGACATTATCCGTCGAGTAAGTGTATATCCAGCCCACATAAACACCAGGATATGGGAGGTGGCAGGGATGATGATGAAAATCTTTTCAAGTGTTCCAGTTTGAATGGATGGATTATATTTCCACCACCGAACTGTAAAACAGAGTACTCCTATCACCAAGAAATGGTAGCCGAGTGAGAGATTTGCTATTGTTAACTTACAGGGCCTCACATAGAAGATGATGAGAGAGAAAAATATCGATGTCAGCATATAAGCAGTAATTGACCGACTGGATGTAGTTTCTAGACTAAGTATAATTATTGTAACTGCTATCACTACAATAGCCAAACTCGTGATAAATCCAGCCAATGATCTGTGGTCTCAAGTACCATTCAAACCATCCTTAAAGCAGTTGTTGAGAGCTTCTGCAAATGCTGTGATGGCCAATCGCTTCCTGGCACTAATAAATCGTGATAGACACCCATAAATCCTTGTAGGGTACACACAGAGTAGTAGTGATGGGATCAGTACTAGAAGAATGAAAGGCACAACTGTTAATACAAAGTATATAACATGTTTGTGGCTGAATGCAGTGATGGTTGGATCGTAGTACAAAACCTTCTTGTAAGGTCCACCATAAGTGCTTCTATACACGGGAGTACAGTTGTTAATGTTTACCACAGTATAAGAGAGGGTAGTAGCTGAGAGCAAGATGAAAGTTGCAAAAGCATGTATAACTGCATCACTAGTCACTGCGGTGATCCTGAGCTTGTTGACAAGGATGCTAAAAGGCTTCCAGAGGATTTGTATAATTCTGTAGTTCCTTGCATGTAGTTCCATGAGGATCCAGGTAATGATGACAAGCAGAACTGGATAAATGGCAGTCACTAAATTGAGCATTTGAATGTCAATGCCTGTTAGTTTATTGCTAATGCAAAATGGTGAAATTACTAACTTGAAAAACTGAAGATCCCATATACCACATAATGTCAATATCCAAACAGCTGTAGGTACATGTGATAAAATGTAATCATATATAAAGATTCCATGTTGTACAGCAGTATAATATATTTGACAGAATAACACATAACCTAACAAGGGACCTGCTGTGATGTTGAGACGAAACAGCACCACACATATGAAAAACAGTGTGATAGGAATGAGCTCAAGAAATAGATACAGACTAATAGCAGATCCTGTGGAAATCTTGGAACAGTCAGCACATTTCATGTCAAGAGAGTATACTGCAGGACCATATCCATCAATACACCTTCCACACAGCAAACCTTTTCTATTGTAAGGACCACACATTGTGTCATTTAGTAAGTCAGGATCACTAGGCAGCTCAGAGAACATTCTGTCTGTATTGTTTTTTGTGTGTCGCAGTGGACAATCACCAGCATAGTAGAGGCCTTCTTGTTCAGTAGAAGTAGCACAAAAACCATCTGCAATCTCTGCTGTCATTTCCTGCTGATTGCAGTGGACCCTCCCACCAAGCTGTGATCCACATTCACATGTTTCATTGTTGTAGTAGAACCACGTGGGGCAAGTGGTATTATTACTAGCTGATACTGAGCTCAAGTGCACAAACACTACAAGAAATATGCTAATACAGAACCAGGTACATTTAGTTGAAGTGAACGACATAGCTGCCCTCAGTTTCTAGTAACTGACCACTTCTAAAGACTACATGAGTATTTATCCTATGGGCACATCGTGTACTGGATTGTTATTTTAACACAAAATATTGTTACGTATTCACTATCTCATATAAATGACTGAGGAATTTATGGTAGTTTCAATCTATCAAAAACTCAGAAAGATCTCATGTTTGGGTCTATGGAAAATACGTGAGGTCCTTTCATGTATAATAACTCGGCCAGTAAATATGGTGATGGTAATTTACAGTGAGTGATTAGATGTACTGTTGTTACATTTCAAGTCAACTATTGCCCATTTTACAAAGCATTCTGTCTGAAGATACAAGACTGACAAAACAACTGAGACAACCATGCAAGGACTTTTAGTGTGTGAGGTACATAAACTGAAATATGCACAGCTGTGTTTTGAAGGTTGCAAACATAGCTGCTCCCGGCCAGTTTTATTTCAAGGATTGCCATGAACTGTCTTGGGATTATCCTATGTCCCCTATTTGACAACTAGTTAACCTTGTCTGAGGAGTAGCCGCAGTCCCTCCCTATCAGTAAAGGTGGTAGAGCTGAATGCCTGATGAAGCTCCACCCACTTTTGATGGGGAGGAGGCTGGGCTTGCAATGAAGACCATGTGGAAGATGATATATATATAGAGACATATGGATGTGGTATATTGAATCCTAGGACAGTCTATGGCAGACCTCTTCCAAGTATTTATCCATACCAACCTACCCATTTCTCTTTGTGTGTATATACATACAGTACATACATGTACATACCTGGCATGTTTCTAATTGGAGAACATTGTCTTTGTCCTTAGTAACGCTACATGAAAACAAAGATGAAGAAATTTTCACACTTTCAACAAGAGTCGAACCCAAGTCTAATGACCAGCAACCACCACACCAGACACTGAGCTATGATCACCAGACAAAACTCATTCTCTCTTATAACTGCAGTGGTCATTGCCTAACTGGCAACCTCACATTGCAGACTACCCAAATCATGTGCCGTCAGAATCCCATTAGGAATCCACTGGTAACACCTCATCAGAGTAAGAGCCATGGTGGGTGGATTTATGACAGATGGTTTCTTAGTTGATCTGGTAATTAAGTTTGATGCTGACATATACATGTATATCTCACAGAGATGCTTTAACAACACAACAACACAACTGTAACCTTCAAAAAAAATTAACTGCCTTGGGAGGGATTTGAACACTTGCATTCTTGGTAATGCTCTTACCAACCAACTAAGCAGCTTGGCTGGCTGGGCCAAGGCAAAGCAAGCAAAACATCTCAACAACAGGTGAATTCAAAGGCAGTATTCATAACATAGGGCCATTGGGACCAAGAGAGTATATGCAAACCTTTTTTGATTGCCATCAACACCATCTTTATCTTCTAATTCAAGCTCTGGAAACAGATCCAATTTGAAAGTAGTTTCTAGTGAGGAAAGGACGGATTCAGAGAGTGGAGGGGAGGGGATGAGGGGACCCACATGTAGAAAAGGAAGGACAGCTATGAATGTGAGCCATGTATAGACACACATATTTTGAAAGACAATTTTCACAAAACATCATCTGACATTTCATCAGCAAACTACAGCTCGAGTGTTACATACCATTACAGGTTTCATATAACATGTATACATGATGTCACACCAGTCACTGACCACACACACATAGTCCACACTTTACCTTATTACACCTATAATTAGGGCTCTTTAATAAACTGGCCAAGACACTTTGCTGTCCTAAATATCCCAACCCTTGTAACTTGAACAAGAGCTCCACATGCACATGATGAGGGAGTGTGGAGGGTCATTGAATAAATGCAGTTTAACTATAGTTAATAGAGAGGGAACCTGGGCCATGGCAGCATAAGGCGAGATCAAAAGGGGGCGCACTAGTAGATACAGCAAGGTAGCCTCCTATAAATAGCCCCAGGCAGTTAATCATTGTGCCAAGCAGAAGGCTGCAGTGAGCTAAATTTCCCACCCACCCTTGCTTCCCTGTATTTGGTGTGATCATGCATGTGGGTGTGGTTGTGTGAAGTATCCAACCACAAAAATATGATTATGGCATTCCACAAAGGTATGATATGGCCGGTACTACTAGTCTTCACCCAACTGCCCTCTAGTTCCATGGGATACACAAGGCCAAGCAGTAGCTTGAAAACTCACTCTTTTTACACATGTCTTACATCACAGATCAACCAATTTTTGTATACTGGTTATTTTTCACACATTCTTCACCTTGATATCGTATATATCAACTTGAAATTGAAAGTGAAAATGAACTTGTATGGTTTTCAAATGGGGATAGACCATAGCAATCCCTATATACACAGTACTACTGTACTGTGTGATACGACACTCTGCACATATCTCTACCAATGCCGTCATTGACACTTGCATTAAGAGGGGACGACAGATCTATGATCAGGCACCATTTCCCTGGGTTTGATTTTTTTAGGAATCACTCCAAATGGGAGTGGACGGCTGGAAGCTTAGCGTCTGTAAGGGCTACCATGCATGTGATTCAGCAGCATCTCTTGCCCCAGACAGTCTGATATGCATGTAAAAATGTAAGTGCAAAATGCCAAATCTGTATAGCGTGCATCTCAGAGTCATCATTGCCTTCCCATACCAACCGGTAAAATCTGGCTCCTGTTCCTAGGTGCTCATTGCTCTCTTCATGGGCAGTCAATCCAACAGCATCCATACACGTCATGTCAGTACCAACAGCAGTGTCCCCACATCCTGTGAGTTTTCCAAAGGCACCAGTTGAATGCCCAGCAATCAAATGCCCCCATGCAGACAGGAGACAGTGGATTTGAGGAGTACAAAGCAGCACCCTAGTGCTTGTGAAACACACAAACCCATGCACTGTGTTTGCAATAATATAGTCAAAATTATAGCATCATTTGTGGTATTTAATACACATGTACAATACTCAGTGAGATCATCTTGTGATTCTTGTGTCCATTGCTGCTGTCATACTACCCATAACTGATAATTTATCCACACTTCTCACTTTATACATGTATATGAATACTCACTGGACAGCATATAAACACAATCCTCAAGCCACATGCTGGTCCAGGAAATTGTCTTGAGCTACTGAAGCTGTTCCGTTTCAATGTAATGTCATACGCATGCGCTTAATTTACGTCTAGACATACATGTATATACACCAAGGATTTTGCAAACTGAGGTCGATCATCTCCACACCAACAATATCTTCATGGTAATTCAGCCTGGACAGCTGAGCTCCCTCGGCACAAGTAACAAACACATATCATGTAACGTGGTTTGCTGAACCTTCTAAAATTTATTTTGCAAGACTGCCATTGTTGGTGTGCCTTTTGCTTTTATTCTCATCAGTGACTGCCTGTGTTTGCTATAGTGCAACTCACTTGCACGCAAGTGTTTGAACAGTGTCCAGTAAAGACATTTGGCTGTGTAGATGAGTGACTGGCAGTGCAGTGGCGGATCTAGGAATTTGGAAAGGGTGGTTCCAAGTTGGCGCGCCGAAATTTTATTACTGGATGTTCCTTGCAAGTTCTGTTGAAAATATCAAGTAATGCATTGTTGGCTTTGAGTTATATACATGGTGAGGTGATGCTTTACTAGGTACGCTTGTGTGCTTTGTGGCAGATGATTATTATATGACAACTGCTCATGCATGTCTGCATATATATGTCTAGGCCATCGCAGAGCAACTAGACTACATGGCAGTGACAAGGGGCCAAATAGCCTGAAAATCATCAGATTCTGTCTATCATTTCCCTGGTTTGCTCTGCACACCTTGTTTTCGAGTGTGAATGTACACATACATATAAGTAAGTTACTAGTTTTTTAATGAGGTGGTATGGAGTCGTACAAAATTGTCATATGCAGTTCTAAACCCACTGAAGCTCCACCTACATCATCACCCACCAACCACCACAAAAGCCACAATGGAGACCACAGTAGTGGTAGTGGTTCGTCTCATTCTGGTAACTCTTGGACTGTTGTGGGAGTATTAGTCACAGTACTGGTACTTGTGATTGCTGCCATTGTACTGGGCATTATCTTTTACAAGGAAAGAAGGTATACGTACTTAATTCAATTTGTTCTACCGACACTAGTAACAAACAATTCTTCTCATTAGTGACAAACTTCTCAGAATAAGTCATCAGAGCCAGATAAATGTATATACTAAATATCAAATATCTCAATAAAACAGTACTTGTGGGAGTATATTGGTATGGTAGTGTAGTTATATCTCATTCCAACCTTGTTGTACAGCTACAAATGACCTGTATATTCTGAGGAGACAGCTCTGTTGGAAGATATCAGTAGTGAGAGTGGTCATGGGAGAAGACGAAGAAGAGGCCTATGGGATGGAGGGAAGAGAAGATGTCCTGCTTGTGATGAAGAACTCATCAACTTATAGTGTGAAGTTGTCATTGTCATGGTTTAAGTACATGTAGCTCTGTACATATGTTTTTTTCATATTCAGCACTTGCCAGCTTCCAAAACATTTTCTAATACCGTACACTTGTGATACAAAATAAGATATAGTAAAATGCAATAAAAAGATAGTTAAAGTTAACAAAATTAAAATGTAACTAATAAAAAATAGTTCAACAAAATTAATTCAAATAATGTAGTTGGTTAATTACATCAATCATCATTACACATTCTCAATGTGTTGATCACTTCATCTAATTTGCTCTTTAAAGGCTTCTCTTGGGACCTCCAGGGCAACCCACTGTGGCCTGAAACATGATAGGGCAACTCCTTGTTATAATATTGAAGTGTGGGAACATGATCCATTCGAACATGAAATTGTTTCACTACTTCATCAACATCTTCTTCCATCAGTGAAGTGTCAGGGTACTGTAGAGGAAGTCACATTGTATATGAATGCATTAAAGTGCAGAACCCTCGGCGTACGCGCGTGCGCGAATCTTTGAAAGCGCACGCTATTACCATTCTAATTACGTTAACGGGAAGTATACGGAAGACTTTAGGCAAAAGACGGAGACTGAATAGAAAGAAGCTTGCTACCTTACATCGAGTCGTATCCCAGGTAGAGTTTAGCCTAGTGTTAGCCTTTTTAGAACCCTTGGAAGGCTCTGCCGTCGAAAAGTGCGCGGAATGCGTAACCCTCGCTGCGCATGCGCGCCGAGGGTTAATTAGTGGGTTAGCTTGCAGTGGTCACAGTATGTATTAGGCTGTCAGTACAATGACCTCAATGTCACCAGTGGAGTCTGTAGGTAGTGGAGACATCAGTTGAAGAGTGGCAAACACATCCGGCTGCTCATTAACTGATGCCACATCAAGTGTAGTCATACCCTCCTACAATGCAGTAATAGACACATATATTCAGTATACAGAATCTTCAGTCTACAACAGTCCATGCAAATTGCCTTGCAACATGGATGGATGGAGGCTCAATGATACAAGTGAGTAAAAACATTTCCGTTAAATGTTGAAGGATGTAGGGATGAGAGTGCCAAAAGTAGGAAAACAAGTGCAGTATATATCCAGCAAGACAGAGGATGAGGGCAGTATATATGCAGCAAGACAGGAGATGAGAGCAATATATATGCAGCAAGACAGGGGATGCATCTTGCTGCAATATACTGCTGTCTTGCTGCATATATACTGCACTTGTTTTCCTACTTTTTGGCACTGTCATCCCTACATCCTTCAACATTTAACGGAAATGTTTTTACTCCCTTGTTTCACTGCTTTTTCGTTGTATACTCGCTTGCAAATACAGTGCTCTTTGCGTGTGTGCAAGCCCCACCCATTTTGCTGTTCGTGGTCATGTGAACACACGTAAGTAATAACGAGGAAATGGCGCTCAATTACACGGAAGTGCTAGTATATCATACCTTTACTCGTCAAAGAGGGGTCCTACAAAGATTCAAAAGGCACTGCACATGGAATAAGAAGCCTTTTGTTACAAAAATCAAGGTAAATACGTGTACATATTTTGTGCTAGGCCGTTTGAAGAATTAGAAGAAGAAGAAGAAGAAAAAGATGGAGAAATCAAGTTTTTGCAATGTCACGTACGTCATTGTAGCGGGTATTTTTCCACCTTTGAGAGTCTTATCATGTATAGAAACACTCGTAGGCCATGTTATTTGTCTAAAACGGCTCATAGCTGTTGCGTTCGAGAGTTCTGAGTCGTTACGTTTGTTAAGGCTTAATGGGTGTGTCAGCGCCATCCCTACATAGAGAGTCTACCGACTCTCTGATAATTGTGGCATATACTTAAGACAATAAAATACATACTCTGTTTCTGAGGGCAGTATTTGCACTGTGTTCCAATAAAGTGATGACTGTATCTAGATGTCCTCCTTTACAGGCAAACATGAGAGCTGTGTATCCAGTGTCCTGTGTATTATATGGGAATGCTGGGAATGACATTTAAAAAATCTAACATACTGGTTGCTGGAGGTCAGGATCAGCTTGTGCATCTAACAATATTTCGGCCATTTCTGAGTTACCTTCCTCACAGCACAACATCAGAGCAGAGAGTCCTCCCTGGCCAGATATACACATTTACATACATCTCTATTACATAATTATGGTAAACAATGATGGCATGTAAGTCCTCACTTCCTCCATCTGGTTAAGAGCAACTTCAGCTCCTAATAGTTCTCTGACTATAGCAATATTTCTCTTCCTCACTGCCAGTAGAAGAGGAGTTTGGCCATCCTGAGAGAAGTTGGAGAGACCTCATGTATGTAATGTATGCATTAATTAATGCAGTTTGTAGTCAATTTGTCAAACAATCTTTTACACACAAAATAATGGTATTTGCACTATTATGTACATGTATATCTGTACATCATGGCGTAACATTAACTTCATTTCTAAGCTCTTTTTGTGAATAGCACACATGCTATCCATACTACTTTCAATGCATACCTGTGTGCACACATTTGGGTGAGCTCCAAGTTTGAGGAGAACAGAGATGGAGGTCAAATCTTCTCTCAGACAAGCAAATGTCAATGCCGTGTGACCACAATACTGTAAATTGACATATACTAAACTAGTATATCGACATGACTGATCAGTAAATTATTCAACATGAACAAGTTTTCAGTTACAGTGTTAACTTTACCAATTGCAGGACATACAACACATACGATGGTAATACAACATGACCAGGTCAGTCCATATAATTATACTCTCCAGCTTTAACAGCAATCTTCAAATTACTGATAAGCAGGAAAAGATAGCATGTTCTAGCCACTGATAAGCAGGAAAAAAAGCATGTTCTAGACACCGAGAAATATGACCTACCTCACCAGCTGTGACACATGTATTCACATCAGCTTTTGCACAAAGCAAAATTTCTATGACTCGAGAGGAGCCATGGCATGCAGCCAACATTAGTGCAGTAACGCCATTCTGAAAAACAAAGGGACTTTATATATGAGACTCTGTGCGAAGACTTATAGAGGTAGGCTGGTCTGGTGAACAAAATCACATCAACCGGCATAAACTGTGTATATAAGTTCATGATACAGAAAATGTACACTGCTATACAGTCATAGATATTATGGTGGCTTTTATGAACAGGAATGTTAACAGGTGCAAGTTTACCTTGTTTTGTAAGTGTACACTTGCTCCATGTTGTAGTAACACATTGACTACATCAACATGTCCATTGTAAGATGCTACCATCAGAGGAGTCGACTTGTCCTGAACGTGCAAATATGAAAATATGAACATTAGGTCCAATAAAGACGTCACAGTCATGTTCTTGTGATACATACAATTTCACTACCTGTCAATAGGTAAACTTACCTCTTTTTGTACATCAACATGTGCTCCATTCTGCAGTAAAACGTTTACCACCTCAACATGTCCATTCTGAGATGCCACATAGAGTGCAGTTACCCCATTCTGTCAGGACAATTTGTAAAATATCATCAAGGAAGCTACACCTCACTAGAAATGAATACAATCATGTTTTAGTGGAATGTGCTCCCCTCCTGAGTTACCATGACATCAGCACAAACAATCTACTTGTTTCTATGGAACAGACCTTGTTCTGTAAGTGTACACTTGCTCCATGTTGTAGTAACACATTGACTACATCAACATGTCCATTCTGAGATGCTCTCATCAGAGGATTCAACTTGTCCTGAACATAAAAATATAAACATTATGTCCAATAAAGATGTCTGAGTAATGTTCGTGTGATACATACAGTTTCAGTACCTGTCAGTAGTTTATAGATAAACTGACGTACCTCATCTTGTACATCAACATGTGCTCCATTCTGCAGTAAAATGTTTACCACCTCAACATGTCCATTCTGAGATGCCCCATACAGTGCAGTCAGCCCATTCTGTCAGGACAATTTGAACATTGTCAAATATCATCATGGAAGCTAAATCTCACTAGAAATGAATACATTCGTGTGTTAGTGGAAAATCCTCAACCCCGTTTTTTTCTCCCCTATTTAGTTACCGTAGCATCAAGTATGTCACAAATGATCTACATACTTGTTCCTATGCAACAGCTACAACTTCACCTTGTTCTGTAAGTGTACACTTGCTCCATGTTGTAGTAACACATTGACTACATCAACATGTCCATTGAGAGATGCTATCATCAGAGGAGTCCACTTGTCCTGAACATGCAAATATGAAAATATGAACATTAGGTCCAATAAAGACGTCACAGTCATGTTCTTGTGATACATACATTGCCTTTATCAGTACTATGTATGTGAAATGTCAAACTTTTACCTCATCTTGTACATCAACATGTGCTCCATTCTGCAGTAAAACGTTTACCACCTCAACATGTCCATTCTGAGATGCCACATACAGTGCAGTCATCCCATTCTGTCAAGATAATTTGTACATTGTCAAATATGATAGAAGCTAAATCTCACTAGAAATGAATACATTCGTGTGTTAGTGGAAAATCCTCAACCCCGTTTTTTTCTCCCCTATTTAGTTACCGTAGCATCAAGTATGTCACAAATGATCTACATACTTGTTCCTATGCAACAGCTACAACTTCACCTTGTTCTGTAAGTGTACACTTGCTCCATGTTGTAGTAACACATTGACTACATCAACATGTCCATTCTGAGATGCTATCATCAGAGGAGTCCACTTGTCCTGAACATGCAAATATGAAAATATGAACATTAGGTCCAATAAAGACGTCACAGTCACGTTCTTGTGATACATACATTGCCTTCAGTTTATCAGTACTACGTACGTGAAATGTCAAACTTTTACCTCATCTTGTACATCAACATGTACTCCATTCTGCAGTAAAATGTTTACAACCTCAACATGTCCATTCTGAGATGCTATATGCAGTGCAGTCACCCCATTCTGTCAGGACAATTTGAACATTGTCAAATATCATCATGGAAGCTAAATCTCACTGTTACAGTGTTTTAAGTGCTGAGATGTGCTCCCCTATTAAGTTACCATAGCATCATAAATGTGCTACATATGTATACAACTTTAACTTCATGACCCTCATAGATGCACTAGAGGGTTATTTGGGCCAGGCCTGATAAGCCATGTACTTACATTGCCATTTCAGCCTTAGTGTTTGTACAGCACTGCGTAAAAATGTCAAACATACCTCTTTTTTTACATCAACATGTGCTCCATTCTGTAGTAAAATGTTTACCACCTCAACATGTCCATTCAGAGATGCCATATACAGTGGAGTCACCCCATTCTGTCAAGACAATTTGTACATTGTCAAATATCACGGAAGCTAAATCTCACTAGAAATGAATACATTCGTGTGTTAGTGGAAAATCCTCAACACAGATTTGCTCCCCCATTAAGTTACCGTAGCATCAAGTATGTCACAAATGATCTACATACTTGTTCCTATGCAACAGCTACAACCTCACCTTGTTCTGTAAGTGTACACTTGCTCCATGTTGTAGTAACACATTGACTATATCAACATGTCCATTATGAGATGCAATCATCAGAGAAGTCCACTTGTCCTGAACATAAAAATATAAACATTATGTCCAATAAGGCCATACTAAGTAAATTCATTGATTCACAGGCACTACTACCACCACCTGTACATGCGCGCGTGCGTTATTATTTTTTAGATAAACTGTCTGAAACAGCCCAGACAAATTTGGAGTGATGTAGCACTCGAACGGCTGCTCCAAGAGAGCATCAGGGAACATAAAGCTGGCTCAATCTCGCCACGTTTAAACTGTTCCAGGACTTCTACAAGGGTAGCAAGCTCGTCCAGTGGATGCAATCCCCAATCCTTAGCACACTAACAGTGGACTGACAGTACTACCATGACTACATACACAATCGTGGAAATGTGGCTCGGGGCTAGGGCGCGTGGCCCTACCGGCCAACTTCCGGCGGTAGGGCACGTGCGCCGCCAGAGATTTCCTTTTATACCGGAAATTAATATATATTGCATGTGGTAGTTAAATGGCATGCGGGATTGCCTGTGAAACAAGGTATTTACTTAGTATGGCCTAAAGATGTCTGAGTAATGTTCGTGTGATACATACAGTTTCAGTACCTGTCAGTAGTTTATAGATAAACTGACGTACCTCAGTTTGTACATCAACATGTGCTCCATTCTGCAGTAAAATGTTTACCACCTCAACATGTCCATTCTGAGATGCCACATACAGTGCAGTCAGCCCATTCTGTCAGGACAATTTGAACATTGTCAAATATCATCATGGAAGCTAAATCTCACTGTTACAGTGTTTTAAGTGCTGAGATGTGCTCCCCTATTAAGTTACCATAGCATCATAAATGTATACAACTTTAACTTCATGACCCTCATAGATGCACTAGAGGGTTACTCGGACCAGGCCCGATAAGCCATGTACTTACATTGCCTTTTCAGACTTAGTGCTTGTACAGCACTACGTAAAAATGTCAAACTTACCTCTTTTTTTACATCAACATGTGCTCCATTCTGTAGTAAAATGTTTATCACCTCAACATGTCCATTCAGAGATGCCACATGCAGTGCAGTCACCCCATTCTGTCAAGACAATTTGTACATTGTCAAATATCATCATGGAAACTAAAACTCATGTTTCAGTGGAAAGCATTAAGTGCTGAGATGTACTCCCCTATTAAGTTACCATAGCATCACAAGTGTTCTATATCAGAGAGTCGGTAAACTCTCTATGAAGGGATGGTGCCGACACGCCCATTAATCCTTAACAAAAACAACAGCTCAAAACTCCCAGTTACAACCCCTTTTAGACACATACACATACTCCATGAGTGTTTCTGTACCTGCTAAGACCCTCAAAGTAGTTAAAATACACAGCAACACTGACTTATGGAAATTGGCCAAACCGCACTTTTTTTTTCATTTTCTTCTTTATTTGAACTGGCATACCGCAAAAGTGGCACAAATACTCTCCTTGGTTTTTACATGCAACGACTCCTTTCCCTTGCATGCGTGATCGTCGACCAAGAGAATCAAAGTGTATAAATCAAGAACTTCCTTATTTGTTGGAAGCCATTTTGTATTTTTGCATGTGCATTCCACGTTTCATAGAAAGGTGGGGCTCAATCACGTGGGAGTAGAAGGGGGTAGGGCTCGTGAGAACACGGATTTGAAAACCAGTGAAATAAGTGTAAAAACATTTTTCATTTAAAATGCTGAAGGGAGTAGGAATGTAAGTGCCAAAAAGTGTAGTAAACAAGGAAGCATCCATGCAGCAAAACAGGGGATGATGGCATGCAACAACAATAACATGCATAACCCCTCCCTACATCTTTTATTTTAATGGGGTTACGCATGTTATTGTTGTTGCATGCCATCATTCCCTGCGTGAATGTTTCCTTGTTTACTACACTTTTTGGCACTTCCATCCCTACATCCTTCAACATTTTAAATGAAAATGTTTACACTTGTACGTATGTGGGGAGGGTTAATAATAATCTTACAGGGTAGGTGGCATCCACTGGTACACCTGTAGTCAGTACATTCCTCACACCCTCCACATCCCCATCATAAACACCCTCAAATAGCTTCATTTCCTGCATACCAGAAGAACAGATTCATTCCTACAATTATAAAAAATAGGTCTATGGAATCCATAATGTGATATATCCATAGGAGTGTTGGGGATATATCTGTAGCACACATGCTCACATTTCTTTGAGGGATTACTGACTCCAACTTATCACCTATGTGAATCTTCCTGATACCATTCTGCACCATCTCAGTGAGGAGACCAGTGGAGTAGACAGGATTACTCTCTCCCTTCTGTGCTGGTGAGCAGTGCCAGTGTAGAGTGAGTGGGCTGGGGGTATGACCCACATACACCAGTGCTTCAGTAGGGAGGCAGAGCAGGGAGCTCATCAGATTGGCTATGCTCCTGTACTCTGCACATGTTAGAGTAGTGGCCTCTAGTTGAGCAGTGATGAGGCAGCTATCTGGAGGGAGAACTGGAGGCTGAGTAGTCATCTCTCCAGAGATCATGACATCATCTTCAGCTAATGGATCAGACACGACTTCTCTTTTCAGTAAACACTGTAACTCTGTTTAAGAACACAAAATGCCAATAGTTTCAGTTATGAAAGGTCCTACGAAGATTCTATTGGTCTAGGATTACACACACAAGAGAAAAAAGCCATTTTGTGTAGAAACAAAGGTGAGAGTTTATGCAAACTTTTAGGCACAGGATTTAGAAGATGAATAATTGGCAGTTTATCAGGTGTTCATGTAGCACTCTAGGAGTGTATTTTACCTACTTTGAGTCATAGTGGGTATATTTGTACATATCTAGCATACAAACCCGTATTTAAGAGCTCCGATATGTCCTGCATGTTAAAGGCTAATGACCATGCTAGAGCAACCTCTACACAGAGTCTACCGATTTACTGGTACTTTTATACCTAGAAAATAGGACAAATATTTGATGTGCAATGTACTTAATTCTCACTGTGAGCAAGTCTCCTAGCAATATGTGGCTGCCCTGCACTTATGAGAGCTGCACAGAATGTAGGAAGTGTACCCACAATGTTGCTTTCCTTCAGTGCCTGCAGTATGGTAGACACTTTCTGTAGTCGACTGCTTTTTCCCATCACATCTTGAGCTTTTTCTTGTGAGAGTAGCCTTCGTTCTTCCAGGTATGGTACTAGCCCATCTGGTGCTAATTCATCTAGTATGTAGCTGTAGTTGGTGTGGATAGCCTGCCACTCCAGACGAACGACTGTATGTTCATTCTGTAGGGCTAAAATGACACTGCTCATATCCATATACCTTGCTTTGGATCAGGTGAGGTATTGTGTATATATACACATGATGTAGTTGGATAAAAAGAGCACGAGTATAGTGTATGCAAGAACACATACCTACATATACAAGACATATCAGGATGGATTGGTAGGGTCAAAAATTATAGAAACAAGTGTAGGGTATGTATTAAATATTCTTAGTCGACCTGGTAAAGATGTATTAAGCTTGATGTCAACATATATACAGGCCAAGAAGATCAAGGAAAGACAAACTTTTGCATGGAGTCAAACCCAGGTCTAATGACCAGCAAACCAGCACACCAGACACTGAGCCACAATCACCAGACATAGAATAGACTGAGCCACAATCACCAGACATAGAATAGACTGAGCCACAATCACCAGACATAGAATATTTAATAACCATCGGTCATAAATCCACCCACCATGGCTCCTACTGTTACCAGTCAATTCCTAACGGGGTTCTGACGGCACATTATTTGGGTGGTCTGCAGTGTGAGGTTGTCAGTTAGGCAGCTACCACTGCAGTTGTAAGGGGGAATGAGGGGGGAGACTTTTGTCTGGTGATTGTCTTTCTCATTCCCTCTTGATCTTCTTGGCCTGTGTATGCCGACATCAAGCTTAATATTACCAGGCTAACTAAGAATACCTGCTCCATAGATGATGCTATGTAGCCTGTTGTGCTGATGAACTACACAAGCTTGATAGAGTACCTCTGAAAGTTGAGGGATTTTCCCAGTTAGGAATACATATTGAGCCACTAGACATGCAATAATAAGAACATGGGTAATACCACAATAAAATATGTATGGAGGGGATTAGGCGGATCACTTGATTTACTTTTTCATTATCAAAAATGCAATAAACAAAGTTTTGTTCAAGAGTAGTTAGTCGAGAATGGGAAACTAAGCCTCGTAGAGGTAGACAAAGGAAAGCATGGGGTAGAGTGGTTGATGAACTCTTTATGTCTTTAGGCAGGAATGGGTGGAGTATATTAAGAGGGGAGAGAGTTTATTAGCTTCATTTTTGGCTTGTATAGAGGAGAGTATTAGTGAAAGGGAGGGTAGGTAGTTTGAGGAAGGAGACTGAATAGTAAAGTAAAATATGTACAAATGGTTTGGGAAGGAAGTAAAATTGAAGAGGTATTTGCATGAGGTTGGTGATGCAGGAACTAGACTATTGTTTAAGTTTAGGTTAGGAACACATGGCTTGAATGTAGAGCTAGGCAGGTATAGAAGTAGAGAAGGCAAATCGGAATGTACATTGTGTGGTGCTGCATGAATGTGAGCATGTAGTTCACATGTTGCGGGAGTGTTCAGCCTATAGAATATTAGAGTCATTTTTGTTGAGAAGCTTTAGAAGACAGATATGTAAATTTTGACAAGCTTAACAGTATAGAGAAAACTGCGTATGTATTATGAAGTGAGCTCTGGGAATACGACTTTGATCACTCACTTAAGTTATGTTCCTCAGGTGAGGGAGGAATAGATGATAAGGATTTGCCTGTGTGTGCATGTATGTGTGGCTTTGCCCATGATTGTGGGTGTGTGGTCGATGGCAGTAATGCTATAGTAGCCTCATGAATATTATTATTATTCAAGAGTAGTTAACTAATTGCTAGGGGGGATTGCTGGTATAAATCACAATGTAAAATTATTAAGGTAACCTTCAAATTTTAAGGGAGGCAAGACAATTTCAAGGAGGACAAAAGACTTGCCTGCTCCCTGTAATAAACCTTACTGTTATGACACTACCCAGTAAGCTCTATCACTACATACTAGCACAACCAATGCATACACCACACCATTTACATGAAATGTTAAAGGCACATACCTGTTGTGTTATTGTAGGCAATGAACCCATCAATGGTAAGTTGGGAGACATGATGTTTCCTCATACTTGGACAGCTGGGCTTGACTGACCTCTGGATATATGCACTCAGTAAACGTGGGACCCGCCAAGTAATCTCTACACAGCCACGTGCTAGTGCTAGAAGATTGAGAGAAAATGTGTACAAGGAGAGCTCACAGCAGATATCATTGCGAAACTTTTCAACGTCTTCCAGTGTAGCAGTAGCCCAATCCATTTCGTGCTTTGTGATGACCACAGAGAAGTTCTTGGCTTTCTCTATCTTATGGTCATAGACTTCAGAGAACACCTCTAATCGTGTTTCTCTCCTGAAAACCTTAACCCTCTCAACATAGGCAACCATTTCCTTTTTCATTTCATCACTGCCATATAGATCGATGACGTACTTCAGCAGAGAGTAGTTGAGGAAATCACAATGGGTACCCACCTCAATCAAAACATCGTCGATTGAATGAGCCTTCTTGATATCGGCCTTTGCTTTTTTAATGAATGTTTTGTGTTCCTTTTTGAGATTAGGCGGAAGGCATAGGACAGAATAACGTAATTTTTGAACTGTGACATTACCACTCATGTCTTCTGCAGCACGTGACGCGATGTCAATGTATCTCTCCTGAAGTTGTGCAACTTCTGCTTTTGCTACTTCCACCTCCTTCGCTAAAGAAATGATACTTTGATGAGCACTATGTACTGGATATACGTGTACAATCAGTACACACTGTGTTGTCTGTATTTATCTGCTATCAATATAAAAACTTGCATAGTACTATCTGCTCATGACAGCTCAGGAGTCATGAACACTGTCAATTATAGACAAATTTAGAGCACTGCATTCGCAAGGGAATATGTACAAATGAAGAAAACAGTAAGTCTGTAGGGATGACAAAGATCTATGAAACAGAAAGGGAACGATAGTATGCAACTATGTGCTCTCAGATTAAATTTTGACCTTGAAACCAACCATGAAAGTTTCAAATGACTGACATTTCAGCCTGCATCAGAACAACATAGCAATGGACAATACATTGAGCTACGAAGATGCAGAAAGTATCTTTGATTCTCACAGATTCTTTTCTATCTGCTGGTCCAATATTGATACATTGTATCCCATAAAAGGATGATGATGCTCCATCCTGACATGGGGCAAAGCAGAAGCCTCATATAGAGATTGAGGGCCATGATTCTGTATAAGACAGTTACTATGACGGTAGTACCTACAGCAGATGCAGGATATTATAATAAAGGGGGTGGTCACGTGGTCTCTAGTCTGACTAAGCCCTACTCCAAAGCATAATCGCAAAAAAGGGTGTAGCTAGCAATTGTGTGCGGAATGATGTGGGTTGCATATTCAGCGAGTGCAGCGCAGAAACTTCTTTCACAGGGAGCTTCGTGGAAACAGTTCTGGGGCTCAGGTAGTACTGTTTTCATGAAGCTCCCTGCACAAGAAGTTGCTAGATCTACTGCTACAGTTGTGCTGCACGAACGGGATAAGCAATGTTCGAACGAAACTGAAATCCACAGCACAGAATGAGCTGAAAAATACACATGCTGTTCCTGCACATAATGCTACAATCGAATAACTTTGTATTAGGCTTGATAGTAAGCATTTCTAGCTAAAGGGGGGGCCATCTGCCCCCCCCCGGATCCACCTATGCCTCGAAAAGTCCTATGAAAGTATCTCTTGTTGAAAGGCACAGTGCATGAGAAAATATTAGAGTTGCTTTGTGCAGGAATGTAAGTTCCACATAAAATTACTGGCTTTCTGATACATGTATATATGTACATGTACTTCAGCTACAATGTGTGATCATCTCAGTAGACAGGTACAATCAACCAAAGTATATGTTCAAAATTGCTTCATGCATGCATGGCTGTCCACACAGTATGTACCCTACACTGAAAAGAAATATACATGTACATACATGTATATTACCTGTGTCTTCACTTCCTTGGACTGATGATATGTCTTGATGTGGTAAAACTACATGAGAAAAAATCTGTACACTCAATTGTACTTATACAGTAGTGTTACAACATAAACTTAATATACACCATAATAACTTTACACCAATCTATGCTTATGTAAAGAGAGCCAGATGACTCCACTTTGGTCATTCACGATTGCAAGCTGGTGATGAATGTGTCCCTCAACACAAGAGATTATAGAGAGGTTCTTTAAAGAGCAACACTGGCCAAAAATAATGACACCTCATTTTTTTGCCCCTCTTTATAATCTCATGTTAAGGGACCTATTCTAGAACCACTGAGCCATGACTCTCGGGCAAAAGCCACTTCCTCTGATATACTGCAAGGGCGTAGACAAGGGGGGGGGGGCAGTGGGGGCTTTAGCCCCCCCCCCCCCCCCCCCCCCCAGTTTTTTCATTACAGTGTATTAATATAATTAGCGCACACAACTGATGATGGATGATGATTGCCTTGCAGTTTTTTGCATAACTCCTTCAGTCAGTTCCAGCTACTCAGCAGAGCCTGTATCAGCTGTCACTGCCAAATGTGTGCTAATGAATAAGATTACATCTTCACTGTAGTGTCTTGAGGCGTATCCATCAACTTCTAGACGTGATAACTGCAGCCAGCGAGTGCACAGTAGACGAGGTCAAAGGGCACATGAATATAAGTAAAAGTTTGCTAGCCCCCCAATTTTAAAAGTTGTCTACGCCCCTGTACTGGAAGGTGGTAGTGCACTGATTCCCAGTCACTACTACCTCTTAATTAGTTTGAATCTCGGTGGAAATCAGTCTCTTACTCTCGGCCTGTATTAATTACTCTCATCCACCACCAGACCCCACACAATAACAAGAGATTATATTTGTCCATTACCTGCCTCCTTATTTTCATCTTTGGTATCAACTGATGACATATCATGATGAGTTGTAGAAACTAAACAACAGATTTAGATACTACAAAAGATTATATAGTTAAGCTATCCTTACCTTTAGTCCCATCTGATGATGAGACATTTGAGGGATCTGACAAAGAGCAGAGAAATTACTTATACATACAAGGTTGTAGACAATATTAAGTGCATTCACCTGTTGGCATTACTATCTTTCCTTTCTGAATCAGCTCTTTCGCTACATTCGGCATATTGACAGTCGGATTCTTTAATACTTCATAGAGAATCTTCCATGTACAAGGCTCTGTCATCTTTAGCCTGAACTCAACCATCTTAGTGAACTTTTCACCAATGTCATCTCCTGCCTCTTTGCTGATAGTGTCTAATTCATGGCTCTTCATGTTCAGGCGAAGTCCAATGTTGCGCCATTTTAGTCTGGCTTCCCACAGAGCTTCTTGCACTTCACCAAGGTCATCACTGTTTAACTGTATTATAAAGTTGAATGCAGGGCATGACAGAAGAGCATAAAAAGAAGTGAAGTATGTAGACAAGAAGCAGGGATGCCTCATGATATGCAAAATAGTATCATGTGTATTCCAATTAAGGCACAGGTTATGTGCATCCCATGCATGCTCTATAAAGATTAGCTACACTTCAATTCTAAGGGTTTGAAGCTAAGTAGAATGCCTAGTGTATGTTATACTTGATAGAGTAGTATATAACACAGCTATCTTAAGGATATAATAGGTACGTTCATAAATAGTCTACAGGGTCTAAACTTAAAATACTCGGATTAGCTAAAACTTCTCCGTCCGGGTACTTGAAAACTGACTGGCATTTGTTGTCTGTCCCTATTTTCCCTAACCAGTCGGTAATCAATGTTTCTCTGATGTAGAGAGTAGGAATATGATGTAAATGGCAGCTGGACTTCACTACCGAGTATATAGGAATAGACTAATCGTGCTCGTACTACACCAGCACACTATTGTGAATATTGCTATAGATAGTGGTGAACTGTACGTAGTAGGATGGCAAACCTGGTCAGACATGACGCTGTTGGTTTCCAAACTGGTATGATAGAGGCCTTCTGGCTCTGTTTGTTATTCTGACCCTACCCTTGAAGGGAACGCCCTTAATTTAGAGATGAATGCTCATGCGCAGTATGGTAGTGTTGTGTTTATACTGCCGTAATAGTCATTCCGCCAATGAAACGCGTAGCTCATTAAATATGCACGGCACTAAACGGTTATCTCATTAAGTATTCACTGACTCGTATGTTTCGATTCCCATTACCTATTCCGCCTTAGACCTGGGTAAAACTAGTGCAGCTTATGTCCTTTCAGTCCGTGCTCGCAGAAGTGATGAACTTTGAACTATAAGCGAGCGGTAATGCATCCCGTAGGCTTAATAAAAATTTACATAGCTCGCTAAACTCATTAACAAATGCACTGCATAAATTATCACATTACAGCAGACCAACCAGTGTTGAATCTACATGCTACAGTGAGAAAGAGTGCTCCACTACAGCAAATGTCTCAGACAACATGCAAGTTGCTCTAAATGATGTTAATAGTGCTATGCATGAACAAATACAAATGTTCTTGAAAGCAGATGCCATATGTCCCTATCGTTTCGATCGGCTTGACATTAACTCTCTAATACCACAAATAAACCCTACACTGTGGAGAGCAATATGTTCCATCACACAGTCAGTTTCAGAGCAGAGAGGCAAGGGTAAAGTGAGCGACTTCACATCACACCAACATGTAAAAACTGTACGGCGATTTTTCTGCCTGTGTGTACTAATGTTCTTGCACTAACGACAGATGCTACACACCTGTACACAACCTAATCACAGACATGGTTGATGGCTTGGGAGGTTCTACACTTCTTATAAAAATACTGAATCGCCTGGGTGTGTTCTCATCTGCAGACACACTAGCTAGGTCCATTCAGTTTAGGGTCACTGAGAGGGAAGAGAGCTAGAGGTCTAGAAAATGAATGCTCAGCAACATCATTCACAATTGTGTCAATCGATAATATAGACTTTTTACACAGTTATGCCAGAGTATTCTGTGGTGACCAAAAGAGAAGCTGGCATGGAACTACAGTACAAGTTGTTCAACCACAACCCACAAAATCACATGCAAATGAATTCACTGGTAATTTCCAATCTGTAGGTGAGAGCACCAGTGACCAGAGATGTACCGACACAATGGATGGATCTAGGCAACCTCAAAGTGTTAATGCACCCCAACAACATGTACCTGCATACCGAAGAAGGAAGCGTGATGTGGATAGACCCTATGCATCTCCCAGTAGTAAGAGTCCAGTTCCAAAAATCTGCAGAAGAGCAAGGTCAGCAATGGAAACCAGCAAAATATGTACTTCAAGTGCACAACAAATATCTAGTACAGAAGAACTATGTTTGCATATTTCCTAACCTCCCATGCATGAGGTATTGCTTTCTGACTTTAAAACTAGTTCCAGAGAAAAAAAGTCTTGATCAGCTTTGCCATGATCTGTATACTTACCTGTGGTTAAAACAAAATTCTAAATCACGTTCTAACTTTGTTGGTTTACAAGAGTACTTTGCACTAACCAGGCCAAGGGAGGATGAGAAATCTAACATTGTCTATTTTGATGTGCTCAATGCTGTAGCTGATAAAAAGGAAACAGTGTTGCTAGTGTTAGATAAACTAAGAAAGCAGATAGTTGAAAGGCATGGAAAACAATGGTTAGTTGTTGCTGGTGATGCTAAGCTTTATGATGTCTTAAAAACAATCAAACATGAATATGGTGATGAGTTTAAGTGGCTTATATGCTATCCTGGAGATTGGCATATGTCGTAGGCGTCTTAATTAAAGAGGGAGTCGTCAGTCTTTGTTGGACGTTGGTTACCAATCTGTTTTTCTGGCTGCACGTAGCAGGAACCTGCTGGGCCGTGCTGGCCAAGAACAGAAGGGCGCGTTTCTTCTGTTGCTCTTTTGTAAGCTTTGCTGTCCGGTAGTGTGAGGTGGTCGATAGTTGGTGGCTTACTAGTCATCCAAATTTGCTCTTTACTACAAAGAGCTGAGCAGAGTCAGCTACATAAATACAGGTGAATATATGTAGTTGTAACGAAAAGCACATATAAGATGTATGCACTCACTTTGACGTCCTAATCATAAAGTTTTTCTTCTCAATTCTGAAGAGAGCTTACCATTCTTAAAATTACGCTAACTTAAATATTCTAACTGCTGCTGCAGAATATGTAGAATTTTGGGACTTTGAGGATCTGGCAGCCAATTTCATGTTTCGAATAGAGCCTAAAAGCCATTGTTTGCAGCCGTAGAGTGGGGTAGGAACAATACAGGTTTCATAGATGCTGCATGAAGGTAATAGGTTTAGATCTCCCTGAAAGGCTCTCAGTCTGCCTACAGAGCCAAAAAAATCTCCTTGATTGTCAATGTTTTCAGAGAATGAGTCCTTTAGCTGTGACTCTGGGGTTCCACCACACACCTGCTCTCTCAATTGTGGATACATCTCTGTGGAGAGGGGGGTGGTTTTTTCTGGCTATTTTTACAATTTAAATTTCTCTAACATCAGTTTCAGGGATGTGTCTTCTTAAAAATTAGTAACCCATCATGAAGGGAAATATAGATGCAGTGGAGGGTGCAGAGTTTCTATGATCATCAGCATGCATATAGCTGCATATATCTCTGACACTGGGACTGTAATTACCCTCTCAGAGGAGATGAATGAGCCTGTCCATGACAGGGTTGGGGAGAGAACAGATCACTGCTTGACCCTATGGGAGATTGGGAAGCTGTCTGAGACACATGATTCAATTCTGACTCTTGTTATACATGTAGTTGAATACCAGTGTTTCAGCAGCTGCCACAACTTTCCAATTACACCTATAACTGCTCCCAGCTTAATTGTTTAATACAGTGCTCCATCTGTTCAATTCTGATCTCTGTATCTAAATTGAGAAATGACAGTAGATCCAAATTTGGCATATTCAATCTTGCTGTGGAGATTCTCTGACGAATCCACTTAACTCTTGGAAAGTGGTTTGCAACCTCTTGCAGGTTTCTATAAAGACTGCAAGAAATTGAAAGTAAATATGTATAGTTTTCTCACTTGGATGTTTCTATCTTCCGACAAAATGCTGTGTACAATGGCTTATATTCAACTAGTACTGTAACAACAGTACATCAAATCATTCGACCTGTAGATTACCATCACCATGATTTACTGGCTGAGCGAATATTATTGTACATGAAAGAGAATCACACATTATCAATGCTCCCTACATGAGATATTTACATCCTTGAGTCGTGATAGATTGAAACACTCAGCCATTATAATCATAATGAGTGCACACTGCAAAAAAATGGGTTGTTGTTTTAACCATTAGGTTTAGTTACCTCAGTTGCAACATAGCTAATTAAATTACAACCTCCCAAAAGGTATGTAGGATATCCATAGGGAATAATGTCTGTGTGTCCTAAGTGACAATGCTATCTCACAGAGTAAGTCACATGCACAACCCCTGTACTATACTTCTAATTAAAATGTAATGGAGGAGTAACTCATATATACTCATTTATGCAATAATTATGTTCTACATATCTTTTGAATACCAAGACAGTTTATAGTCATGTAATGCAACTGAGGTAACCACACATACTGGTCAAAACAACCACCTCTTTTTGCAGTGTGACATCTGCACATAAAATGTAACTGAAATAACAGATTTTGCGTTAAAGTAACCATTACGTTATTGCAGTGATATATTAGAGAGTCGGTAGACTCTCTATGTAGGGATGGCGCCGACAGGACACGCCCATTTTCCAAAATAGAATGGCTCAGAACTCCCAAACGCGGCAGTTACAAACACTTTTAGACACATACACGTACTCTACGAGTGATTCTGTACCTGCTAAGACCCTCAACGTGCATAAACTACACAGCTACAATGAGTTATGGAATCTGCCACACCCCCCTTTTTGGATTTTTTGTTCATCTTCTTCTAATTCAGTTGAACTGGCCTACCGCAAAAGTGGCACAAGTGCTTTCCTTGGTTTTTGCATAAAACGACTCCTTTCACTTTCGTGTGTGATCCTTGACCGAGAGAATCTTCGTAACTTCACTCGCAAGTGTATAACCGAGAACTTCCTTATTTGTTCATTGTTGATGGAAGCCATTTTCTAATCGTGCGCGCGCGCGCGCGCGTGCATGCATTGTTCAAGCTCGCGCGCGCAGGAGTAGAAGAGGGTGGGGCTCCTAGTATCAGAGAGTCGGTAAACTCTATGTAGGGATGGCGCCGACACGATGAAACGACTCGTAACTCCCGAACGCTACAGTTATAAGCCCTTTTCAGACATATAACGAGGCTCTACGAGAGTTTCTCTATCATGTACGACCCTCAAAGTATTTAAAATACACGGATACAATGACGTACGGAAACTGCCACACCTCCGTTTTGAATATCATCATGGTTTACCTCAAAATTGACAAACGCGTTCACCTTTATAAAAAGATTCCTTTCTCTCCCTTGCATGATCCTAGGCCAACAGAATCAAGGATTTACGAGCACTTCCGTATAGTCGGACGCCATTTCCTTGTTGATTGATGTGATCACTCATGCTATATTAGACGATCGCGCCTGCATCAACATAATATGCGCAGCCCTGACGAATGTAATCACGTGCATTGGTTACATACATAAAGCGGGCGGCTAGTATACGTGCTGCTTGGTCATCTACTTGCCGTTCGTCGTCATTTGGACGCTTCTCTGCGCTCAAGTTTGCCGCACTTTTTCATTCATCCGACTATTTCACCCCGGCGGTACAATCACTCTCAGGTACATCAGTTATACTGTAGCCCTCCCTACATTTTATTTCGTGGGGTTACGCATGTTGTTATTGTTGCATGCAATTATCCCTTGTCTGCATACATCCATGAATTGTAATTTATCTTTGTGGTAGCGTGGACTCTGAACTCCAAACTCTATGTTACGTTGTTAGTCTGTCATTGCTATGTGGTTTTTAATCATTTCCCCACATACATAAGTTGTGTATGGTCACGCCATAATCAGCTGTTCACTGTGCACCACTCGGGTTATTACAATCTTGTTTCTTTAATTTTTGGCACTACCATCCCTACATCCTTCAACATTTTACTGAAATGTTTTTTACACTTGTATATATATACTTGAATACCAATGAATGCATATGCCTTTACATATGTGATACTACAGTATCCCACTACCTATGTATATACATGTATGTAGCTAGACAATGGCTCTCTCCTTATTTGTGTGGCTGTTTTTAAAGTAGTCCATATTCTCCGGTGACAGTTAACCCTCGGGATAATACACTTAATTATATAAGTATGATGCATAGTATCAACAGTCACACTATAAGGGATATAGGTTTTGTTTATATATAGTTATACAAGAGTATAATGTCAGTGCCAAAATTCAGGGAATCAAGGACTGCATACTAGTGCATATATGCAGCAGGACAAGGGATGGTGGCATACGACACTAGTAGTGGTGTGTAGACAGTATCCTGTCACAGATGCCGCAGAAGAAGCCAAAGTCACCAAAGCTTCAGCCATCCAATGCTATCAATATATAAGTGACATTTGCAGTTGGAGGCTGCTGAATCTTGATGCACGTATATATGTCCAGGAACAAAGTATTTGTTCCCAGGACAATTGAAAAGAGAGATTAATCATTATTTAATATCATTTCTCTGTTTATTGTTCTTTGTCGTGCACCTTGCTTGTAATGAATAATGATAATTAACCACCCGCCCTCATGTAATTCACTTGACACTTTGATGAGAAACTAATAATCAACAAATGTTGGCCTTATAACAAATAAAGAATGTGTAGTTGATCACTGTGTGTGTAGTTGATCATAACTGTAGCTGAACTTGTCGATTGGCAATCCTCACATCTCCAGCTGATGACTGAAGTTGACTAGGGTATTTTCACTATACTTGTTTCATTTCCTCTGAAAATATTATCTGTATATGAAACCATACTCCCAAAGCTAATTTACTTTTCAAACCGCATATCTGTTTAAATATATGTGGAGACACAGAGGTTCAGGTACAGTTGTTGGGTTACACTTACGGTGGCTGACAGATGCCATGCTAATTTCCATGCCAATTTCCATTCCCAATTTTCATTCCCAAATGGAAATTAGAAAATGGAGTGGGAAGAGAATGGAAAAGGGAATAGAAATATGAAATGGAAATCGGAAATTGGCATGGTATCTGTTGACCACCATATTGAATTGTCAACACCAGTTCACTCTGTAATAATATATATTCAGTGCCCTGACTGACAGGATGTATATACACAAATAAAAGGAAACCAAGGTATGTGTGAAGGAGAGAGAAAATAAATATCAAGATGTGGATCATGCACTAATTCTGAAACAGTTATGAAGGCGCAAATCAAGGTGGAAACTTTCGTCTGAACAGTTGATGATATAGATCTGACACATCCTTCAGTGACACTTGGGAGCTCAGTATAGTGAGAGAAAATGGACTGCAGCAGTATCGTCTTCCACACTGAAGAAGCAATCAGGAACAGGACATTTTCCATCAAAGGAGGTAAGTGACAGTAGCTTCAACAAGGTGAGAGCACTAGAGGTTCCTGCAGGTCCTCTATCCAATAAGCGTTTGCACATGCGCAGCAGATGTAATGATGAGTACTGTGTCATTACGTAATCGGTTTATTAGATGATGCACGCTAAATATATACATACATACAATGTATGTAAGCCTACTATGCACATACTGAAATTATGTAATCTCTATATACATGTACATGTACTGCATTGAGAGGATCACAAGAATCACAAGGGTTAACAGTTGTTATATTGCTATTAGCGATGATATCTCTACACATGCTGACTTTCAGGTTGATGATTACCATGGTTGCTGAGTTTTGCTCATTAGTTATCTTCATTCATAATACATTGCTGGGAGAGATAATGATCAGTAGTACATGAACTACAAGGGTTAACGAAAAAGTTTACCTCTATTGCCCAGTATGTAATGATACATTTCCACATGCAAAGACCGTACTACGTATATTTTTTGTCTTACACAAACCTGCTATACAGGCGAACGCAAACGTCACCGTATATTTTTTTGTGAAACAAGTTCTAGACGGCCTGGTAGACGACGCAAACGTCACTGTATTATATTTGTGAAAATTAACACTAAATCCTTATTCTCTGCTAAAAAACCTCACAAGCACTCAAAACCTTTACAAACACTAAATCAAGGATTTGAGTGCTTGTGAGTTTTTTTAGCAGAGAATAAGGATTTAGTGTTAATTTGTGAAGGTTTTTTAAACAGAGAACGAAGATTTGGTGTTTGTGAAGGTTTTGAGTACTTGTGAAGGTTTCAGAGAACAAAGATTTAGTGTTTGTAAGATTTTGTTCTTTGTGAGGTTTTCTAGCAAAATGTAAAAGTTTTGGTCGTCATGAAAGTTTTGCTATACTTGTGAAGGTTTTCTAGCAGAGAGTGAAGATTTGATCTTTGTGAAAGGTTTGAGTACTAGGATAGCAAAGATTTTAACAGTGAGAAAGCTAGTGAATAGTTGGTGTGTGTTAAACTTTTGAGTCCTTGTGAAGGTTATCTGAAAGATAAAAGGTTTCAGATATATCATCTGCTAGATAGGTACTAAGGTAGTGGTGTGTGTGTAAAGGGAACCGATTTTGCTATGCACTAGTACTTGTGTAAAGACTGTATAGTGATGGCTATGTATTGGCCTGAGAACGCAAAAGCTTCTCAAAAAATGTACAGTGATACCATTGTTCTCAAATCTGTCATTGTATCCTCGCCTAGCCTCGCATAGCCACGCCTATTAATCACGAGCTAAATTCGCTCGTGATTACTAGGTTAGTCGCCATCGCTACATAGAGCAGAGCTTCGTTCCCGGACTGTACGGGGATGAGACAACTAGCGCAGCGCCTACACGTCACAGTAGGGGTGACGAGAGCGCCGTGAGTTTGAGCAGCCAGTCCGTGAGACCGTGAGACCAATAGTAGATCCGTGAGACTCACGGGAAAACCGTGAGGGTCACGTGGCAGGCCTGAGCTTGGTCTAGTAATTCCAGCAAGACATCACCAGCAGTACCTACACAATGTAGATATACCATATGTGTATATAGCACACTAGCTAAAAAGAAAGAAACCCACCTCACCAACCCATACAACATACACAAGAGTAGTCTTTCAGGCCAGACTCTCATGAGGGAGAGAGTTTGGTTAAATTCCTTTCTGTGGCCTAACACAGGTATGTTAATTGACATCAATCTACACTGTAAGACTACACACACTTGCAAATTATCATGATTGTCACTTTGCTGTGATTGTGCAAAATCAACTAGACATACAGGTTGAGCTTGCATTGTATGTTTGATCCTGCCCAGCTAACCGAGCTGCCTCGGCAGTTCAGCTGGTGGAGGATCTTTCTAGAGCACGCCAAAACTTCTCATTGTCTTCAAAATGAATGGCCTGGGTGAGTTATGTGTATGGTGTAGTCTTTCAGGTATTCATATGTACAGAGGATTTGTATAATTCTGTAGTTCCTTGCATGTAGTTCCATGAGGATCCAGGTAATGATGACAAGCAGAACTGGATAAATGGCAGTCACTAAATTGAGCATTTGAATGCCAATGCCTGTTAGTTTATTGCTAATGCAAAATGGTGAAATTACTGACTTGAAAAACTGAAGATCCCATATACCACATAATGTCAATATCCAAACAGCTGTAGGTACATGTGATAAAATGTAATCATATATAAAGATTCCATGTTGTCCAGCAGTATAATATATTTGACAGAATAACACATACCCTAACAAGGGACCTGCTGTGATGTTGAGACGAAACAGCACCACACATATGAAAAACAATGTGATAGGAATGAGCTCAAGAAACAGATACAGACTAATAGCAGATCCTGTGGAAATCTTGGAACAGTCAGCACATTTCATGTCAAGAGAGTATACTGCAGGCCCATATCCATCAATACACCTTCCACACAGCAAACCTTTTCTGTTGTAAGGACCACACATTGTGTCATTTAGTAAGTTAGGATCACTAGGCAGCTCAGAGAACATTCTGTCTGTATTGTTTTTTGTGTGTCTCAGTGGACAATCACCAGCATAGTAGAGGCCTTCTTGTTCAGTAGAAGTAGCACAAACACCATCTGCAATCTCTGCTGTCATTTCCTGCTGATTGCAGTGGACCTTCCCACCAAGCTGTGATCCACATTCACATGTTTCATTGTTGTAGTAGAACCACGTGGGGCAAGTGGTATTATTACTAGCTGATACTGAGCTCAAGTGCACAAACACTACAAGAAATACACTAATACAGAACCAGTACATTTAGTTGAAGTGAATGACATAGCTGCCCTCAGTTTCTAGTAACTGACCACTTCTAAAGACTACATGAGTATTTATCCTATGGGCACATCGTGTACTGGATTGTTATTTTAACACAAAATATTGTTACGTATTTCACTATCTCATATAAATGACCGAGGAATTTATGGTAGTTTCAATCTATCAAAAACTCAGAAAGATCTCATGTTTGGGTCTATGGAAAATACGTGAGGTCCTTTCATGTATAATAACTCGGCCAGTACATATGGTGATGGTAATTTACAGTGAGTGATTAGATGTACTGTTGTTACATTTCAAGTCAACTATTGCCCATTTTACAAAGCATTCTGTCTGAAGATACAAGACTGATAAAACAACTGAGACAACCATGCAAGGACTTTTAGTGTGTGAGGTACATAAACTGAAATATGCACAGCTGTGTTTTGAAGGTTGCAAACATACAGTTTTATTTCAAGGATTGCCATGAAATGTCTTGGGATTATCCTATGTCCCCTATTTGACAACTAGTTAACCTTGTCTGAGGAGTAGCCGCAGTCCCTCCCTATCAGTAAAGGTGGTAGAGCTGAATGCCTGATGAAGCTCCACCCACTTTTGATGGGGAGGAGGCTGGGCTTGCAATGAAGACCATGTGGAAGATGATATATATAGAGAGACATATGGATGTGGTATATTGAATCCTAGGACAGTCTATGGCAGACCTCTTCCAAGTATTTATCCATACCAACCTACCCATTTCTCTTTGTGTGTATATACATACAGTACATACATGTACATACCTGGCATGTTTCTAATTGGAGAACATTGTCTTTGTCCTTGGTAACGCTACATGAAAACAAAGATAAAGAAATTTTCACACTTTCAAAACCACCCCCTCTCTATTATCATATAATGTAGATGTACATGCATAGAGGATGTATATCTGTAAAGAGGACATAAATATTAAATTCCCAAATGCCATATTTGTGTACTTTTCAACATCTAAAATCATAACAGCCCATGCACTGATACCGCTTCTTATATATCCCACAAATGTCCATATTGTATATACAACTATATATTGCAACTGCATATATACATGTATTAAGTTTGATGTCAAACTGAATGCATGTGATCAAGAGGGAAAGAGAAAGACAAACTTCTGTCCAAGAGTCGAACCCAAGTCTAATGACCAGCAACCAGCACACCAGACACTGAGTGAGCTATGATCACCAGACAAAACTCATTCTCTCTTATAACTGCAGTGGTCATTGCCTAACTGGCAACCTCACACTGCAGACCACCCAAATCATGTGCCGTCAGAATCCCATTAGGAATCCACTGGTAACACCTCATCAGAGTAAGAGCCATGGTGGGTGGATTTATGACAGATGGTTTCTTAGTTGATCAGGTAATTAAGTTTGATGCTGACATATACATGTATATCTCACAGAGATGCTTTAACAACACAACAACACAACTGTAACCTTCCAAAAAAATTAACTGCCTTGGGAGGGATTTGAACACTTGCATTCTTGGTAATGCTCTTACCAACCAACTAAGCAGCTTGGCTGGCTGGGCCAAGGCAAAGCAAGCAAAACATCTCAACAACAGGTGAATTCAAAGGCAGTATTCATAACATAGGGCCATTGGGACCAAGAGAGTATATGCAAACTTTTTTTGATTGCCATCAACACCATCTTTATCTTCTAATTCAAGCTCTGGAAACAGATCCAATTTGAAAGTAGTTTCTAGTGAGGAAAGGACGGATACAGAGAGTGGAGGGGAGGGGATGAGGGGACACACATGTAGAAAAGGAAGGACAGCTAAGAATGTGAGCCATGTATAGACACACATATTTTGAAAGACAATTTTCACAAAACATCATCTGACATTTCATCAGCAAATTACAGCTCGAGTGTTACATACCATTACAGGTTTCATACAACATGTATACATGATGTCACACCAGTCACTGACCAAACACACGTAGTCCACACTTTACTTTATTACACCTGTAATTAGGGCTCTTTAATAAACTGGCCAAGACACTTTGCTGTCCTAAATATCCCAACCCTTGTAACTTGAACAAGAGCTCCACATGCACATGATGAGGGAGTGTGGAGGGTCATTGAATAAATGCAGTTTAACTATAGTTAATAGAGAGGGAACCTGGGCCATGGCAGCATAAGGCGAGATCAAAAGGGGGCGCACTAGTAGATACAGCAAGGTAGCCTCCTATAAATAGCCCCAGGCAGCTAATCATTGTGCCAAGCAGAAGGCTGCAGTGAGCTAAATTTCCCACCCACCCTTGCTTCCCTGTATTTGGTGTGATCATGCATGTGAGTGTGGTTGTGTGAAGTATCCAACCACAAAAATATGATTATGGCATCCCACAAAGGTATGATATGGCCGGCACTACTAGTCTTCACCCAGCTGCTCTCTAGTTCCATGGGATACACAAGGCCAAGCAGTAGCTTGAAAACTCACTCTTTTTACACATGTCTTACATCACAGATCAACCAATTTTTGTATACTGGTTATTTTTCACACATTCTTCACCTTGATATCGTATACAGGGCCGTTCCCAGGATTTTTATGGGGGGGTTCTTTTTGCAAAAAATTTTTGCAAAAAGAACCCCCCCCATAAAAATCATCCGTAGGAGTCCATATTTAATATGGACTCCTACGGGTGATTTTAAGTGAATGCCTTTAGCATTAGCACCAGTACATGTGATTGTAGCTGTGCGTGAACGATAATCATGGGCGATTCTAGAGATATTTTTGAGTAGTTTCTAGTTGTGCATATGCTAGGTATATATGCATGTGCAAACCTAGGGGGGTCTGGGGACATGCTCCCCCAGGAAAATTTTGATTTTTAGGTGCTCTGAGACCACTTCTAGTGCATTTTCAGGCATGATGAACAGCATACGGGAAAAAATATATTATGCAAATTCACAGAACAATATACAACACATTCTGACTTGTAAAAGCATTATGAATCCAAAATGTTACATAACTTCATACGACGTGGCTCATCTCCGTCAGATCTGCTATAATAATAGCTAATACACGTATCCACGTTGCAAGTATGCTCCGCCCACTTAGTTTTGTGATCGGTCGTGTAGTGCTAGTGATGCGACTCGAGGAAGGCAACCGTTAGTAAAGTCTATAGATTTGTCTACTACGGGAGTTTCAGGAACGCTTGAGACGCCTAGCTAGAAGCCCTAGCCCTAGCCCCAGCCCGATTCTGATGGAAACCCGACTAAACACGCCATTGATGAGATGTATAAAGCACGATTTATAATAATATGCTACGTTCATGTGGTCGCGTGTTTTACACAATTGCGCGATTAGAGAAGGTGTGGTCATGCGTGGATCCCATGTGCGACTGTGATATACTACAACGAGCGAATGTAAAAGCGGACCTTTGCCTGTTGCGGGGGGGGGGGGGGGGGGTTCGTCCGAACCCTCCGAACCCCCCCTGGGTACGGGCATGGTATATATCAACTTGAAATTGAAAGTGAAAATGAACTTGTATGGTGTTCAAATGGGGATAGACCATAGCAATCCCTATATACACAGTACTACTGTACTGTGTGATACGACACTCTGCACATATCTCTACCAATGCTGTCATTGACACTTGCATTAAGAGGGGACGACAGATCTATGATCAGGCACTGGGTTTGATTTTTTTTAGGAATCACTCCAAATGGGAGTGGACGGCTGGAAGCTTAGCATCTGTAAGGGCTACCATGCATGTGATTCAGCAGCATCTCTTGCCCCAGACAGTCTGATATGCATGTAAAAATGTAAGTGCAAAATGCCAAATCTGTATAGTGTGCATCTCAGAGTCATCATTGCCTTCCCATACCAACCGGTAAAATCTGGCTCCTGTTCCTAGGTGCTCATTGCTCTCTTCATGGGCAGTCAATCCAACAGCATCCATACACGTCATGTCAGTACCAACAACAGTGTCCCCACATCCTGTGAGTGTTCCAAAGGCACCAGTTGAAATGCCCAGCACTTTATACATGTATATGAATACCCTCACTGGACAGCATATAAACACAATCCTCAAGCCACATGCTGGTCCAGGAAATTGTCTTGAGCTACTGAAGCTGTTCCGTTTCAATGTAATGTCATACACATGTCCACACACATGTAATGTCATACACATGTCCACACACATGTAATGTCATACACATGTCCACACACATGTAATGTCATACACATGTCAACACCAACAATATCTTCAAGGTAATTCGGCCTGGCCAGCTGAACAAACACATCTCGTGTAACGTGGTTTGCTAAACCTTTTTCTGCAAGACTGCCATTGTTGGTGTGCCTTATGTTTGCTATAGTGCAACTCACTTGCAGGCAAGTGTTTGAACAGTGTCCAGTAAATACATTTGGCTGTGTAGATGAGTGACTGGCAGTGGGTCAGACGTTCATATTTGCAATGAAGACACAGGTTCTTGTTCATGTGAGTCACAAATTTGTCATACTATTATCCCATGCTCCACATGTGTTTGAAGTGGTGTGTGACATTAGTGAGACATGGAAAAACATGTATATACCATCCTAGCTATTAATGGATCAGTAAAGAAAGAAAAGAAAGACACCCAACCAAACTCACCAAGTACACAAGTACATGAACACCACTGATGTGCATAGCACACTAACCAAACACGATTTTTAAGAAAGAATGCAGAAAGAAACCCACCCCATTAACCCACTCCAGACAGACATCAGTAGGACACTGAATGCCCAGCCTTGAGTACACCACACAAGTACATATACATACACAAAAACATACACAGACAATACAAAGGAGGCAGAACCCGAGTGCCCAGCCTTGAGAACTGGGGCGGTAGGTCTTTTATGGGCCCAACTTTCCCTACACCCTCAGTGCCCCAACAATGTACTGGGGATAAGGATTGGTGGAGTACTGTTGTGGAGTGGAAAGGAGGCACACCAGATCCTCCCAAATCTGTCTGCTACATTGACAACTTTGGAAAGACCCATGACGTGGCCAGCTTCACACACCAGACCATCATGGCTCAAGGTATGTATTAGGGTTACAGTGGGTGCTAAAGCTGTGCCTGTGTGTGTTTTTCTACGAAGTTTGATTGAACTCAATGACCAATGGTCTCTCACATGCCATTGTCAAGTGAGTAGATAGAAGTGGATATTAGCAGAGCTGAGACTGTAAGTACAGCATTGCTGAATATCATATACTGTACTTTAGATGGACACAATATGATGTTGGAATATTCTCTTCTCGATGGAGTTTGAGAAGTGACTACATCTATTGCTGCTACTGGTAGCGAGAAGCACACATTCTACCACTTCAACATGTGGACTATTACTGGATGTTCCTTGTAAGCTCTGTTGAAAATATCAAGTAATGCATTGTTGGCTTTGAGTTATATACATGGTGAGGTGATGCTTTACTAGGTACGCTTGCATGTGTGTTTTGTGGCAGATGATTATTATATGACAACTGCTCATGCATGGCTGCATGTATATGTAGACTACGTGGTAGTGACAAGGGGCCAAATAGCCTGAAAATCATCAGATTCTATCTATCATTTCCCTGGTTTGCTCTGCACACCTTGTTTTCGAGTGTGAATGTACACATACATATAAGTAAGTTACTAGTTTTAATGTAGTGGTATGGAGTCTTACAAAATTGTCATATGCAGTTCTAAACCCACTGAAGCTCCACCTACATCATCACCCACCAACCACCACAAAAGCCACAATGGAGACCACAGTAGTGGTAGTGGTTCATCTCATTCTGGTAGCTCTTTGACTGTTGTGGGAGTATTAGTCACAGTACTGGTACTTTTGATTGCTGCCATTGTACTGGGCATTGTCTTTTACAAGGAAAGAAGGTACTTAATTCAATTTGTTCTACCGACACTAGTAACAAACAATTCTTCTCATTAGTGACAAACTTCTCAGAATAAGTCATCAGAGCCAGTTAAATGTACTAAATATCAAATATCTCAATAAAACAGTACTTGTGGGAAATTAAGGGGCGTATATTGGTATAGTAGTATAGTTATATCTCATTCCAACCTAGTTGTACAGCTACAAATGACTTGTATATTCTGAGGAGACAGCTCTGTTGGAAGATATCAATAGTGAGAGTGGTCATGGAAGAAGACGACGAGGAGGCCTATGGGATGGAGGGAAGAGAAGACATCCTGCTTGTGACGAAGAACTCATCAACTTGTAGTGTGAAGTTGTCATTGTCATGGTTTAAGTACATGTAGCTCTGTATGTATTTTTCATATTTAGCACTTGCAAGCTTTATAATTCCAAAATATTTTCTAATACCATACACTTGTGGTACAAAATAAGATATAGTAAAATGTAATAAAAAGATAGTTAAAGTTAACAAAATTAAAATGTAGCTAATAAAAATAGTTCAACAAAATTAATTCAAATAATGTAGTTGGTTAATTACATCAATCATCATCACACATTCTCAATGTGTTGATCACTTCATCTAATTTGCTCTTTAAAGGCTTCTCTTGGGACCTCCAGGGCAGCTCACTGTGGCCTGAAACATGATAGGGCAACTCCTTGTTATAATATTGAAGTGTAGGAACATGATCCATTCGAACATGAAATTGTTTCACTACTTCATCAACAGCTTCCTCCATCAGTGAAGTGTCAGGGTACTGTAGAGAAAGTCACATTGTATATTAGTGGGTTAGCTTGCAGTGGTCATAGTATGTATTCGTCTATCAGTACAATGACCTCAATGTCACCAGTGGAGGCTGTAGGTAGTGGAGACATCAGTTGAAGAGTGGCAAACACATCAGGATGTTCATTAACTGATGCCACATCAAGTGCAGTCATACCCTCCTACAATGAAGTAATAGACGCATATATTCAGTATATAGAATCTTCAGTCAACAACAGTCCATGCAAATTGCCTTGCAACATGGATGGATGGAGGCTCAATGATACAAGTGAGTAAAAAGATTTCTGTTAAATGTTGAAGGATGTAGGGATGACAGTGCCAAAAGTAGGAAAACAAGTGCAGTATATATGCAGCAAGACAGAGGATGAGGGCAGTATATGTGCAGCAAGACAGGAGATGAGGGCAATATATATGCAGCAAGACAGGGGATGTATCTTGCTGCATATATACTGCCCTCATCCCCTGTCTTGCTGCAGATATACTGCACTTGTTTTCCTACTTTTTGGCACTGTCATCCCTACATCCTTCAACATTTAACAGAAATGTTTTTACTCCCTTGTTTCACTGCTTTTTCGTTGTATACTCGCTTGCAAATACAGTGCTCTTTGTGTGTGTACAAGCCCCACCCATTTTGCTGTTCGTGGTCATGTGAATGCACATGAGTAATAATGAGGAAATGGCGTTCAACTACACGGAAGTGCTAGTATATCGTAGCTTTACTCGTCAAAGAGGGGTCCTACAAAGATTCGAAAGGCACTGCACATGGAATAAGAAGCCTTTTGTTACAAAAATCAAGGTAAATACGTGTACATATTTTGTGCTAGGCCGCTTGAAGAATTAGAAGAAGAAGAAGAAGAAGAAGAAGAAGAAGAAGATGGAGAAATCAAGTTTTTGCAATTTCACATATGTCATTGTAGCGGGGTATTTTTCCACCTTTGAGAGTCTTATCATGTATAGAAACACTCGTAGGCCATGAGGTTTGTACAGACTGTACTGAGAGGACCTTGCCGATATTGTGGTCCATTCCTATTTATGTCTAAAATGGCTCATAGCTGTTGCGTTCAAGAGTTCTGAGTCGTTATGTTTGTTAAGGCTTAATGAGTGTGTCGGCGCCATCCCTACATAGAGAGTCTACCGGCTCTGATAATTGTGGCATATACTTAAGACAGTAAAATACATACTCTGTTTCTGAGGGCAGTATTTGCACTGTGTTCCAATAAAGTGATGACTGTATCTAGATGTCCTCCTTTACAGGCAAACATGAGAGCTGTGTATCCAGTGTCCTGTGTATTATATGGGAATGCTAGGAATGACATTTAAAAAATCTAACATACTGGTTGCTGGAGGTCAGGATCAGCTTGTGCATCTAACAATATTTCGGCCATTTCTGAGTTGCCTTCCTCACAGCACAACATCAGAGCAGAGAGTCCTCCCTGGACAGATATACACATTTACATACATTTCTATTACATAATTATGGTAAACAATGATGGCATGTAAGTCCTCACTTCCTCCATCTGGTTAAGAGCAACTTCAGCTCCTAATAGTTCTCTGACTATAGCACTATTTCTCTTCCTCACTGCCAGTAGAAGAGGTGTTTGACCATCCTGAGAGAAGATGGAGAGACCTCATGTACGTGAAGTATGCATTACTTAATGCAGTTTGTAGTCAATTTATCAAACAATCCTTTACAAACAAAATAACGGTATTTGCACTATTATGTACATGTATATCTGTACATCATGGCGTAACATTAACTTCATTTATAAGCTCTTTTTGTGAATAGCACACATGCTATCCATACTACTTTCAATGCATACCTGTGTGCACACATTTGGGCGAGCTCCAAGTTTGAGGAGAACAGAGATGGAGGTCAAATCTTCTCTCAGACAAGCAAATGTCAATGCCGTGTGACCACAATACTGTAAATTGACATATACTAAACTAGTTTACCAACATGACTGATGAGTAAATTAATCAACATGAACAAGTTTTCAGTTACAGTGTTAACTTTACCAATTGCACGACATACAACACATACGATGGTAATACAACATGACCAGGTCAATCCATATAATTATACACTCCAGCTTTAACAGCAATCTTTAAATTACTGATAAGCAGGAAAAGATAGCAAGTTCTAGTCACTGATAAGAAGGAAAAAAAAGCATGTTCTAGACACCGAGAAATATGACCTACCTCACCAGCTGTGACACATGTATTCACATCAGCTTTTGCACAAAGCAAAATTTCTATGACTTGAAAGGAGCCATGGTATGCAGCCACCATTATTGCAGTAAAGCCATTCTGAAAAACAAATGTGACTTTATATATGAGATTCTGTGCGAAGACTTATAGAGGTAGGCTGGCCTGGTGAACAAAATCACATCAACTGGCATAAACTGTGTATATAAGTTTATGATACAGAAAATGTACACTGCTATACAGTCATACATATTATGGTGGCTTTTATGAACAGGAATGTTAACAGGTGCAAGTTCACCTTGTTTTGTAAGCATACACTTGCTCCATGTTGTAGTAACACATTGACTACATCAACATGTCCATTATAAGATGCTACCATCAGAGGAGTCGAGTTGTTCTGAACATGCAAATATGAAATAATATGAACATTAGGTCCAATAAAGAGGTCCTAGTAATGTTTGTGTGATACATACAATTTCACTACCTGTCAATAGGTAAACTTACCTCTTTTTGTACATCAACATGTGCTCCATTCTGCAGTAAAATGTTTACCACCTCAACATGTCCATTCTGAGATGCCGCATAGAGTGCAGTTACCCCATTCTGTCAGGACAATTTGTAAATCAAGGAAGCTAAACCTCACTAGAAATGAATACAATCATGTTTTAGTGGAATGTGCTCCCCTCCTGAGTTACCATCACATCAGCACAAACAATCTACTTGTTCCTATGGAACAGACCTTGTTCTGTAAGTGTACACTTGCTCCATGTTGTAGTAACACATTGACTACATCAAAATGTCCATTATGAGATGCTACCATCAGAGGATTCAACTTGTCCTGAACATAAAAATATAAACATTACAATGTATGTCCAATAAAGATGTCTGAGTAATGTTCGTATGATACATACAGTTTCAGTACCTGTCAGTATAGTTTATAGATAAACTGACATACCTCAGTTTGTACATCAACATGTGCTCCACTCTGCAGTAAAATGTTTACCACCTCAACATGTCCATTCTGAGATGCCACATACAGTGCAGTCAGCCCATTCTGTCAGGACAATTTGAACATTGTCAAATATCATCATGGAAGCTAAATCTCATTGTTACAGTGTTTTAAGTGCTGAGATGTGCTCCCCTATTAAGTTACCATATCATCATAAATGTGCTATATATGTATACAACTTCAACTTCATGACCCTCATAGATGCACTAGAGGGTTATTTGGGCCAGGCCTGATAAGCCATGTACTTACATTACCTTTTCAGCCTTAGTAGTACTTGTACAGCACTATGTAAAAATGTCAAACATACCTCATTTTTTACATCAACATGTGCTCCACTCTGTAGTAAAATGTTTACCACCTCAACATGTCCATTCTGAGATGACACATACAGTGCTGTCACCCCATTCTGTCAAGACAATTTGTACATTGTCAAATATCATGGAAGATAAATCTCACTAGAAATGAATACAATCGTGTGTTAGTGGAAAATCCTCAACACAGATTTGCTCCCCTATTAAGTTACCATAGCATAAAGTACGTCACAAATGATCTATGTACTTGTTCCTATGCAACAGCTACAACCTCACCTTGTTCTGTAAGTGTACACTTGCTCCATGTTGTAGTAACACATTTACTACATCAACATGTCCATTTAGAGATGCTATCATCAGAGGAGTCCACTTGTCCTGAACATGCAAATATGAAAATATGAAAATTAGGTCCAATAAAGACGTCACGATACAATCATATTGTTCTGATGCCTTCAGTTTCACCTCCCTATCAGTACTACCTATTGTGAAACGTCAAACTTTCATACCTCATCTTGTACATCAACATGTGCTCCATTCTGCAGTAAAATGTTTACCACCTCAACATGTCCATTCTGAGATGCCACATACAGTGCAGTCACCCCATTCTGTCAAGACAATTTGTACATTGTCAAATATCACGGAAGATAAATCTCACTAGAAATGAATACATTCGTGTGTTAGTGGAAAATCCTCAACAGAGACTTGCTCCCCCATTAAGTTACCATAGCATCAAGTATGTCACAAATGATCTACGTACTTGTTTCTATGCAACAGCTACAACCTCACCTTCTTCTGTAAGTGCACACTTGCTCCATGTTGTAGTAACACATTGACTACATCAACATGTCCATTTAGAGATGCTATCATCAGAGGAGTCCACTTGTTCTGAACATGTAAATATGAAAATTAATGAAGATTAGGTCCAATAAAGACGTCACAGTCATGTTCTTGTGATACATACATTGCCTTCAGTTTATCAGCACTATGTACGTGAAAGGTCAAACTTTTACCTCATTTTGTATATCAACATGTGCTCCATTCTGCAGTAAAAGGTTTACCACCTCAACATGTCCATTCAGAGATGCCATATACAGTGCAGTCACCCCATTCTGTCAAGACAATTTGTACATTGTCAAATATCACGGAAGCTAAATCTCACTAGAAATGAATACATTCGTGTGTTAGTGGAAAATCCTCAACACAGACTTGCTCCCCTATTAAGTTACCATAGCATCAAGTACGTCACAAATGATCTACGTACTTGTTCCTATGCAACAGCTACAACCTCACCTTGTTCTGTAAGTGTACACTTGCTCCATGTTGTAGTAACACATTGACTACATCAACATGTCCATTCTCAGATGCTAGCATCAGAGGAGTCCACTTGTCCTGAACATGCAAATATGAAAATATGAAGATTAGGTCCAATAAAGACGTCACAGTCATGTTCTTGTGATACATACATTGCCTTCAGTTTATCAGTACTACGTACATGTATGTGAAATGTCAAACTTTTACCTCATTTTGTATATCAACATGTGCTCCATTCTGCAGTAAAAGGTTTACCAACTCAACATGTCCATTCAGAGATGCCATATATAGTGCAGTCACCCCATTCTGTCAAGACAATTTGTACATTGTCAAATATCACGGAAGCTAAATCTCACTAGAAATGAATACATTTGTGTGTTAGTGGAAAATCCTCAACACAGACTTGCTCCCCTATTAAGTTACCGTAGCATCAAGTACGTCACAAATGATCTACGTACTTGTTCGTATGCAACAGCTACAACCTCACCTTGTTTTGTAAGTGTACACTTGTTCCATGTTGTAGTAACACATTGACTACATCAACATGTCCATTTAGAGATGCTATCATCAGAGGAGTCCACTTGTTCTGAACATGCAAATATGAAAATATGAAGATTAGGTCCAATAAAGACGTCACAGTCATGTTCTTGTGATACATACATTGCCTTCAGTTTATCAGTACTACGTACGTGAAATGTCAAACTTTTACCTCATTTTGTATATCAACATGTGCTCCATTCTGCAGTAAAAGGTTTACCAACTCAACATGTCCATTCAGAGATGCCATATATAGTGCAGTCACCCCATTCTGTCAAGACAATTTGTACATTGTCAAATATCACGGAAGCTAAATCTCACTAGAAATGAATACATTCGTGTGTTAGTGGAAAATCCTCAACACAGACTTGCTCCCCTATTAAGTTACCGTAGCATCAAGTACGTCACAAATGATCTACATACTTGTTCGTATGCAACAGCTACAACCTCACCTTGTTCTGTAAGTGTACACTTGTTCCATGTTGTAGTAACACATTGACTACATCAACATGTCCATTTAGAGATGCTATCATCAGAGGAGTCCACTTGTTCTGAACATGCAAATATGAAAATATGAAGATTAGGTCCAATAAAGACGTCACAGTCATGTTCTTGTGATACATACATTGCCTTCAGTTTATCAGCACTATGTACGTGAAAGGTCAAACTTTTACCTCATTTTGTATATCAACATGTGCTCCATTCTGCAGTAAAAGGTTTACCACCTCAACATGTCCATTCAGAGATGCCATATACAGTGCAGTCACCCCATTCTGTCAAGACAATTTGTACATTGTCAAATATCACGGAAGCTAAATCTCACTAGAAATGAATACATTCGTGTGTTAGTGGAAAATCCTCAACACAGACTTGCTCCCCTATTAAGTTACCATAGCATCAAGTACGTCACAAATGATCTACGTACTTGTTCCTATGCAACAGCTACAACCTCACCTTGTTCTGTAAGTGTACACTTGCTCCATGTTGTAGTAACACATTGACTACATCAACATGTCCATTCTCAGATGCTAGCATCAGAGGAGTCCACTTGTCCTGAACATGCAAATATGAAAATATGAAGATTAGGTCCAATAAAGACGTCGCAGTCATGTTCTTGTGATACATGCATTGCCTTCAGTTTATCAGTACTACGTACGTGAAATGTCAAACTTTTACCTTATTTTGTACATCAACATGTGCTCCATTCTGTAGTAAAATGTTTACCACCTCAACATGTCCATTCTGAGATGCCACATACAGTGCAGTCACCCCATTCTGTCAAGATAATTTGTACATTGTCAAATATCATGGAAGCTAAATCTCACTAGAAATGAATACATTCGTGTGTTAGTGGAAAATCCTCAACACAGACGTGCTCCCCTATTAAGTTACCGTAGCATCAAGTACGTCACAAATGATCTACGTACTTGTTCCTATGCAACAGCTACAACTTCACCTTGTTCTGTAAGTGTATTCTGTCCACACAATTTGTACATTAATTGTCAAATATCATCATGGAAACTAAAACTCATGTTTCAGTGGAAAGCATTAAGTGCTGAGATGTGCTCCCCTATTAAGTTACCATAGCATCACAAGTGTGCTATATCAGAGAGTCGGTAAACTCTCTATGAAGGGATGGTGCCGACACGCCCATTAATCCTTAACAAAAACAACAGCTCAAAACTCCCAAACGTGGCAGTTACAACCCCTTTTAGACACATACACATACTCCACGAGTGTTTCTGTACCCGCTAAGACCCTCAAAGTAGTTAAAATTCACAGCAACACTAACTTACGGAAATTGGCCAAACCGTATTTTTTTTATTTTCTTCTTTATTTGAACTGGCATACCGCAAAAGTGGCACAAATACTCTCCTTGGTTTTTACATGCAACGACTCCTTTCCCTTGCATGCGTGATCGTCGACCAAGAGAATCAAAGTGTATAAATCAAGAACTTCCTTATTTGTTGGAAGCCATTTTGTATTTTTGCATGTGCATTCCACATTTCATAGAAAGGTGGGGCTCAATCACGTGGGAGTAGAAGGGGGTAGGGCTCGTGAGAACGCGGATTTGCAAAAACCAGTGAAATAAGTATAAAAACATTCTTCATTTAAAATGCTGAAGGGAGTAGGAATGTAAGTGCCAAAAAGGGTAGTAAACAAGGAAGCATCCATGCAGCAAAACAGGGGATGATGTGATTTCCCCGAAGAAGGTCACTGATCACCGAAAGTACTAGGGAAGTATTATTCTTATTTGACTGGTGTTTTTGCGCATGGCTACCTCTGAGCCTCTACCTCAGAGACCCACGCGCAAGTCTCGGAGACTGCGAGGACAGGAGCCGCAGCAGGCCACTCCGGAGAATGTGGTCGGGAGCATTGCCACGCCCCCCTTTGGGGGGCTCTCCCCTTGCGATGACCACACCCCTCCCTACATCTTTTATTTTAATGGGGTTACGCATGTTATTGTTGTTGCATGCCATCATCCCCTGTTTTGCTGCATGGATGCTTCCTTGTTTACTACACTTTTTGGCACTTCCATCCCTACATCCGTCAACATTTTAAATGAAAAATATTTACACTTGTATGTGCAGAGGGTAATAATCTTACAGGGTAGGTGGCATCCACTGGCACACCTGTAGGCAGTACATTCCTCACACCCTCCACATCCCCATCATATGCACCCTCAAATAGCTTCATTTCCTGCATACCAGAAGAACAGATTCATTCCTACAATTATAAAAAATAGGTCTATGGAATCCATAATGTGATATATCCATAGGAGTGTTGGGGATGTATCTATAGTACACATGCTCACATTTTTTTGAGGGATTACTGACTCCAACTTGTCACCTATGTGAATCTTCCTGATACCATTCTGCACCATCTCAGTGAGGAGACCAGTGGAGTAGACAGGATTACTCTGTGCTGGTGAGCAGTGCCAGTGTAGAGTGAGTGGGCTGAGGGTATGACCCACATACACCAGTGCTCCAGTAGGGAGGCAGAGCAGGGAGCTCATCAGATTGGCTATGCTCCTGTACTCTGCACATGTTAGAGTAGTGGCCTCCAGTTGAGCAGTGATGAGGCAGGTATCTGGAGGGAGAACTGGAGGCTGAGTAGTCATCTCTCCAGAGATCATGACATCATCTTCAGCTAATGGATCAGACACGATTTCTCTCTTCAGTAAACACTGTAACTCTGTGTAAGAACAAAAAGTGCTAGTAGTTTCAGTTATGAAAGGTCCTATGAATATTCTATTGGTCTAGGATTACACACACAAGAGAAAGAAGCCGTTTTGTGTAGAAACAAAGGTGAGAGTTAATGCAAACTTTTAGGCACAAGATTTAAAAGATGAATGATTGGCAGTTTGTCAGGTGTTCATGTATCACTCTAGGAGTGTATTTTACCTACTTTGAGTTATCTACACAGCTAGAGTCTACCGATTTCCTGGTACTTTTATACCTACAAAATAGGACAAATATTTGATGTGCAATGTACTTAATTCTCACTGTGAGCAAGTCTCCTAGCAATATGTGGCTGTCCTGCACTTATAAGAGCTGCACAGAATGTAGGAAGTCTACCCACAATGCTGCTTATATTCAGTGCCTGTAGTATGGTAGACACTTTCTGTAGTCGACTGCTTTTTCCCATCACATCTTGAGCTTTTTCTCGTGAGAGTAGCCTTCGTTCTTCCAGGTATGGTACTACCCCATCTGGTGCTAATTCATCTAGTATGTAGCTGTAGTTGGTGTGGATAGCCTGCCACTCCAGACGAACCACTGTATGTTCATTCTGTAGGGCTAAAATGACACTGCTGATATCCACATACTTTGCTTTGGATCAGGTGAGGTATTGTGTATATATACACATGATGTAGTTGGATAAAAAGAGCACGAGTATAGTGTATGCAAGAACACATACCTACATATGCAAGACATATCAGGATGGATTGGTAGGGTCAAAAGTTATAGAAACAAGTGTAGGATATGTATTAAATATTCTTAGTCAACCTGGTAAAGATGTATTAAGCTTGATGTCAACATATATACAGGCCAAACTTTCACCTGGAGTCAAACCCAGGTCTAATGACCAGCAAACCAGCACACCAGACACTGAGCCACAATCACCAGACATAGAATAGACTGAGCCACAATCACCAGACATAGAATAGACTGAGCCACAATCACCAGACATAGAATAGACTGAGCCACAATCACCAGATATAGAATAGACTGAGCCACAATCACCAGACATAGAATATTTAATAACCATCTGTCATAAATCCACCCACCATGGCTCCTACTCTGATGAGGTGTTACCAGTCAATTCCTAATGGGGTTCTGACGGCATATTATTTGGGTGGTCTGCAGTGTGAGGTTGCCAATTAGGCAACCACCACTGCAGTTGTAAGGGGGAATGAGGGGGAAGACTTTTGTCTGGTGATTGTCTTTCTCATTCCCTCTTGATCTTCTTGGCCTGTGTATGCTGACATCAAGCTTAATATTACCAGGTTAACTAAGAATACCTGCTCCATAGATGATGCTATGTAGCCTGTTGTGCTGATAAACTACACAAGCTTGATAGAGTACCTCTGAAAGTTGAGGGATTTTCCCAGTTAGGAATACATATTGAGCCACTAGACATGCAATAATAAGAACATGGGTAATACCACAATAAAATATGTATGGAGGGACACATTAGGCGGATCACTTGATTTACTTTTTCATTATCAAAAATGCAATAAACAAAGTTTTGTTCAAGAGTAGTTAGTTGAGAATGGGAAACTAAGCCTCGTAGAGGTAGACAAAGGAAAGCATGGGGTAGAGTGGTTGAAGAACTCTTAGGCAGGAATGGGTGGAGTATATTAAGAGGGGAGAGAGTTTATTAGCTTCATTTTTGGCTTGTATAGAGGAGAGTATTAGTGAAAGGGAGGGTAGGAAGTTTGAGGAAGGAGACTGAATAGTAAAGTAAAATATGTACAAAAGGTTTGGGAAGGAAGTAAAATTGAAGAGGTATTTGCATGAGGATGGTGATGCAGGAACTAGACTATTGTTTAAGTTTAGGTTAGGAACACATGGCTTGAATGTAGAGCTAGGCAAGTAGAGAAGGCAAATCGGAATGTACATTGTGTGGTGCTCAATGTGAGCATGTAGTTCACATGTTGCGGGAGTGTTCAGCCTATAGTAATATTAGAGTCATTTTTGTTGAGAAGCTTTTAGAAGACAGATATGTAAATTTTGACAAGCTTAACAGTATAGAGAAAACTGCGTATGTATTAGGAAGCGAGCTCTGGGAATACGACTTTGATCACTTACTCAGCTTATAGTGAAGGAATATGTTGTAGGTATATACAAAAAACTGTACGGTGATGACTCGTGCCTCATGCAGTCATTGGCGGAGGATCTGCAGCTGGCTGGAGTTGAGGGGCAAACGAATGGTAAGTAATGTTCCTTAGGTGAGGGAGGAATAGATGGTAAGGATTTGCCTGTGCGTGCATGTATGTGTGGCTTTGCCCATGATTGTGGGTGTGTGGTCGATGGCAGTAATGCTATAGTAGCCTCATGAATATTATTATTATTCAAGAGTAGTTAACTAATTGCTAGGGGGGATTGCTGGTATAAATCACAATGTAAAATTATTATGGTAACCTTCAAATTTTAAGGGAGGCAAGACAATTTCAAGGAGGACAAAAGACTTGCCTGCTCCCTGTAATAAACCTTACTGTTATGACACTACCCAGTAAGCTCTATCACTACATACTAGCACAACCAATGCATACACCACACCATTTGCATGCAATGTTAAAGGCACATACCTGTTGTGTTATCGTAGGCAATGAACCCATCAATGGTAAGTTGGGAGACGTGATGTTTCCTCATACTTGGACTGCTGGGCTTGACTGACCTCTCGATATATGCACTCAGTGAACGTGGGACTTGCCAAGTAATCTCTACACAGCCACGTGCTAGTGCTAGAAGATTGAGAGAAAATGTGTACAAGGAGAGCTCACAGCAGATATCATTGCGAAACTCTTCAACGTCTTCCAGTGTAACAGTAGCCCAATCCATTTCGTGCTTTGTGATGACCACAGAGAAGTTCTTGGCTTTCTCTATCTTATGGTCATAGACTTCAGAGAACACCTCTAATCGTGTTTCCTTCCTGAAAACCTTAACCCTCTCAACATATGTAACCATTTCCTTTTTCATTTCATCACTGCCATATAGATCAATGATGTACTTCAGCAGAGAGTAGTTGAGGAAATCACAATGGGCACCCACCTCAATCAAAACATCATCGATTGAATCAGCCTTCTTGACAGCAGCTTTTGCTTTTTTAATGAACGTTTTATGTTCCTTTTTGAGATTAGGCGGAAGGCATAGAACAGAATAACGTAATGTTCGAACTGTGATATTACCACTCATGTCTTCTGCAGCACGTGATGTGATGTCAATGTATCTCTTCTGAAGTTGTGCAACTTCTGCTTTTGCTACTTCCACCTCCTTCGCTAAAGAAATGATACTTTGATGAGCACTATGTACAGGATATACGTGTACAATCAGCAGAATCATGCACACACTGTGTTGTCTGTATTTATCTGCTGTCAATATAAAAACTTGCATAGTACTATCTGCTCATGACAGCTCAGGAGTCATGAACACTGTCATTATAGACAAATTTAGAGCACTGCATTTGCCAGGGAATATGTACAAATGAAGAAAACAGTGAGTCTGTAGGGATGACAAAGATCTATGAAACAGAAAGGGAACGATAGTATGCAACTATGTGCTCTCGGATTAAATTTTGACCTTGAAACCAACCATGAAAGTTTCAAAGGACTGACATTTCAGGCTGCATCAGAACAACATAGCAACGAACAATACATTGAGCTACGAAGATGCAGAAAGTATCTTTGATTCTCACAGATTATTTTCTATCTGCTGGTCCAATATTGATACATTGTATCCCATAAAGGATGATGATGCTCCATCCTGACATGGGGCAAAGCAGAAGCCTCATATAGAGATTGAGGGCCATGATTCTATATAAGACAGTTACTATGACGGTAGTACCTACAGCATATGCTAGAGGGATGCAGAAAATACTTACCCTTGCAGGGGCAGATGCAGGATATTATAATAAAGGGGATGGTCAGGCTGATCGTGTGGTCTCTAGTCTGAATAAGACCTATTCCAAAGCATAATCACAAAAAAGGGTGTAGCTAGCAATTGTGTGCGGAATGATGCGGGTTGCATATTCAGCGAGTGCAGTGCAGAAACTTCTTTCACAGGGAGCTTCGTGGAAACAGTTCTGGGGCTCAGGTAGTACTGTTTTCATGAAGCTCCCTGCACAAGAAGTTGCTAGATCTACTGCTACAGTTGTGCTGCACGAACGGGATAAGCAATGTTTGAACAAAACTGAAATCCATAGCACAGAATAAGCTGAAAAATACACATGCTGTTCCTGCACATAATGCTACAATCGAATGACTCCCCCCCCCCGATCCACCTCTGCCTCGAAAAGTCCTATGACAGTATCTCTTGTTGAAAGGCATAGTGCATGAGAAAATATTAGAGTTGCTTTGTGCAGGAATGAAGATAAATATGTACTAGATATGTAAGTTCCACATAAAATGTAGTTGTGTATTTTATTGTACGTACGTATTACAGAAAACACTATGACCGAATGACCATATTACAGGATAATTATAACTGTTTGGGAGTTATATGTTAAGGCTGATGGAGTGTCAGCACCATTCCAAGTTACTGGCTTTCTGATACATGTATGTACATGTACTTCAGCTACAATGTGTGATCATCTCAGTAGACAGGTACAATCAACCAAAGTATATGTTCAAAATTGCTTCATCCATGCATGGCTGTTCACACAGTATGTACCCTATACACTGAAAATAAATAAACAGGTACATATATTACCTGTGTCTTCATTTCCTTGGACTGATGATATGTCTTGATGTGGTAAAACTACATGAGAAAAAATCTATACACTCAATTGTACTTACACAGTAGTGTTACAACATAGACTGAAGCATTCTAATATACACCATAATAACTTTACACCGATCTATGCTTATGTAAAGAAAGCCAGATGACTCCACTTTGGTCATTCACGATTGCAAGCTGGTGATGAATGTGTCCCTCAACACAAGAGATTATAGAGAGGTTCTTTAAAGAGCAACACTGGCCAAATATAATGACACCTCATTTTTTGGCCCCTCTTTATAATCTCGTGTTAAGGGACCTATTCTAGAACCACTGAGCCATGACTCTTGGGGGGGGGGGGGGCAGTGGGAGCTTTAGCCCCCCCCCCCCCTCCCCCAGTTTTTTCATCACAGTGTATTAATATAATTAGCGCACACAACCGATGATGGATGATGATTGCCTCGCAGTTTTTTGCATAGCTCCTTCAGTCAGTTCCAGTTACTCAACAGAGCCTTTATCAGCTGTCACTGCCAAATGTGTGCTAATGAATAAGACTGCATCTTCACTGTAGTCTCTTGAGGTGTATCCATCAACTTCTAGACGTGAAAACTGCAGCCACCGAGTGCGCAGTAGGCGAGGTCAAAGGGCACATGAATATAATTAAAAGTTTGCTAGCCCCCAATTTTAAAAGTTGTCTACGCCCCTGTACTGGCAGGTGGTAGTGCACTGATTCCCAGTCACTACTACCCCTTAATTAGTTTGAATCTCGGTGGAAATCAGTCTCTTACTCTCGGCCTGTATTAATTACTCTCATCCACCACCAGACCCTACACAATAACAAGAGATTATATTTGTCCATTACCTGCCTCCTTATTTTCATCTTTGGCATCAACTGATGACATATCATGATGAGTTGTAAACACTAAACAACAGATTTAGACACTACAAAAGATTATATAGTTAAGCTATCCTTACCTTTAGTCCCATCTGACAATGAAACATTTGAGGGATCTGACAAAGAGCAGAGAAATTACTTATACATACAATGTTGTAGACAATATTAAGTGCATTCACCTGTTGGCATTACTATCTTTCCTTTCTGAATCAGCTCTTTCGCTACATTTGGCATATTGACAGTCGGATTCTTTAATACTTCATAGAGAATCTTCCATGTACAAGGCTCTGTCATCTTTAGCCTGAACTCAAACATCTTAGTGAACTTTTCACCAATGTCATCTCCTGCCTCTTTGCTGATAGTGTCTAATTCATGGCTCTTCATTTTCAGGCGAAGTCCAATGTTGCGCCATTTTAGTCTGGCTTCCCACAGAGCTTCTTGCACTTCACCAAGGTCATCACTGTTTAACTGTATTATAATGTTGAATGCAGGGCATGACAGAAGAGCATAAAAAGAAGTGAAGTATGTAGACAAGAAGCAGGGATGCCTCATGATATGCAAAATAGTATCATGTGTATTCCAATTAAGGCACAGGTTATGTGCATCCCATGCATGCTCTATAAAGATTAGCTACACTTCAATTCTAAGGGTTTGAAGCTAAGTAGAATGCCTAGTGTATGTTATACTTGATAGAGTAGTATATAACACAGCTATCTTAAGGATATAATAGGTACGTTCATAAATAGTCTACAGGGTCTAAACTTAAAATACTCGGATTGGCTAAAACTTCTCCGTCCGGGTACTTGAAAACTGACTGGCATTTGTTGTCTGTCCCTATTTTCCCTAACCAGTCGGTAATCAATGTTTCTCTGAGGTACGGACTAGGAGTATGATGTGAATGGGAGCTGGACTTCACTACCGAGTATATAGGAATAGACTAATCGTGCCGGCTCGTACTACACCAGCACACTATTGTATAGATAGTGGTGAACTGTACATAGTAGGATGGCAAACCTGGTCAGACATGACGCTGTTGGTTTCCAAACTGGTATGATAGGGGCCTTCTGGCTCTGTTTGTTATTCTGACCCCACCCTTGAATGGAACGCCCTTTAGAGATGAATGCTCATGCGCAGTATGGTAGTGTTGTGTTTATACTGTCGGTAGCTCAGGTGGTAGAACATCTGCCTCTAAAGCATTCAGGTCTTTTTTTCGATCTGGAAAAAAGGAAGCTGTCGGCAGGCATAGTTGCTTTTTCAGACCAGCATTACAGTAGTGTGACACAGATACAGTGGCGGATTTAGGGGGGGTCCGTGGACCCCCCCTTTTCACCCAGCTTTGGCAGGCGGAGTGCATTTTCACGCATACACGCTTGACTAAACTTATGCAGCTACAGTATCAAAACCTCCCTGGCATATGAAAGTAGCGTGCTTGTACGGTGGCCGAGAAGGGCAACGTACCGCCCACCGCGTACCGCGTACCAGACAGCAAAAGGGGCGGGGTAGTAGGTGGAGTGTACTTCCAACCCCCGTACGCCGTACGCCACTGCAAAAGGGGTGGGGTTTGCCCATATGCACTGTTGCACTGTGCATGACTGTGCAGTTCCGTGTACACTTCAGAGTATGTTTTCTGGACGCAAGCGAGCTAAGTTCGATGAAGCTAATAGAAATACTAAAACCTAAATTGGGTCAAGCCATAGCCAAGGCGCAAACGACAATCGGTGTGTCTCCACAGCAGAGTCATGAGAGTGGGCCTTCCAACCTCACTGATGGTGAACTATGGTACTACCTTCCTAAAGAAAAGCATGCACAACTAGCTGAGTACTACAAATAGTTTTAGAGCATACTGTTTAACTGCAATGGGTAGATGGCTTTAGGACCCGGCTTTATAAACAGTCCCAACCCCCCCTTTGCCGACAACCGTTTAAAACTATCTGTTACATTCTTGATCTCCAGAGCAGAGAATTCACATAGCCCTATTTTATAGAATAGAAGCATTTTTAATGTATTGTGCATGGATGATATGTGTGTCTACTTCTGAAGACCGTATACCTAAAGCAGAGGCAGATTCATGGATAGTACTTGTGGCTCCCTCAACCCTCACATTCTTTCCTTTAATCATTTATGTAGCAGCATGCAGATAGCTATATACCACCTGTACAATGACTATTATCCTCATTTGAAGCACTGCCGTGTCCTCCTGATGTAACATAATGTAATTATCTTTAGTGTATATCTATGTCTGCTTTCTTCAGTGACACTAACTAACTGTGAAATCCTGTCAGCCTGCATTATGTATATTAACCATAAAAAGTTATGTAGTCATTTGTAATACTACCTCTTCATAGTTCAATTGAGCTTCGTCCATTAATAACTTAATTACAGGTTCAGGTTCAAAAGAACTAATGCCAAATAGCCTTTCGGTCTTTTGGTACCAAATTACCCAGTGGGTAGTCATATTTCATCTGGGCTGAAAACAGTACATGAATTTATGGTCCATGATCACCTTTTTATTTGGGGGACCAAACATCCGCATCTCATACCTCCACAAATAAATACACATCATAGTGTCATATTTAGCGATCAATGATATTATTGTACTCCAACTCTCCATTTTCAATAGCTTTTATATGCTTCTGAACATCACTACTTTCTAACCATTCAACACGTACAGTCGCTATCAGAATTTGACTCTATTCTGCAATCATAATGTATAGCCATGAAAGCATTGCTACTTCACATCACAACATACTTTGTCACTCTTGCAACATGGAAAAATTAGGCCAACATTTGTTGATTATTAAAGTGTCATGTGAATTACATGAGGGAGGGAGGTTCATTATTAAAGCAAGGTGCACAATAAAAAGATAGAATGATATTATATAATGATTAATCTCTCTTTTCAATGGTCCAGGGAACAAGTATTTTGTTCCTGAACATACAAAATACGCAATAGTTGAGCATCGTTTAGACTGTACTGGAGAGGAAATCGCGCTCAGACTAGACGGAACAAACGCTGTATACAGCTGGACACGCGCAGTTGTTCTGAGCATGCGCAGTAAGAAATGATCAATTTCTTGCGCTTGGAAAACTTGAAACTAATAATCAACGAATGTTGGCCTTACATAGCTCATACAAATATCTTTGTGTACTCTAACTATCGCTGATCATAAGAGAAATTCTCCGTAGACTTGGTTATGGAAGATAAACTGCATCAACATCGACCGACCCCACCTACTACCCCGCCCCTTGTGCTGTCTGGTACGCGGTACGCGGTACGCAGTGGGCGGTATGCTTGTGTTCTACGCACTCACCTTGACGGATTAAACGGATCGCTGAAGGTTGCAGCGAAACTAGCTACGTAACGCTAGCCGAAAAGTGGGCGTGGTACGTCAAAATTTCCGCGCGCACATAGTTTTGCACCCCCCTTTCTAAATTTCTTGATCCGCCACTGAGATATGTGCCCAGTGGCAGTGTCACTTTCATAAAATAATTGTGTTTGTAAATTTCAGAAGCATGTATTCATGTCAATACTGCATCTCTCCCTCCCTCTCCCTAGTCAGTGGCACAGCACATGCCCAGAGATGCTGTAATATAAGTTTTATTAGTTCCTTACTGGTTCCAGTTCCATTGCTATTCCTATTCACATGAGTATCAATAATTATTGAATATATAAAAACACAACAAAAAGTGCTGTTAAGAGCATAACAAATGAAGTACTGTTAAAGCATTAAAAAGTACTGTTAACAGCACTTTACCTTTAAGAAATATACTTTGTTTTTGCTATTCACATCTTTTGTAAACCTTTCATTAGTAGGAACCTCTGGGCATGCAAACACAAAGAAGCAATGAGTATTTGCAATGGATAGTTTATCACAGTAAAAGTTAACGAGAGATTTTTCATCAAATCCATCCTTTACGTCATAAATTTCACTTAGTTTTGGACCGGTCCGTTGCTGATATTTAGTTACTGATGCCTGAACGACGAAGAGTCTCTTTGACGCACTCCCAGCAGTGTCAATGACGATTATGAAATCAATACCAAAATGTTCTTCTTGAAGTTTAACCAAACAACAACTCTGATTAGATTTCAAATCATCACCAAGACCACTTTGAACTATGTACTTATTAGCTGCTGGGATACTAAACGATGGTATTCCATTTGCGGGGCTTTTTGAGTTTAAGCTATCTGTCACTGGAGTGGGCTCTTTCCCAATACAAAATATTTCATTTTTTCTAGACTTGAGTTGGGCACATGTAAGAAACTCGAATGTTGCTCCTGTATCATACTCCTTAAAAAGATGATAGCAGCATATGATATGAGGGTGCAGGTGGTTTAGCAAATATTCAGCGGGAAAGACCAGTATAAACGCATCTGAATCATCCACATAAAACAATCCAGTCCTACTGGCATATGCTTGTTCTGCCTCTTTAAGTTGTAGGCCCATGGCAGCACTCATAAGCGTAGTCCGCAAATTATCGTTATCGCCACGTAATCTACCTTCCACTTTCGTCAGGTATGCACAAATTTCATCGTGTATCCATTGTCCAACCTCTGAAGGAGTTGAGCACTGCTGGATCATACTTGGAAGCAATACCCCTATCTTCTTTGCTTCCTTAATGACCTCTTCATTGATGTTCTGTTTCTTAGAAAATTCCTCAACCTCATCTTCAGTGAAAGGTCTGAAATTGTACTTCTTAGTAAACCGAAAACCACACTGCTTGACAGAAGTTTCTCCGTCTTTAGTAACAACAACTGATGAAAATGCAAAGCATAATGCTTTTGCAGCCCGTAGATTTCCAACTAACTCTTGTTTCTTTAGCAGACACTGGGCATTATCTACAAATACATATGCACTTTTTGCTGGAAAATCAAGCTCATCTAGATTAGCGTCAATATAAAAGAAATTCTTGTTGGAGTCCTTGTTTTTGCGCTTCATGGTACTATAGAGCACTTTTAGGGTAGTTGTTTTGCCTGTTCCTGAAGGACCAGTAAAAAACACCACCACCTGATGACCTTGATTCATATATGTTGACAAGTCATCCAATCTAGCAAAAGTGCGATCCACATAATGTTTCTCCTCGAATGACACAAAAGTTGATTCTAGCTTTGCCCTTTTTCCTGGTGGTACTGGTGATATATATACATATTACAAAAGGTGTAAAAACATTTGGAGATGCCAAAAAGTGTAGAAACAAGGCTCATATACTAACTCCATATACTAAATGATGTAGGGACAGGGTTACGCATATTATCACACAGTATGGTAGTACTGTGCATAGGCGATTGCCATGGTATACCCCTAGTGATAACTATATAAGGTTTTTCATCACTTTCAATACATACTGTGATTAAAAAATGGCACAATTTGATGCATGAGAAAGGTGTTAAATATTAGAAAGTCCCTTTCACTAATTCTTCATCTTCTCGTTGCTGTTCTTCTGGTTCAACCAACATACTCACTATAATGATCATGTTGATATCTTGTATGTGTGGCACACTAGCTTACAGTAACATGGAGATACAGCCCAAAGTACATGCATCCAAATATCAATTTTCTATCCTCTTCGTGCACAGCACTGTATATGCCCAACATGTAGAAACCAAAAAGCATTACCAATTGTGTTCACCATTAGTCCGTTTTCGTTCTCCGTTTTACCGTTTACTGTTCCCGTTTATGCACCATTCCATTCTGTTCCATTTCTCTTTTTCTCTGCTCACACTTTGCTATGCTACCCCTTAAGCTCTTGCATTAACCAGCGTGAGCTAGTGAGCTGGTGAGGGTTACTATAGAAGCTGTATGTGAAGTACCTGAAGCATGTGTGCTGGTATTCATGCAGAGCAGCTTAGCACTTTTCGCTCTTTAGCCTTCTGTTCTGTCGCTACCATGAATATATACATGTACTTACGAAATGGTACATCGGTTTTGACGTTGTTCCGTTTACAGCAACTTACTGGAAGGACAAATGGTGAATGCAATTGGTAACCTTTTTGGTTTCTATACTGTATGACGACTAAATACTAAGGCCACTCACATACCTTCATCTGTCTCAATCAGGAGCAGTAGTGGAGTGTCAGATGTGGTCTGGTAATCACTCACTAGGGCATCAGACTGCAAGTTGTCGTCTTTAAACTTCACTACCACCATATCAGGAGGAATATTTCTAAGTGTTTTCTCAAGAGCACTTGTAACAACATCATCTATATCGGTATTCTCTTTAACCATCACAGATGTACTTCTGGGAGAATCTTCAAACTTCACCCAGACTTTTTTGGCCATTGTCTACAAAGGAAAGAGTAGTCTTATACCCAGGCCCTCTCTCTGCACTGCATACTAGATTAATACAGGCATTTTTGGCGAGCGGAAGCAACCCAACTGGGCTAGGGCATGAGTTATCACCATTGTTTACATGCTTCCCACACATCTACATGTATAACATACTCCTTAAGTCAACTACAGTATGGACCCAAAATGTTGTACGGTCTGACCATAGTTGTTAGTATTATTATTTTGCATCTTTACACACAAATGCCACGAACACATAGACATCACGCCATCAATCTACAGACGGTTAGTTCTGATTTGCTGATTATCTCTTATAGTACAAGTAAATAAAAAATTTAGGAAATTTGAAGTGTATATAGGGATTGCATAAAAATGAACAGAGACAAGATTGGGACACAGACATGCTATGTACATCAACATACCTTTTAGTACATTGATGTATATAGCATGTCTGTGTCCCAATCTTGTCTCTGTTCATTTTTATGCAATCCCTATATACACTTCAAATTTCCTAAATTTTTTATTTACTTGTCTCTAATCATTTTTTTTACAATTGTAAGCAATAATTCCCATTAGCACATGCTCACCATATCCATAAAACATCTGGCCCATTATTGCTAGAGGCCCTAATAATCACACTCTGAGATGTATGATTAGTAGGGTGCGGCTACAAGCAGCTGCGTACACGAACTATGAGCAAACCTGCTAGCAACGTACTATCGGCTGAGCAAACCTGCTAGCAACGTACTATTGGCTGAGCAAACATGCTAGAAACTTACTATTGGCTGAACAAACATGCTAGCAACGTACTGTCGGTCACCAGCCCTTTGGCTTGGTAGCGTGCCGCTACTCCAGCAGCTGGTACACACGTAGAGTAGTGCCTGGCAGAGAGCAACACACTGTACGCGTATGCAGTATTCTGACAGTTGAAGTAGCACAAGAATCGTCAACACCTCTGTCTTTTGTTATGTAGTTCTAAGCGCTAGTTGCTAAACCAATCGTCAACACATTTCTCTATTATCAAGCAGCCAGTTTACTGCACCTATTAGCTAAGCGTTTGCGCGGTAGATGTAATGACGTCATTAACGAGTACTCTGTCATTACTTAATCGGTTTATTATATGACGCATTTTATAGGCGTACAATGTATGTACTCTGCACGTACATTCAATATGATATCACATAATCACTATACACATGTATACATGTATTGCATTGAGAGGAGTGTTTACATCAGTATTAGAAGAATCAGAAGGGTTAACAACATATGCTTTTGTTATGTTGCCATTAGCGATGATATCTCTACACCTGCTGACTTTCATGTTGATGGTTACCATGGTTGCTGAGTTTTGCTCATTAGTTATCCTCATTCATAATACATTGCTGGGAGAGATAACGATCAGTAGTACAAGAACTACAAGGGTTAACCAATATTATACCTCTATTCCCCAGTACGTATGATATATTTCCACATGCAAAGATTCAATTTCATTGATTTTATGGTTATTGAGTTACGCTTCTTCAAGAAGAATAAGAAGAAGAAGAAGATGGAAAACATGGCAAAAATTTGAAAAGCACTTTTTAAGCTATTACACACATCTTACATCAAAACACAACCAATTTTAGTGTACTGGTTATTTTTCACGCATTCTTCACCTTGATATCATTAAAAGTGAAATCAACTTTAAATTGAAAGTGAAAATGAACAAAATCCTGATATATGGTTTTCAATGGGGATAGACCATAGCAATCCCTATATACACAGTACTACCGTACTGTGTGATAGATCTAAATCAAAATAAAATTTTTACAATTTTCGAAGATCTACCACCCAGTCCAATTATAATCATACTGCTTGCTCACAATTGTTTGAGATATGAGCTTTATCACACAGTATGGTAGTACTGTGTATATAGGGATTGCTATGGTCTATCCCCATTGAAAACCATATATAAGGATATTGTTAATTTTTACTTTCAATTTGAAGTTGATTTCACTTTCAATGATATCAAGGTGAAGAATGTGTGAAAAATAAATAGTATACAAAAATTGGTTGATCTGTGATGTAAGACATGTGTAATATTTCAAAAAGTGCTTTCCCCATTTTCTTCTTCTTCTTCTTCTTGAAGAACAATGTAAATCTTGTAATATAACAACAAATAGCCTCAGGCAAGGATTATTGTATCTCACTAACAAAAGCTCCACTAAATGTGGAAATTGGTATGATGGTAGTGTAATACACCAATGTTCAACGTTGTGATAAGATCTCTGTAAACAATGTAAATCTTGTAATACGACAACAAATAGCCTCAGGCAAGCATTACTGTATCTCACTAACAAAAGCTCCAGTAAATGTGGAAATCGGTATGGTGGTAAAGCTTAATACCCCAAAGATCAACATTGTGATAAAATCTCTGTAAATCTTGTATAAAATAGCCTCAGGCAATATCTTACTAACAGAAGCTCTACTAAATCTGGAAATTGGTGTGATGGTAAAGTGTAACACCCCAATGAACAACATTGGGGTAAAATCTCCATAAACAATGTAAATCATGTACTACTGATCATTATCTCTCCCAGCAATGTATTATGAATGAGGATAACAAATGTGCAAAACTCAGCAACCATGGTAGCCATCAAGCTGATGTGTAGAGATATCATCGCTAATAGCAACATAAAAAAAGTATATGTTGTTAACCCTTGTGATTCTCTAACACTCTGCTCAATGCAATACATGTACATGTGTATAGCAATTACGTAATTTCATTTTGAATGTACGTGCACGTGCATGGTACATACATTGTATATATGTAGCATGCGTCATATAATAAACCGATTACGTAATGACACAAGACTTGTTAATGACGTCATTAATCTGTTGCACATGCGCAAACGCTTAGCAACTAGCGCGTAGCAACTCGGTGCTGTGAACTGGCTGAGAAATGTGTTGACGATTTGTTTAGCAACTAGCGCTTAGATGTGTTGACATTCTTGTGCTACTTCCATTGTCAGAACACTGCATATGCGTACAGTGTGTAGGCACTACTCTACGTACATGACGTATGTACCGGCCATCTGCTGGAGAAGCGGCACGCTACCAAGCCAAAGAGCTGGTGACCGACAGTACGTTGCTAGCAGCCGATAGTACATGTACGTTGCTAGCGGGTTTGCTCATAGTTCGTGTATACAGCTTGTAGCTTTCTGTATTAGTAACCAAACCACGCCCTACTAATCATACATCTTAGAGCATGATTCAGGCCTATACAATAATTGGTCAGAAGTTTTATGGATATGGTGAGCATGTGCTAGTGAGAATTATTGCGCACCTTGGAAAGTCCTTGGTCACATATTAGCAGTCTCCCCAACTGGCTCCCGAAGGGCATCCGCTAAGAGACTAGAAAGTAAATTACTGTCTGCTGTCAAGAATATCGATAGCAGACCCATTCGAGGGGAATTCAAAATTTGGATTCTCAAGAACTACCTTGCTCCTTCTCTCCATTTCCTGCTAATGGTAGACCTGATATCAGAGAGTGCCCTAGCCTCACTCCAACGTAAGCTCACCAAGTTTATTAAGAGATGGCTCAATCTGCCTCGATGTTGTACACTAGCTGCAGTGTACCATCCAGAGGTTCTCAATCTCCCATTTCTCCCTCAATGTAGGGAACGAGCAAAGTTGTCACTGGTTAGTGCTTTGGAGTTTGCTAGCGACCCCGCCATCAAAGAATGCCTCACTCTACTCAAGGATCCAGAGTTTCTAAAACGGATCGACATACCAAAAGACACCTGCACAATCCTTGAATTAGCCCGTGAATCAATCTCTTCTATCACCAAGACAGCCATTAAACAGAAAGCCAAGCAGATCCTCCACCATCGTCAGGCTGAGTTCTGGAACTCCACCCTTGCTCCCCTAGTGGTTCAGTCCAAATTTAAGGACATCATTCTCCTAGAACCCCAATCATGGTCATGGAATCGCCTTCAAGCTGGACTGCCTGCTGGCCAACTGTCATTTCTCCTTCGGGCTGGAGCAGATTGTCTTCCAACACCTCTCAATCTCCGACGCTGGCACTATAGAGTCTGCAACAAATGCCCTCTATGCAATTCTCCCACTCCCACATCAGCTCATATCTTGAATGGATGCCAGGAAGCCCTTATACAGGGTCGTTACACATGGAGACATGACTCAGTTTTGAACTGTCTTCTCTCTAGTGTCCAAAAGGAGTTACCTGCAACTGCTCATCTGTTTGGTGATATCCCTACATGGAGAGCTGCTGAGTCACCTCCTGCAACAATCCCGACCAACATCAGCACCGCCCTGGCAAGACCAGACATTGCCCTGATAGAAGATTTATCTGTCAACCTCTTAGAACTCACTGTCCCTACCAACACCAATGAAGCTCTACTAGCTGCCAGGAAGAGGAAATCAGAAAAACCATTGTACCTTCAACTGGTCAGTGACCTGGAAGACCGAGGCCTCTCAGTCTCCTTCGAAACATTGGAAATTGGATCTCTGGGTCATTACACACCGTGTGCTGTGAAATGTCTAACCAGTACTTTCAGTATGTCCAAACAACTTGCCAAAAACATCCTCTCTAAATTGTCTAAAATTTCGATCGCATGTTCCTACCACATCTTCAATTCAAGAAACTCTCTGAGTTGGGACGCAAATAAACCCTTTTACACTTTGTAGTTACATTCCCTGTGTTGTTTTGTTTTTAATTTATTTCAGTGTATCTTGTTTTGTCATAGCTGCCTTGCCAAGCTCCTCCTTTTGGAGGTTAACTTGTGTCCTAGGCTGTCTTATTAATATGTTATTGTGCTGTGAAATGTCTAACCAGTACTTTCAGTATGTCCAAACAACTTGCCAAAAACATCCTCTCTAAATTGTCTAAAATTTCGATCGCATGTTCCTACCACATCTTCAATTCAAGAAACTCTCTGAGTTGGGACGCAAATAAACCCTTTTACAATTTGTAGTTACATTCCCTGTGTTGTTTTGTTTTTAATTTATTTCAGTGTATCTTGTTTTGTCATAGCTGCCTTGCCAAGCTCCTCCTTTTGGAGGTTAACTTGTGTCCTAGGCTGTCTTATTAATATGTTATTGTGCTGTGAAATGTCTAACCAGTACTTTCAGTATGTCCAAACAACTTGCCAAAAACATCCTCTCTAAATTGTCTAAAATTTCGATCGCATGTTCCTACCACATCTTCAATTCAAGAAACTCTCTGAGTTGGGACGCAAATAAACCCTTTTACACTTTGTAGTTACATTCCCTGTGTTGTTTTGTTTTTAATTTATTTCAGTGTATCTTATTTTGTCATAGCTGCCTTGCCAAGCTCCTCCTTTTGGAGGTTAACTTGTGTCCTAGGCTGTCTTATTAATATGTTATTGTACTTTTCTCTCATTAAGACATGAAGGTTTTTCTCTCTCTTACAATAGTAAAAAAATGATAAGAGACAAGTAAATAAAAAATTTAGGAAATTTGAAGTATAATATAGGGATTGCATAAAAACGAACAGAGACAAGATTGGGACACAGACATGCTATATACGTCAATGTACCCACAAAGGTATATTGATGTACATAGCATGTCTGTGTCCCAATCTTGTCTCTGTTCATTTTTATGCAATCCCTATATTACACTTCAAATTTCCTAAATTATTTATATTATCAAAATCCAAAAATTATATGAAAATGTAGTAGCGAATTTGGTGAAAACAGCACAGATAGTTAGTACAGGCCTAGTAAGATCATTAGAAATTTTAGACTGTAACTAGACATATGCTGTAGGTGTTACAGAAAAATATCTTCATACTGCAACCGAAAATTGAGGGCGGGACACTTCTCTGTTCGCAGCGTTTGCTTGTAAAGAGATTAGGTCAAAAAGATCCTAGCTATTGCTTGGTGAATAGGCAAAAGATAGTACTTTTTTCATGGCGATCTCATTTCTCTTCCGTGAACTATTCTGTACTCAGGCCAAAATGTCCGAATATTGGTTGTTTCGTCCAAACACTGTGGTCTTCAGACGGGGAATTTCTCATTCTGGCTGTAGAACTCGGATAAAAGTGATTATCTTTCTAGAATAATTGGTGGTATAGGTCTATCCATTGATGGTATCTACACACTCTCTAGTCCTTTAGTAACGTTAAAATAAGCATCCGAAATTAGATCCGTCCAAAAATTGATCGCTCACTGTAGTGGGAACTTTTTTTGGCCTATACCCTATACCTAGCAATCAACACAGGAGCTGCATGACATACAAAAACAGTAAGATAACAGTATTCACACTCTTACACAGTATTCAGACTCTTACACCTGTACATACATGTATGTATACGTACCTAGCAGTCAACCCATGGCCATCGCGCAGTTGAAGGACATACAAACAGTAAGTACTCTCTAATCACCACAGTACTTACATGTATACATGTACCTAGCAATCAACCCATGGCCGCAGTTGTACACACACAGTAAGCGCTCCCTAACCACCAGGACAGGGTACCTACATGTACAGGTTTTCACACCACTGTTTTGTGTGGCAAAAGATGAGCACTGAGTGGCCGCTGGTTAGTTTCCTCACACAGCTTGACAATGTCTTCTTCATCAGTAGCTGACTCGGAAGCATGTACATGGAGGTCTCGGATTTTCTCAAACTTTGTGTCAAACAATGTCGGTCCCATTTCTTGCAGGGGCACGGGACAATAATCTGTACAGTACAGTTGTCCTTCAAGCCATTTGGATAGCATGTCTAAGTTAGGGAGGGTGGTGCTCATACCAATAATTTGGATTCTATTCCTCTTGGCTACTTCACCTGTACTTACAGAACAATCTTGCTTACTGACTCTGCTGCTTTTACAAACATACAACAACTTGGTAAGCAGCAATTCAAGGAGGTAGCCCCTGTGTGAATCTCCAATCATGTGCAATTCATCTACAACTACAGCACCCAGCTCTGACATATTGCCCTCTTCTAGAAGTCGGTTGACTAAACTATTAGCCTTGATGTCCACAGCTGCAAACTCACCTGACGGAGAATGACCTCCCATGAACCCACCCACCTTAACTCCTTTGGGTTCAAAACTGCTCTGCAGATAATCCGCCTTTTCATGTGCAATGCTGACAAAAGGGAGAATGCTGATGACCTTCTTCTTTGTCTCAAGGACACATTTGAGGGCTAGAAGCAGTTTTCCCAGCACTTGTGGGAGCAGAGAAAACTAGGCTACCTCCTTGGAGAATCCTAAGTTGCATGAGGCACTCGGCCTGCCATTTGTACCTGCTTGTAATTCTTCGTCAAGAATATTGTTCCAACACCAAGTCAGGAATACCCCATTGTGATAATTTGAGGTGCTCCTGGCAATGTTTGGAGGGAGTAGTCATAAAGGACGCTAGACCAGGTGCAGAGGTAGTAGACACACAATGTGCCATTGATTCTTGCACTTGTGAACTAAAGAGCAAAGATGTTGAAGAAAGTGCAGCATTGTTTAAACCTGTGTGTGAACAGTTCTTACATACTGGACCCATTGGTGTGCTGCACACAAGGTCAATCTTGTTGACACAGGCAAGCAGTTCGTCATTCATATCAGAGCCAAAAGACAGTTCGAAGGAAGGTAAGAGAAGATGGTGAGGTGATGTTTTATATAAGAGGAAGTCATACCATACAGAGAAGATACAAGAAATTCTAATCAACATTTTCATGTACAATGGGAAAACACGTACTAACTAGTACATGTACATGTACATGTAGATGACCTGATTTCAGGGTTTGAAATACACATGGTATTGGGGTAGCAAAGACATTAAGGCAGGGTGAGGAGAGGGGTTGCTATAACACATGTACAAGCAGGTGCTCCACGAACTGATCAACTACATAGTCTGAGAGATGTGTATACAAGCATGTAAGCCAATGTGTATATAGTCTCACATTATCTTTTCCTGTGCCACTAGTTCGACGAGGAGAGTGATAACACTGTCTCTTCGGCTTCTTTGTCTTACTGGGAACTCGCCTCCCTATACCACGAGGATCCCGGCTCTTGTTCTCCAGGCTCTTTGAATTTGCCGCGGTGACGTAATCTAGAAGTCACGTGCACTTCGAGGTCGAAGTGCAACCGCGTGTCGACAATGGCTGCCATGGGAAGACTAGGCCGCTGTTTGTCTGTATTCTCACTGCTTCACAAGACAGCACAGATCACTCCAAGTAACATTCTCCATGAGTTTGCGAATAGAGCTGTTGTGAGAGACACTAAGCCTGTAATAAACAAGCCTACGTGTTTAATTCTGGCTGTACATTAGTAGTAGCTACAGTATCTGTTTTTCAGTGCCTCTACTGTACATAGTCGTATCTGCTGCCTTTGCCTTTGTGTTTCAGGTGCTGCAATCCCCAGGAATTGGCTTTCTTCTGAAACAGAACTTGAGGCCCAGTCTTCCTCCTCCCCCAATGCAGTATCAACTCCTACACAAGTAATTGTGAATGACACTGTCTGCTACACCCCAAGGGAAGCTAACACAAATCTTCTTGATTTTTTAAATCTGTCAGACATACAGAAAAGGTGTCAGAAAATTGATATCCCGTTTTTCACTTCTGGCAGTTACCTAGCTGTTATTCGAGCTGACCCTCACTCACCAACTGGGACCACTAAATTTGTCGGTATATGCATTGCTCGTCGCAATAAAGGACTGGGCTCAACGTTCATACTGCGCAATGTCATCAGTGGAATTGGAGTAGAGATGATGTTTGAACTCTACTCACCAGCAATCAAGAAGATCGAGGTATTGAAACTGGAGAGAAGACGGAGAGCAAAACTCTATTACTTAAGAGACAAACCGCTGAAATATTCAACTGTAAATGAGAATATGCAGCCAGAGAAGAGCACTGCGGAACTATCTGTGTACAAGAGGAAAAAAGGGGCACCTGCATAGGAAATAACAACTGATCATTATGTAATTGTATATAGATATACTCATGTGCATTTGTGTGTTCCTTAAAAAGCAACTAACATGCTTCAACCTTTGATGTGAGACAGTGTAAGGCCAGGGCATGTTGTAAAAGAGACATATAAAATATACTAGTATGTATACATGTACATGAGGTAAGTATATAGCGCTATACACCAGCTTAGGTCGCATATGAGGAATGGAGGTATAGTGGGTGATCATTCAGCCTTCACTGTGCAGGGTAGCACTGACTATAGAAAAACATATGACTCTAGATATAATCATATGGTAATATACAGAGTTAACGAAATGCAACTCTTCTACCACTCAATGTTGCATGTATACAGCCTAAAATAGTGATGTGTTAGTGAGCCAATTTGTGGTTGACCATGGTAGAAAGAGAACTGGCATACATGATTAGTGCGCATGTCTATCACCATGTGTAACTATCACATGTTTATACAACTATCACTACGTGCACAGTTTATGCATGTGTCTATAAGAGGGAGGGACTAACTATATATATTATACTGAACATTACAAATTTCTTACATGTGAAACAACATAATATATATCGCATTTAATTAATTACACCAAATTGTCTACTACACAACAACAAATTCTTCAACACTGTCTTCTCCAACTCCACCAACTATCACAATCTTTTCTGGTGATGGACTAACTATGAAACACCTCACCCTACCAGTAGACAGAGGGCTAATCTTCACCCACTTTCCATCTATTAGCTGGTGAATGAACTTGACTGGTGACCTGTCTCGCTCCCCACCAACTATTACTAGCTGTCCACAGAGAGTATATGAATGAATGTATATAGGAACAAGCATGTGCAATTGCAACAACCTCTTATGGGAACAACATCAATGTCCAGCTATATAGTACAGTATGGCAATCAGGGTGCTTCTCAAGATCAGAAGTTACAGAAGTTGAATTTCCCTGACTCCATATATATGGACCAATGGTGGCAATGAACATTTAAAATGAGGTTTGCTTCTTATGAACAAGGACTATAGTCCAGACGTCCTGACCAAATTATATTTCATGTATCACAGGCATATATGTCATGCTCCACTGATGACACAACAGACTTCTAATCAACTTCACCACAGGAAAGTCTTAATTGAGGGATCACCACTATATACAAAACCCGCAAGTGCAACAGCATCCCAGTAATTTCAACTAATTCCCCACCCCCCCTCCCCCCCAAGTGTAGACACATACAAATTTCTTCAGGGTACAATGCTTCACTACCCACATTCCCCCAGGGAACAGGTTAGGCAAGTACTCCCCGACCGCAAGTACTCCTAGTCCTCACCAAGTCATCTCTTTAGGTAGTATAAATCAGCAACTGCTTGCCCAGCAATACAGTACACACCACAATTCCTCAATGGCAAGCCAATCTCCCCAGCAATCAGTTCTCTAGACCAAAGCCATGCACATACACCAGCTCACGCTGACATTATTCTGTTGCAAGTAATACTAATCAACCTACATATAATTTCTCACAGCCTGATAAGCACTATCACATACCTGGACAATGCACACAATCAAACCCGTCAAATACTCCTGCTAACTAAAGCTTGAGGTACCAACAACAGAACCTCTTCCCTGCACTTGGTGGTGGAGCCATGTTCAACAAACTCTACACAAACACCAATGGAACTACAATAAGTGGACACCAGGAAAAAGGAAAGAGACTTAAGTGATTGGAGCGAGTGGTGACAATGTTCAATCAGGAGTACCAGCAGGTGATAGTGGGGCTCGTGGAGTTAGAGACAAAATGAAGGCACTCCACAAGAACTTTTTATGCCAATATCCAGACTTGCCTGGGCTCGGTTGGCTCGCCAAAAATTTAGGGGGGTACGTGCCCCCTGTGCCCCAGTGGTTCCGCCGCCTATGGAAGATATTGCAGCCCCGACTAATTATAACCCGCTCGCTATACTGCCGTAGCGGTCATGTGTCACGGATTCTGTAACGTAACGGCGTAAGCGCGCGCGTTTCCAATCCCTCCTCCCCTCTATTATCTATGCTCTCACAAATTAAAGCAGATATTGTCCGTGTGTGTACTATTAGGAGAGCACTTCAAGAGACTCATTATGCTACCTTTTCTTACTGCCGCCATCGTTGTAATATACAGCGGTGTTTCAGTTTCTGCGGTAGTCGAGAGGACCACTTTCCATCCAACCTCCTCTGGAAACGCTCTTCTGAAAGTGACACTAGAGACTGAGGTAAGTCACTTAGCCACGACTGTTAGTGCTTAAAGTATTGAATATTCTTAATATGCATTTCATTCACATAGGGTGACATAGTATGGCACTCAGACTCAACTAGTGATGTTGCACTTGTTGTAACAGTCAGGGTGGATGATGCAGCCCGGTTGAACGACACTATCGTGGAATTTTCGGAAGATCGAGAGTCTAGTAGCATATATTTAACTATCCGAAACCTCAATGATGCTTATTGTGATAATGCTAACCGTTGGAGTGCTAGTTTTACAGCCACACTAGCTATTGCAGTGTTAGCCTCTATGGTCATTACACGCTGTTCTTCCTCTACTGCCGCCTACGTTCTGTTTCTTGGGGCTTTTGTGACTGTATCTACCTTTTATGTTTCTGCCAATATCTGTACAGAGAGGGCTGATGTCGCTATTCTTGTTCCTAGGTTTGTAGATTTTATGTATGTGCATGGAAACCTCAGCTAGCCTCTCTGTGCTTGCATTGAAGGTCCCACATTTGTGAGTATACACATTGCTCAGAGATAGGATGTTGAAACTTATATTACAGGAATTTTACATTCAGAAGTGTTACTTTGTCATCCAAGAGAGGCAGTGTACTGGTTGATAAGAAACTCCTAACATCAGAAGCAGAGATCACCTGTTCAAGTGGGATAAACTCCTATGGTGAGGGAGGAACACCTGTTGGTAATAAATATGTAACAAACTCTGACTTCATTATGTAGAATGTGGAAACTGTTGCAGTGGGAATGGTAGGTGTGTGAAAGGAGAGTGCCAATGCAATTCTGGATTTCAAGAGGGAAAAGATGACTGCAGTGCGTTTGTCAATAGACATACACTAAAAAAATTAACTTTAGCCCTTGCATGGTTATCTCAGTTGCATCAACAAGCTGTTATTGTCTATAAATGTACAGGGGTAATTCCTTAGGCAATCATAGTTCCTTGTAGTGATTATGTTGCAACAGTGACGATAGAAACAGAAGTCTATTACACTCTAGACTGCTGTCTCTATCATCACTGTATTTATAGTTTAGGTTTCTTGTCAGTTTTCATTCCCTGATGATGATACTCGTATGAGTGTTGAAATGTTGGAATTTGAGTCAATTCTGGGCTAGAGTTATCCAAATAATACGTTGGTTATGCATATTCCTAGCCACTCAGGTCAATCAATATAAAGGTGTTAACCATTCATTTAAGTTTTGCAGTGATACCACTGTAAAAATAAATTTTTACAGTGGTATCACTGCAAAGTATATTGCAGGCATTCATATGTAATAGCGCATGATGAAGAATGTGTAGTAAGTATAATGGTGCAATAACATGAGTAACTGCCCAAGTGGCTCGAGGGAAAAGTGTACTACAAAACTGCACACAAGCTATACTGACTTATGCAACATTGTGTCATACATCACAAAGTGTGGTTACCTCAGTTGTACACTGCAAAAACATGATGGTTATTTTAACACAAAATGTGGTTAACTCAGTTGCATGTGTAGTCACTCATTCATGTAAATAACAATTTAATGGCTGTTGAACTAGTTATCTCAGTTACAGTCTTGTATATTCAGACAGAATGCTGTGTACAATGGCTAATACTCAACTTAATTAACAACAGCACCTGGAATCACTCAACCTCTAAATATTCATCACCATAATTTACTGACTGAGTGACTATATAATTGGACCTCAGATATCCTAACATGACGTCCTTGAGTCATATTAGATTGTATACTCAGTCTATGGGTCTATGGTATGCACCTTGTTGGCTCTTCTCTCAACGCTTGTTCAACAGCCATTAAATTGTCAATTATATGAACGAGTGACTACACATGCAACTGAGGTAAACACTTTGTGTTAAAATAACCATCACGTTTTTGCAGTGTAACATATTCTTTATCATGACTACAAATCTTCATATATTCACAAATTGTTGTGATAGTACCTATCTCACAGGGGAAATCACATCTACTGTACTACTATAATTGCTGCTGTAACATCATGGAGGGGTAACCTTTATATATATACACAGCATTCTTCTGATAATGTATATATCATCCCTTGGGAATATTTTACATATACATATATATCAGAGAGCCAGTATAGACTCTCTATGTAGGATGGCGCCGACACGCTCATTCTTTCTTCAGTAGACAGGCATAACACAAAATCAGCTTAAGTATTTATCTTCATTTCTGCATAAATCGGCTTCTTTTTTATCCCTCTATGATGTTACAGCTCCCTACATCTCTTTTATTAATGGGTTATTATTGTTGCATGCCCTCATCCATGTCTTGCTGCATATATACTACATGTCCTCATCCCTGTCTTGCTGCATATATACTGCCTTCATACCCTATGTTGTTGCGTATAGCTATACTGCCTTCATACCCTGTGTTGCTGCATATATACTGCCCTCATCCCCTGTCTTGCTGCATATATACTGCCCTCATCCCCTGTCTTGCTGCATATATACTGCCCTCATCCCCTGTCTTGCTGTATATATACTGCCCTCATCCCCTGTCTTGCTGTATATATACTGCCTTCATACCCTGTCTTGCTGCATATATACTGCCCTCATCCCCTGTCTTGCTGCATATATACTGCCCTCATCCCCTGTCTTGCTGTATATATACTGCCCTCATCCCCTGTCTTGCTGTATATATACTGCCTTCATACCCTGTCTTGCTGCATATATACTGCCCTCATCCCCTGTCTTGCTGCATATATACTGCCCTCATCCCCTGTCTTGCTGCATATATACTGCCCTCATCCCCTGTCTTGCTGCATATATACTGCCCTCATCCCCTGTCTTGCTGCATATATACTGCCCTCATCCCCTGTCTTGCTGCATATATACTGCACTTGTTGCTCTACTTTTTTGTTACCCCTACATCCTTCAACAGTTTAATGGAAATGTTTTTGCTCTCCTTATATATAGTCATAAGAGAATATGATGTAACAAAGAACCACACATGCATGCTTGTCAAAACAATGACGTAATTTTTGCAGTGACATGTACAGCAAAAAAGACTCTTTTGTATGATAATATACCTCACTTACTGCTTAAAATGGTGTCAGGTAGCTGTCTTTCCATCACTTCAATATATCAGCAGGAATGATGTAGCTTAAAACTTCCAAATACTGCAGTTATAACCCTTTTAAACACAAAATAATCTGTGAATGCTTTTTTTGTGCATAGATATGCTTGTAGCTACATCATGTGCGAAGCTCGGGGTGAGATGATGGGCGGCGCCCGTCCTCACGCTGAGAGAGTCTCTGCGTGAGGACGGGCGTCGCCCATCTATTTAGGGTGAGAGACAACTGCACTAGGCCTATATGTACTACCTCACTCTGGCAAAGCTCTACCATTCGCTACCCCGCGCCGGATCATATCGCCGGACCACAATTTTCAAGATGGACCAATATTTTCGGCAATTTAGGTCCGGGGATGAAAATTTTGGTCCTAGGACCATTTTTGCCGGGACCAAAATTCCGGTGACAGGCCTATAACTGCCCCGTTTGAGAGATCTGAGCCGTTTCATTTGTTAAGGCTAATGGGCGTGTCGGTGCCATCCCTACATATAGAGTCTACTGACTCTATGATACTAAAAGGATGTAGGGAGGGATTGAATAGGCTGGGAGAGAAATAATCCCAAACGAAAGTGAGCACATTTGCCAATTTTGAGGTAGGCCGTTTGATAGAGAAGATGTAGAAGTGTGTGTGTGTGTGTGTGTGTGTGTGTGTGTGTGTGTGTGTGTGTGTGTGTGTGTGTGTGTGTGTGTGTGTGTGTGTGTGTGTGTGTGTGTGTGTGTGTGTGTGTGTGTGTGTGTGTGTGTGTGTGTGTGTGTGTGTGTGTGTGTGTGTGTGTGTGTGTGTGTGTGTGTGTGTCTGTCTGTCTGTCTGTCTGTCTGCCTGTCTGTCTGTTAAAGTCACATCTCACTTCTGGAGCGTCTGTTCGTCCTGAAAATACTGTCGCATACTAAGCGGGCAACGGAGGTCAAAATATTTGTAGGGTTTTCTTTGAAACCGCTCCGTTCAAGAGTTATGGCGTGAAACGCAAGCGAAAGAGCCAATTGCTAATTAGATCTAGCCTACTCTAGCTTACCCGCGATCAGGTATTCCTGTTCGATGTACAGCGAAGCACCAGTGGTTACTGCATGAGGGAGTACAAGCATGCGTACTGCTCCGGTCAAAGCTATAGCGCTTACAGAGCCAACCTTGAGTTTCAATCGCACGTGCCTTTCCAGCATTTGCGCACGCGCGGACGCCGAGGGTTCTGCACTCTTCATTTCTGTATTAGGCCTGCGGCGATTATGCGGGCATAAAACTTGCATGTTTTGCATTAACATATGTTATGTTAAATCATTCAAATGCATGGACAGATTTGTAAAAAAAGCCAGCCATAAAATGATTACAGCACCACAACATGGTTACTAGGCCTGAGGCTATTATGCTGCTTTTCCCCCTATTATTCTATTCTGCACTTCTTTTGACTCTACCTAGTTTACTCCTATATTCTGCCCATTATTCTATAGTTATTCTCCAAAAATAATAATAAAAATGACACATGACGAGACAAATAAATGACACTTTTATTGTTTTATTGTAACATAATTGAGGACCAACGTAGTCCTGCAATGTAGACGCACCAGAAGTAGAGGATCGTGGGTTGGAACCAGTGTAAGACATAGTCAAATAGTGTGTAGAGAATCATCAACTCTATGCATAACTGTGCTGCATGTACATTTACCATACTGTCATATGATCAACCGCGCGCTATACATGCGCTTGCACATGACATTTCCGCATAATTTATCCGATTATTCAAGCACTATTCCAGATTCCTTACCTTTGTTTTGTTCCCCTCCCTTTTCTCACTCTAAAAACTATGTATACATGTGTGCTAACGTTTTCAGGCACTCAAACTGACACAAGCTACAGCCTAAATGTTGATCCTGCCAACCCCGAGATTTTAATTGTTCAAAATATTGATGGTGAACAGCTTCACATTCTCGGGGACAAGGATGATAACGGAGTTGCATCTGAAGTCGATTCGCTTATTCTTGATGATGGAAAAGGGAATACCACTTTTGTAACTCTTAATACTAATAATTCTCTCCTTGATAAAGTGACTACCCTTTCTGGAGTTGAAATTAAATACAAATGGAATGATGACTACTCGGGGGTATATGTGACTGCAGTTTCTCCTAATGGTTCCTTCCAAGTTACAGTAAATGTCAACCTTAGTGATGTCATTGATACCACGGATTTAAAACGGGATTTGGGGAAACAGTTCCCAGATAAAAAAGCAAAGAGGCAAGCAAAGAGCACAGAAATTGCTGAGGTTCCAGTGCATGTTTACCACTGTGATGAACCTGAGCCTAATGCACAAGTTTATGCCAAAGCACTACTTAACTACGATGAAGAAGGCCCTCGGTGGACTGGAGAAAAAACTTATAGAGCTATTAAAACTGAGAATTCAGGTGTGTATCACATACAACTCTATACTGGAACATCATCTGATATAGGACAAGTAGTAGAAGATGTTTGTAAGCAAGTGGTTAAGGTCCTTGGTTATGGATGTACTGTTTTATCTCTAATTAACTTGAAAATACAAAATCGCATATGTGTTGCTATTGCAAGTGGTGCTGAAGTTGTCACAACATTAATTCCTGGTGACTTTGTCGTAGTACTCGGTGCATGTAATGCTGGATTTAGAGCTGCACGGTTTTACTGTGATACTGTGGGGAAATCTCCACCTGGTGGTAAAAGTTTAGCTGATGTATCTTGTGACTCAATTTCGTTTATTGATGGAGTAATTGATTTCGTGAATGAGGACACTATTTTTCTGCAACCTTCTGCCGTATTCCCAGCTGGTAATACAGTAAATGCTAATGGACTTGCACTCAATATCCAGCCAGGGCTGAGTGGAGTATTACCATACTCGTTCACCATTACAGACGATGCCTCAGTGCCCATCATTACATCACTTACAGTGACACCTGAAGACCCAGAACCACATGAATCTTACATTGTTTATGCTACATATATTTGCTCAGGTCCAGCTGTGCATGTAAACATGCATATAATTGGAACTGATGGTTATGAGGAAACCACATTTTGCAGTGGAGATGTTCATAATTGCAATTTGTATGTGCCCGGAGCTGATAAGTTGGTGTATGATATTGTTACTGTTACAATTAGTGACACTTCTACAGGCTACTCTTTCACTCGGCAAGTTGTAATTGTGTTTTGATAACACAATTCACTTTGTTCACTCTGTGTATGCATGTACAAAACATTTTACAGACCCAAGTATCATATATACTGATATTTAGTTTTGAACAGTACGTATGGACTGTGTAAAAATAATGATTGTATCCAATTTTTTTGATTTCACATTCACCATATGGACAAATATAAAGTGGAACATTACTTTGTAACTCTTTAACTCTTACATTGATAGTAGCAGAAACAAATTGTGAAGGTCAAGTATTATTATCATCTCAGTTGTAAATTTAGTGGGTGATAAAACACTTGTTTGCTTATCTTGTGTAGAGGAGCATTATAAGACCGTCTCTTGAAAGAATGTAAGGCATATGTAATGATTCTCCTGTGCTCACATTGGTGAGATCAAAGCTGGCCAGACTCTTTCTCGAAGGTCTTACAGAAAGTTGTCGCCCCAATATTCCAGTAGGGGGAGCTTCTTCTCTGGCAGTTGCTGTTCTTTTTCTATTTTGTCTTCTCTCCATTTTGAGTCTATCCAGTTCCTTGTCTATTTTAACCAGTTTGAAATCTTTCTCAATGCTGGGTTCAATCCTTTTGATGTTAGGCCTCAGCTCTACATCCAACTGCAGTGCATGACATATATCACAGCAACTATCAAACCACAATGTTCACAATACTCACCTCTGTCTTAATGACAGGAGAAGTAGCTGTGGACTTTCTCTGAGTCTGAGTAGTGTATGGCTCCGATGGAAAGGGTATGCCTACAGAGATAAAAGATATACTTACATTTAATTTACAATGTTATAAAGGAGTATTACTATACCATATTTCTCAGCAATATTCCTTGCCACATGACATTCGTTGATGGCCACAAGTGCTCTGACCACCTTTAACCAGGATGGCTGCTCATCAATTCTCAGCCATTTACTTATCATATGTAGCATCCTGTCATCTGTTTGCTGATAATCACATTCAATTTTTCTAAGGTCAGCGTCTGGTACACCGGAGTTGAATACCCAGAGGATACCATTGCCACACAAATGTCCGATCATTTGATAATGATTTTAGTGATACATCTGCAAATGTATAAAAGGTATAACAATGTTCCGTCTGTCATCTGTAAGTATGAGTGACTATATATGTACCTGGTCTTGGTACTTCCACTCTGTGGCCTTGAAGCAAACTCCCAACGTTACCTCAAATAGTTGACTCTCAATCCACATTTCTATGCAGGTATCTTGGTTGGTTGAATTTACTTCAATGACTTTATGGTCCTTCTTTGTGCTGTAGTCAGGACACACTAGGTAGAACTCTGTGTCACACCTCACTCCACCTGGTGACCCCCAGCCCTCTATTTAGGTAGGGTGCAGTGGGAAAAGGGAGGGAAGGAGGGAGGTAGGGAAGGGGGGAAGGAGGGGGGGAAGGAGGGAGTGAGGGGGGGAAGGAGGGAGGGAGGGAGGGAGGGAGGGGGGAGGGGGGAAGGAGAGGGAGGGACACTTATATATGAGAGTTGTGTCACAATATTATTTTCACTGATGACATATATCATATCAGTTACATATTCCATCAGTGGTCACGGTCACACATTCAGTCTCAAGAGGTAGCCACACTTACAAGGTAAACAACCATCTTTCTTTTCCAACAATGACTGTTATTACACCACCAGCTGACTGATAGGCATGTACATTTAACCACCCATCACATCACTTACTACTATATACTACATACATAACATGGATTCAATCTCAAGTGTGTAAGGCAGACATATGTAAGTATCCCCACTGACATCACTTCAGTACATGTCAATAAAACGGTTGCAACCTACTCTGTAGTTTGGTCACTAGTTTCTTCTCCACTTCAGACTGTCCTGCTAGCAATTTACTCAGAGCCAATTTAGTGTGAAAGTTCACATGGAACACAGGCACGTCTCCATCTAACCAGATATGTCCAACCTCGCCTCCTCCATGTTCATGGAGACACTCTTGTAGTTTCCTACCAGTATATACAACATTAAATAAAAGCTAAGGCAGCTCTAGCTACGTACAGCAAACCGTACCCGAAAGGATTAGACTTACGCTGCACAAGACTCCACCGCTAAGGTGACGTCGGGATCACAGCTGAGGGATTTCCATCTAAAGAGCTTTCGGCTGGCTTGACGTTGCACGGTAGCTGCAGTTTCGTTCAAACTAATGGATACTCGTAACAAGAAGAGGTTCTCGTATAGCGTTGTGTGGTAGGGGTATATTTCCTTCGTCATTTTCTCAGTAAACGCCGCCATCACTGTCCTGTGAACAAGCCCCACCCACCAACTTATCGCGCGGTGATATCCTAGCCTCGTACCCACGACTCCCTCTGCAAGCAAGTCGACTTTTGACCCTACGTAAGAGGATAACTGTATAGAGATATATTGCATTTTGTCTTAAAAGGGTCATAGATAGCTACAAACTGCCGAAAACTGGCAAAATATGCAATGCAGTCAAAAAAGGTGTAATTCTCATGTTTAGCAGGCGTATATCTCCCATGTATTGGAAAAGAGTATAGTAGGACATCCCTCCATAAACGTTCAACCACAGAGAAAACTTCCCTTTCCTTATCCTTGATGCCCAATCATGTATTCAGCTACATCTATACATTTTCTCCTCCCCGATCACCCCAAACACTACTAGGTACAGGCCATAAGCATGTCCTCCTTCCTCAAACACTTCCAACACTGCATTTGCTATATTACTGTTAGAGTGCTTTCAAACCATAAGAAACAGCTGTATCCATCATGCAATACACCAATGTTTGATCATTTTCCATTTACAAAAAGTATAGAGACTCATTCCTATGCACTGTTATTATGAATTAGAGAAATTTATTGAGCTCGTCGTGGCAGTATTTGAGTTGTGCAATTAATAGCTGATGAAGGACCACGGATCAGAAATGTTCTGTATCTATTGCTGATTTTGGCGTGGATGAATGAATGAATAATGTGTATAATGATGTAAGATGAGTTGTGTATACTGATAAATGGATAGGTGATAATATGTATGATGTTGTAAGAAACGTTGGGGTGGACAGTCACATCAATAGAAAACAGGTTCCAGATTGTCAATCCACAGTCATGATTCATGCATGTTTCTGGATCTCATAATTATAAGGGGAGTGGTTCGTGTCCTCTAACTTAGTTTGAAAACATTGGCACATATGTATGGGCCAAGTAAAATAGGAAGCCTGGAAATAGAGCAACATGAAAACAAGGTGTGTAGAGATATTAAACTAGGCAATAAGCGGACAGCTGTTACAGGTTGGTTGGCCCTCATCGGAGCCATGTATGCTCAGTTGGTCAGTGCAGACTAGACAATATTGGTTTCCAGGGAAAGGAACCTTATTGACACCGATTTGGGCTGACATCGTTCTTGGAACATTCTTGATGTCAGACAAGTCTCTGACACATAGTTAGGTAGATATTGGTAAAGGAGGTTTACTTGGTATTACGGATGCAGTAATGACTTTAATCCACCCACCTATATGAGAACACATGCATCTATACTCATGTGTGATTGAGAAGAGATGCACATGAATGATACATTAATGATGCATGTTTCCTCATGTGTGGGTGGATTAAAATGTCAACTACATCCTATATATATACCAGTACACATTATATAGAAATGTATGCATGCTATGGGCTTGTCTAACACCCTAAATGTGCCAAGAGTAAATCATGTGTAATTGCACCTTATCAAAAATGTGAAGTATGGGCCAAGGGTTCAATTTATTCATTAAACTCTCACACATGTCCATAGGATGCATCCGCAACACTGTAACATGCATGTAAATGGACTATACATGGTCAGGAATTGTACTCCTATATTAAAGTTGTGGAGTGGTACACTTATCTGCAACCCAGAGCTTATCACTGAATGTCTTCAGTGAAATGTTTAATTGATTACGTATATAACAAGTAAATAGAAATTTGAAATGTGGGATTGCATAAAAATGCATATGAACAGAGACAAGATTGGAACACAAAAATAATCAAGTCACAAGGTTTTAAAAGTGTCATAGATACAAACTGCCGAAAACTGTTTATATCATGTGTAATTGCACCTTGTACTCATACAGGTACTCATCAAATGGAAAATGTGAGGAAAGTGGTGAAGAAAATCAAGATTGAAGGTAGAAAATAATTGTTAATGGTGGACATTACAGCTGATGAACTAGTGATGTTCTTCTGGTCCATGGTGACCGTGGGTTCTGATGCAGGAGGAATGGTTGCAATTGGTGGTGTTACAGATATTGTGGGCCTAGTAGGCATTAGTACTGCTGTAGAGGGAGAGCCTTTTGAGATTGCGGACCTAGTAGTAGGTGCAACAATTGATGTAGAATAAGAAGGAGTGGTCACTGAGCCATTAGTTGGTGGTGTCACTGAGCTATTAGACTCTGTTGGGTCAGTAGTTGGGACTGTGAGTAATGTTGGAGGAATTGTGAGTTCCTGAATTTCTTCCTGACTGGGGCCAAAACAAAAAGTTCCATCGTCATAGTTGTCACAGTTTAAATGGTCAGGCCATGGAAGACCTTGTGTTTTCTGGTTAAAAACGGGCTCACAACCATCACGGACATGCTGGCAGAGCCTGCGACAAGGACGAAATACTCTGAGAGGGTGGTCATCAGTGCAAAATGGAGCATAAATAGCACATAGAAAATGAACAATAGCTCCTGAGCAATCGATTTCTATGAGATTTCTAAATTGCTCGAGCTCCGATCGAGCCTCCACCTGACTAGTGTGATTGCGGAAGTTGGGGTACAGGGTGGAGTTCCATGGCATGTCCTTGCATATTTCTAAATTAATAAATTCACACTTTGCAGGTGCAATTGTGGGAGGCTCTGTTGGTGTGAGTACAGATGTGGAAGGAGTGGTCACTGAGGCATTAGTTGGTGGGGTCACTGAGCCATTAGAGACTGTTGGGTCAGTAGGACGCAGTAATGTTGGAGGAATTGTGAGTTCCTGAATTTCTTCCTGACTGGGGCCAAAACAAAAAGTTCCATCATCATAGTTGTCACAGTTTAAATGATCAGGCCATGGAAGGCCTTGTGCTTGCTGGTTAAAAACGGGCTCACAGCCATCACGGACATGCTGGCAGAGCCTGCGACAAGGACGAAATACTCTGAGAGGGTGGTCATCAGTGCAAAATGGAGCATAAATAGCACATAGAAAATGAACAATAGCTCCTGAGCAGTTGACTTCGATGAGTTTTCTAAATTGCTCAAGCTCCATTTCGGCTTCAACCTGATTAGTGTGAAGGCGAAAGTTGGGGTACAGTGTGTAGTTCCACGGCATGTCCTCGCATATTGCCAAGTCCATTAATTCACACTTTGCAGGAGCAATTGTGGAAGGCTCTGTTGGTGTGAGTACTGATGTGGAAGGAGTGGTCACTGAGCCATTATGAGTTGGTGGTGAGCCATCAGTTGGTGGAGTCACTGAGCCATTAGAGACTGTTGGGTCAGTAGGGCGCAGTAATGTTGGAGGAATTGTGAGTTCCTGAATTTCTTCCTGACTGGGGCCAAAACAAAAAGTTCCATCGTCATAGTTGTCACAGTTTAAATGATCAGGCCATGGAAGGCCTTGTGCTTGCTGGTTAAAAACGGGCTCACAACCATCACGGACATGCTGGCAGAGCCTGCGACAAGGACGAAAGACTCTGAGAGGGTGGTCATCAGTGCAAAATGGAGCGTAAATAGCACATAGAAAATGAACAATAGCTCCTGAGCAGTTGACTTCGATGAGTTTTCTAAATTGCTCGAGCTCCATTTCAGCTTCAAGCTGATTAGTGTGATGGCGGAAGTTGGGGTACAGTGTGTAGTTCCACGGCATATCCTCGCATATTGCCAAATCCATTAATTCACACTCTGCAGGAAGAACTGCAGGAGGCTCTGACGGGAGCGCATTGGACATATTCTGTCCGCTGGCATCTTGTGTGAGAGCGTACGGGAGGGCCAATACAGCGGCCACAACGAACAATCCGTTTCTCATCGCGGAAAGCATAAAAATATAGGCCTAGCCTCGAGTACACGACTTTTAATAACCCTATCTATGTGCCGGGTAGGCGGAGGAATGCTTTCATGTGAGGGTGGGGATAGGCCGCACTTCCTGGCCCGTCTCGTCTTGCGAAGCAGTAACTGCTAAGCGTTGTGGGCGAGCGGAAGAGTTACGTTTGTGCATAGTGTGAGGGCACTCCCGTGCCCACGCAGGTCCCATAGGCAGTACACAGTTTATAGGCGGGGGAGGGTCGGTCGGTTCAATATATATCGAACCACGCCAGCTGAACGACTAAGTGCTCGCTCCGCTCGCCCAATTAGAGATGCAGGACCACACGCACGAACTGACCTTTGTTTGCGCATGAGCATTAATTGAGGGAGGAGGACGTATGCCGTCCAAATAAACAATAAAAAGCAGTAGCGAAGCAGTCGTTGTGTTTACACGGATCAATCGTACGATTATTATAATAATTAAATTGGTTAACAAGTACTTTTCAACTTGCAAACACATTCAGAAACGATGAAATCCGGAAGTTGTTTTAAAACGTTATGGACTACTCTAGGTGTAGCCAAGATTCCTAGACAAGCCTGTCTCCTTTTACTTTTACGTAAGTTTATGGTGTTGGGCATTGCGTGAATAGTGAATTGATGACGTAATGGAAGCCAACACTAGTCTCGCGGGCCATACGTACTGTATATTTACGCGGAATTGAACGCTCCCCGCGTATACGTATAGCTCGCGAGACAAGTCCACACTATGTTAAATCATGCAGTGCATATCTGATGTCATCCCACGATGTGATATTTATGTAGCAAAGTTATGCTGTGTTACAGTATATTTATCAGATATTAGGTATAAAGCTAGCTAATAGACTGTCTAGTATTGGAAAAATGAAAGAATGTATATGTATTGATACTAGTTCATGGGCACTACAGAACATCAAACATAGCCTCTGTGAGGTCTCTTATCTTATAGCTGTGGTAGGAAAAGTATCATGGCAGTTCAGAGGAGATGACCAGTGTAGTGTCCTCTTTACCTTGTTTTGGTGTACTTATTGCACAGTTCAATTCAGGTGTACTTGTGGAAACAATTAATTCAGGTGGAGGTGTGGATTTAGGCGAAGGCTTGGCAATAATTAATTGAGGTAAAGATGTGGCAATGGTTGATTTAGGAATGGCATCAGAAGAATCACACATGAACTCAGGACTGGGGGAGTGGAGGTTAGTAGCATTACACACAGTGCTGTCCACTAATTCAAATGCATATAGTACATCAGTTGGTGAACCTGTAGCAGTGAAACATTCAATATTGTGACTACTGTTTGGTTCTTGATCACAGTTTAGACAGTCATTAATGCAGGGAGAAGTTGGCAAGGTCTCTGCTTCAACTGCAGTAAAACAAGTATTGTGACTGACTGCTGGGAACTCAGGGCACTCACAAGACAAGCTAGGTAGCTCCAGTTCTGTACTCTCTACATATCCAACAGTCTTGATCTCAATATCTTGTTCATTACTGTATATATAAGCATCAGAAAAGCCAATAAAATGACTAGAGCACTCATCTTTACTACGACAGTCATTGTTATGAGCAATATTAATTGGTGTGTCTTCTTCTGTTGTCTTCACAGAATCCTCATTCTCACTCTTTGTACTATGCAATGCCATGTTCATTTCTGGTAACTCAAATGAATTATCAAGTGCGGTTATTGTGTTGTGGTGGGGTTCTTCTGACATTACTTGCAAAACAGACGAGGAATTGTGTCCATTTTCACACGTTGGGAGGTCATCAAATGATAGAGTAATGAAAATATTCTTGTGTGGACGCACATCAACAGGTGTATATGATGGATCCAGCACCTATAGATACAGATACACAGAAAACTGCACATTCTCTATTATATGTATTAAGTTTATACCTCTCTGCATGCTTGCCATTGAAATATATGCCTGTATTTCCTGATCATATCATTTCTGTAAAAAAATAGTATTAGCAGATACATTGGACATTATGTAGGATATACATATGTATAGTTATGCAGCCCGAAGGATTACATCATAACTGTGCCAACATATCCTGTGTGGTCACGAGGGCCATACAACAACAAATTTGTTGCCATTTCCCAGCCACTAATCACCCCCTTACTAGTCATGTAATTATTGTCTATTTGCGTTCATCTGAGCCCCGGAAGTTTCTGAGGTTTTACGTTCTACGCAGACAGCGCGTCATTTTGACAACTTCCTGCATGTTTGCGGATAATGGTATGCGCAGGTAACTGGAGGGAAACCGCGCAGCAGTGCTGAACGCTACGAGAAGTGCGTTTTTTCGAGTACTGTAGGCTTGGTTAGGCCGAAGACTCGGGATAAGTGGCTATAGGTGAGCCACGACGCTGGAAGCGCGTTGATCCACGATGCCATAGTTCACTTGTACCGTTTTGACGGCTATGCTACATCTTACTGTAAATATGGGAGCCTAGCTAGCATTACTAACCTGAGAATCCTTGTTTCGTCCGGGTAGCCCCTCTTTCTTGCTGATTTTCACACCAGCAAACGCTTCGAGCACGTAAGAACTGAAGCCTTCGCGGACATACAGCTATCTTTGGAGTGGTGAAGATTCAGATTTAGTGAGACCTATCATTAGACGCGGCAAAACGCGAGAAATTCAATGGTACTTTTTATTTTGAAATTGGGTGAAAAATAAGAGAGTTATAGCCAAAATTCGAGGGCTCAGGTGAAGTCAAATAGACAATAGTGATGTAATAAGTGTGCCACACATGATATGTTGGCACACTTTAGCCTTTGACCTGTTACTCTACCAGGCAACAAGTCACTAAAGTTTTATTCTAAATGCTTGGTGAATGACTAATGTATATATCTGACAAATTATCTCCAATAGATATTAATTATACAATCACTGAACTCAGCTCCTTATAAAACCCACAGTCCATTATAAATGGTTCTTGATAGCTTGAAAAAATTCATGTGCCAGCTGGCTTACCTGTAAGTATGACATTTTCTGTATGTAACAGTAGTAGACACAATGAGGGTAAGATAGAATAATCCAAATATTAATATCGGGAGGATAATTTTCAGCAGGTGGCATTCTAAAAGATAATGATAGATATTAGTATATATAAAGTGTAAAAAAACATTCATTAAAGTGTTGGTTGAATGATGTAGGGATGGTAGTGCCAAAAATTAAAGAAACAAGATTGTGATAACCTGAGTTGTGCACAGTGAACAAATGATTATGAAGAAGAAGGTCACTGATCACCGAAAGTACTAGGGAAGTATTATTCTTATTCGACTGGTGTTATTGCGCATGGCTACCTCCGAGCCTTTATCTCAGAGACCCACGCGCAAGTCTCGGAGACTGCGAGGACAGGAACCGCAGCAGGTCACTCCGGAGAAAGTGGTCGGGAGTGTCACCACGCCCCCCTCCGGGGAGCTGTCCCCTTGCGGGGACCACACTACTTCCAATGTAGGAGGTTTGTTGTAGGAATCATCCCACTTCAAACTGCATGAATCATCTCACTGTAACCCCCCAATTCTTTGTTGTGTGCACATGCATTACATAGTATTAGCCTTCTATAAAGTTGATTCCACTTTCAGGGAATTGGTATTCCTGGAAAAATATGTGGGAAGCTATATATATAACTCACTGTTACTAGGGTGACACAAACCAAATGGTTTCTTACACATGAACTTGGATGTGCTATTACAAATCTTTAGCTCCATATGGACATGTACTTGGCAGCATGAGTTCTAGGAAAAATTCCCAAGCTCTATATGTGTACATGTACCTGGTAGTATGAGTTCTAGGAAGCTCTATGTATATATATACATGTACTTGGCAGCATGACTGCTGCATGAGTTCTAGGAAGGATTCCCAATACTACACATTATATATACCATTATATAACTCTCCTTCTCTCCAGAGGGATAAGGCCTGGGTTTGAGGATATTTATAAGCCTATTAGGTTACAGTAATTATATACTATGTTGCTGTGGTAACGGCATGTTTCATATACACCTCATCAATATTATTTCCAGAGACAAATGAATTCCTCACAGCAGGTGTATATCTGATATATACACCTCTTGTCCATGGTTTATATATTACAGATATATACCTTTAAAAGGGCATGTTTGAGATACACAAACAGAAGTTCCATTGACCACCCTACACTCCTCTTGCTCACCACATGAAGCCACCTGACTACACTCCACTGCAAGGATATAATTACAGCCATTAATGAATCAAACATAAAGTGAGTGAGGAAAGGCTTTATAAGTAGAGAGTACACAGTGTCCAGTTTACTGGGAGGTGTCCTCATTCCACTGTAGTTGTATTTTTGCAATATTAGAGTCCTGGGATCATGCATAGCTCTGGATCAGAGTCTCAATGACTCCCTCGTAGCATGTATCACTTAGTATATTATACAGACTACGGGAAATAGAGATGCACATAAAATATTTTACAGTGAGTAGAAGTAGTTGGTGTTGTCACAGAGACAGAGATTGTGGGCTCAGTAGTAGGTGTGAGTAGTGCTGGAGGGATTGTGAGTTCCTGAATTTCTTCCTGACTGGGGCCAAAACAAAAAGTTCCATCATCATAGTTGTCACAGTTTAAATGATCAGGCCATGGAAGGCCTTGTGCTTGCTGGTTAAAAACGGGGTCACAACCATCACGGACATGCTGGCAGAGCCTGCGACAAGGACGAAGAACTCTGAGAGGGTGGTCATCAGTGCAAAATGGAGCATAAATAGCACATAGAAAATGAACAATAGCTCCTGAACAGTTGGCTTCGATGAGTTTTCTAAATTGCTCGAGCTCCATTTCGGCTTCAACCTGATTCGCGTGATGGCGGAAGTTGGGGTACAGTGTGTAGTTCCACGGCATGTCCTCGCATATTGCCAAGTCCATTAATTCACACTTTGCCTGAGTAGGCCCAGTCTCTGTCGGGAGCGTGACAGATGCATTGGATTTACTTTGCCCATTGACATTTTGTGTGAGAGTGTACAGAAGGACTATTATAGTGGCCACAATTAATAATCCGTTTTTCATCACGAAAGAATTAATGAATTACTCGCTAACTATAATGTGTAGTGTCTTCCTCAATAAATTATCCTGGAAGTTATCAGACTTGTTTCAGCCTGAGATAGATGCCTGCTGTAGCAATTGTACCCAGATGGATAGTTTCAATAAAGTCAGGATGAATCACATTCATATAGCTCTATATGTAGAGGAATCCTTTCAGGATATTGCACTGATGATGTATTAACTTTGGAATCAGTGATTTCTCCACAGGCAAAATTCGAATCTTCGCGAAAATAGAGTGCGTGACGTACAGACATGTACAGCCCTAAACGGTTCTTAATTACAACAGTGCTCTCTTCCTGTAAACTGTTTACTAGCACGCACGAGTGATATACGTAGAAACTTACGTCTTACGTAATCATTGTCAGTAGCTAAGCCCCGATCACCCGCGGAGGGACCGTCGTCTGATTCAAAACAATCCTTGGTCCTCACCCCGAAAAATGCAATGAGGTGGCGCTGAAACGGTCCTCACAAAGTGTGGGGATCCTACCCCTTCCCCTCATAATTATGCTCAAAAATTTTGTCTATCATTGCATATATTCCTGGTATAGAGTCTAATGCAACAATGTCAATGCTGAAAAACCAGCATTCTCTTCTGACTTTCCCAATGGACTTGTTCCACTACTACATATAGTTCCTTCTAGCTCTCAAGTCATGTACATGATCAAATAAATAACATACTGTACAAAAAATGATTTCCAGCCCCACACCTGCATTAAAACAGCACTTCATTTAATGCACATACACAGATATTGTTCTATCTTCTGTCACTTTACAAGTTGTCTTGCTTGCTGAATGATGGCGTTAATCTCATGTTTCTTTTTTGTATTTTTAAATACAAGATATCAGAGAGTCGGTAGACTCTCTATGTAGGGATGGTGCCGACACGCCCATTAAGCCTTAAGAAATGTAACGGCTCAGAACTCTCCAACGCGGCAGCTATAAGCCCTTTTAGAAACATAACATGGCCTACGAGTGCTTCTATACACGATAAGGCCCTCAAAGGTGGTAAAATACATCGCTACAATGATATGCGTGATTTTGCTAAAACCCGATTTCTTCAACATCTTCTTCTTCTCCTTCTTCTTCTTCTTCTTCAGTAAACAGGCATAACTCAAAATCGGCTTAAGTATTTGTCTTCATTTTTGCACAAATCGGTTTCTGTTTGGCCGGCGCAGTGCCTTTTACCAAAAAATGGTTATATAAAGCACAACTAAGAGCCACGCCCACAGACTTCCTCTCTGTTGTACGCCATTTTTAGTTTGTGCACGTAGCAGCATAAGAGCCTGGGTAGCTACGAGGCTACCGCATAGGTGTGCAGCAAATTAGTGTAACTTCGTTTTGCGTTACAGGTGTTGATCGACTCTGTTCTCAGAATCTGCTGTTTTTTTCTCAGTATCCCCGCTCTCCATCGCGCGTACTGGCTTTGGAAGTGTCTGGGGGCCGATACGCCCATAAAGCCTTAATTGAACAGCGCAGAACTCCTGAACGGTGCTGTTATGAGGCTTTATAGACACATAATATGGCATACGACTGTTCCTATACAACAAAAAAACAGTGAAACAAGGGAGTAAAAACATTTCCATTAAAATATTAAAGGATGTAGGGATGACAGTGCCAAAAAGTAGAGAAACAAGTATATATATTCAGCAACACAGGGAATGAGAGACTATATTTATATGCAGCAAGACAGAGGATGAGGGCAGTATATTATATGCAGCAAGACAGGAGGTGAGGGCATGCAACAATAATAACATGCGTAACCCCTCCCTACATCTTTCATTATGGGGTTACGCATGTTATTATTGTTGCATGCCCTCACCTCCTGTCTTGCTGCATATAATATACTGCCCTCATCCTCTGTCTTGCTGCATATAAATATAGTCTCTCATTCCCTGTGTTGCTGAATATATATATACACTACACTTGTTTCTCTACTTTTTGGCACTGTCATCCCTACATCCTTTAATATTTTAATGGAAATGTTTTACTCCCTTTAAAAATAGAATTAACATGGTAAGTGCTTATATAATAAATGGTGATGATATGTATAGTTTAGTTGACTAAGTCTTCAAGCCATCCTTGAACAGAGGAATGTATGCTGGACTGCCAGGTCTGAAGAACATACTCTTTGAAGGGATGGTTAGTGGTCACAAGCCATTCTTCCTGTTCTGGTGTAAACGGTGGAAACAGGAAATACTCTGGAGCAGTGGAACGGTTTTTTGCATACTCCTTCCACATCTCCTCTGCCTCTGCAGTTGAAGGACCTGGTGGAGGAGTGGTATGGATGCCTGAGTCATCTCCTGACAGAGAGAGAGGTGAGAGGTGCAGGTTTGGTCCAGCGAAAAAAATTGGTTTCAGCTGATTGAAATGTGGTGGAGTATCTACTGTGGACAGGCACTTGAGGTGGAATAAATGCAGGCATCCCAGGTACAGTGTTCTGGAGTTCGGCAAAGACCATTTTGTTATGGTCTGTATCTCCATCTTCAATGTCCTTCAGTTCCTCTTGTGAGGAGGTCCTGGACACAGACACAGAATTGACACTCTTGAAGCAAGTAGTCAGTTGTTATACATCGGAAGTATTGACCACTCAGTGTCTCAGAAACAGTAATTTGTGGTGGAAAGACAGCAGACACACCAAGCATAGGGTTCTGACGTTTAGTGGAAAGTTTGTCTTCATCTGTGGTGTCCTCATTCTGTTTCTGCTGTTTGTCTTCAGTACCAAATATCATCTGCAACTCTTCTTCTGAAGAGGTCTTCGATTTTAAAGTGATGAATTGGTAACTCTCAAAATCATTGTCATCACCTTGACTGGTGGAACATCCGTCAGCAACAATACCGGAAGACACAATGGAAAATACGTGTATAGAGTTCCCGATAATTTCTGTGCCAAATTCTGCTTGTAACTCTTCATTGCCAGCAGTAGTCGAGGACAAGCACTCACTCTCATCTCCCTCTTCCATCTCTTCATTGTCATCATCATCAGAGCTAGTGAAGAGACTGTCACTGAGAGATAGCTCTGAGTCTGTAGAGGAAACACTGTTGTCTTCTTCATCAGTTGATTGAAATGAAGACCAACTGTCCCAGGAGGTGAGAGAGGGGGATCTCGGTGTGGCAGAGAGACAACTGGATGTTGGAGTGCATGGTGGAAATAGGGTCAGTGTTGGCACAGTGAATGGTGTGTCGCTTCCAGAGAGGGAACTTGTCTCATCCCTTAGTTGGGTTGGAACAACGTCAGATAGTCTGTGTAGAAAACGAGAAAGTAACACAGGACGGCATTCAGTGGTGGAAATAAAGGAGGAAATAGTTATGACAGTAACATACCTTGTGTTTCTTACTCGTTCTCCTTCACAGGGTGGCGGCGAGGGGGAAGCAGTTTTGCTCTCTCGGTCACATCTCGAGCTCTGCGATCTTCTCCGTCCTGATACAAAAGGAGCGAGTACCAACATTAATGCACAAGCAATTATACTTACTAAAGCAGCAGTACTTACTGATTTTAAGTCTCAGACGGTGAATGGTAAAGAGCCTTTTCAGGGAAGACGCCTGATACGCGCCGTCCGAAAGCCCTTCTTTTTGGTCGTGAATTTGTGCGTCTTTTGCACAGATGACGACAAACACGATTCTTGATAGAAATCAGTTGAGCTTTTAGGCCATTCATTTTTTCAATCGTGAGTAAAAAACACTTCACCAGACACTGCTATCGAACGCAAAGCCAATTTCGCGGCATATGCGCGCGCGTCGTCACCGTGGCAATAGCGCATGCGCGCACAGTCGTTGCCAACGCTTGTTAGATGCGCCTGGTCGGTCTGTAACCTCGTTGCCCTGACAGTCCTCGAGTCAGAGATAGGCCATGATCTCAGTGTCCTGAAACAGATGCTGGATGATTAAAAGTTGCTTACTTTCTCAGTGTGGTCCTCTTGAGCGACACAATGGGTGTAGTAAATTATAGAGAGGAGCTCGTATCAATCAATACATAACGCTCCGGAGGGTATTGGTAGTAGCAGAGCAGCCAGCTATGTAGTAAATTATAGAGAGGAGCTCGTATCAATCAATACATAACGCTCCAGAGGGTATTGGTAGTAGCAGTAACAGATGCTGGATGATTAAAAGTTGCTTACTTTCTCAGTGTGGTCCTCTTGAGCGACACAATGGGTGTAGTAAATTATAGAGAGGAGCTCGTATCAATCAATACATAACGCTCCAGAGGGTATTGGTAGTGATGCTGGATGACTAAAAGTTGCTTACTTTTTTCGCACATGGCTTGGAATAATCTCAGTTCGTACATAGCTTAGTTATGGTCGGAAGTCGGAATCCTCTAGTGTGTCAGTGATGTACATAGCTGGCTGCTCTGCTGCTGCTCTGCTACTACCAATACCCTCTGGAGCGTTATGTATTGATTGATACGAGCTCCTCTCTATAATTTACTACACCCATTGTGTCGCTCAAGAGGACCACACTGAGAAAGTAAGCATCTTTTAATCATCCAGCATCTGTTACAGGACACTGAGATCATGGCCTATCTTGTGCCGACGATCGCTAGGCGTATATAAACTTTCGCACATGGCTTCAGTTCGTACGTAGCTTAGTTATGGTCGGAAGTCGGAATCCTCTAGTGTGTCAGTGATGTACATAGCTGGCTGCTGTGCTGCTGCTCTGCTACTACCAATACCCTCTGGAGCGTTATGTATTGATTGATACGAGCTCCTCTCTATAATTTACTACACCCATTGTGTCGCTCAACATGACCACACTGAGAAAGTAAGCAACTTTTAATCATCCAGTATCTGTTAGAGGACACTGAGATCATGGCCTATCTCTTGTGCAATAACCTGGAATCTACTTAGTGAAGGTTGGTACTATACTGGTCAAAAAATTGGTCACAACATGTAATTACTCTTCATCCAGGTGACCCTGCATGAAGGGAAGTCCCCATGGCACCAGCTGTGACTGTTACAAATGGCCTTTAAGTCATCAGTGAGACTATGGGCAGACCAACAGAACTCTTCACCCTCTCAATTGTTGATAAATAAGTGATCGTGAAATAATGATTAACATATAGGGTATATACTTAGTTCACTAAGTCTTCAAGCCATCCTTGAACAGAGGAATATATGCTGGACTGCCAGGTCTGGAGAACATACACTTAGAATGGATGATTAGTTGCCATGATCCACTCTTCCTGCTCTGGTGTAAATGGTAGGAAGAGAAAATACTCGGAAACATTTTTCTTGAGGAAGTAGTCAGTTGTTAAGTATTGACAACCACTCAGTGTCTCGGAAACAGGTGGAAACAAGCGGGCATACCAGGTGTAGGGTTATATATTCAGTGAAATATTTCTCTTCAATTGTGGTGTCCTCGTGCATTCTCTTTCTGCTGTTCTTTTTCAATACCAAATATCAACTCTTCTTTACAAGAGGTCCTTGTTAAAGTGACGATTTGGTAACTCTCAAAATCATTGTATTGACATTATTGACATTATATTTTCTGGCAGCTGCAGAATTGAATTTCCCTTCAGTCATGTGTGAATTTCAATAACCACATGCATTATATCATAGGACTGAGGAACAGACGTAGCAATACTTTAAGACTGTATGCACAGCTATATATTGTTCTATATATCTACTGCCACTTCATAAAGTTGTCTTGGTTCTTTAATCTCATTTTGGTAAACGTAAAATGCAAATACATGGATAAAAATGGTTTAAATAATGGTATATACAGTATAGTTTAGTTCACTAAGTCTTCAAGCCATCCTTGAACAGAGGAATGTATACTGGACTGCCAAGTGTGAAGAACATATTCTTTGAAGGGATGGTTAGTTTCCACAATCCACTCTTCCTGTTCTGGTGTAAACGGTGGAAACAGGAAATACTCTGGAGCAGTGGAACGGTTTTTTGTATACTCCTTCCACATCTCCTCTGCCTCTGTAGTTGAAGGACCTGGTGGAGGAGTGGTAGGGATGTCTGAGTCATCTCCTGACAGAGAGAGAGTGAGAGGTGCAGGTTTGGTGCAGCAAACGAAGTTGCTTTCAGCTGGTTGAAATGTGGTGGAGTATCTACTGTGGACAGGCACTTGAGGTGGAATAAATGCAGGCATCCCAGGTACAGTGTTCTGGAGTTCGCTGAAGACCATTTTGTTATGGTCTGTATTTTCATCTTCAATGTCCTTCAGTTCCTCTTGTGAGGAGGTTCTGGACATAACCACAGAATTGCCACTCTTGAGGTAGTAGTCAGTTGTTATACATCGGAAATATGTCTCAGAAACAGTGATTTGTGGTGGAAAGACAGCAGACACACCAAGAATAGGGTTCTGATGTTCAGTGGAAAGTTTGTCTTCATCTGTGGTGTCCTCATTCTGTTTCTGCTGTTTGTCTTCAGTACCAAATATCATGTGTAACTCTTCTTCCGAAGAGGTCCTTGATAAAGTAATAAATTGGTCATTCTCAAAATCATTGTCATCACCTTGACTGGTGGAATATTCGTCAGCAACAATACCAGAAGACACAACGGGAAATACGTGTATACAGTTCCCGATAATTTCTGTGCCAAATTCTGCTTGTAACTCTTCATTGCCAGCAGTAGTTGAGGACAAGCACTCGCTCTCATCTCCCTCTTCCATCTCTTCATTGTCATCATCATCAGAGCTAGTGAAGAGACTGTCACTGAGAGGTAGCTCTGGGTCTGTAGAGGAGACACTGTTGTCTTCTTCATCAGTTGAATCAAATGATGACCAACTGTCCCAGGAGGTGAGAGAGGGGGATCTCGGTGTGGCAGAGAGACAACTGGATGTTGGAGTACATGGTGGAAATAGGGTCAGAGTTGGCACAGTGAATGGTGCGTCACTTCCAGAGAGGGAACTTGTCTCATCGCTTACAACGTCAAATGGTCTGTGTAGAAAATGAGAGAGTAACGCAGGACGTCATTCAGTGGTGGAAATAAAGGAGGAAATAGGATACATGTTATATCAGTAACATATATACCTTGTGTCCTGTACTCGTTCTCCTTCACAGGGTGGCGGCGACGGGGAAGCAGTTTTGCTCTCTCGGTCGCACCTCGAGCTCTGCGATCTTCTCCGTCCTGATACAAGAACAGTGAATACCAACATTAATACTCAAGCAGTAATACTTACAAAAGCAGCAATACTTACTGATTTTAAGTCTCAGACGGTGAATGGTAAAGAGCCTTTTCAGGGAAGACGATACGCGTCGTCCGAAAGCCCTTCTTTTTGGTCGTGAATTTGTGCGCCTTTTGCACAGATGACGACAAACACGATTCTTGATAGAAATCAATCGGGCTCTTAGGCCATTCATCTTTTCGATCATGAGTAAAAAATACTTCACCAGCCACTACTATTTAGCGAGCGAACGCAAAAGCGAATTTCGCGGCATATGCGCGCGTCGTCACCGTGGCAATTGCGCATGCGCGCGCACAGTCGTTGCCAACGGTTGCGATGCGCATGGTCTGTAACATGGTTGCCCTGACAGCCCTCGAGAACAGTCAGAGCTAGAGTGGGACAGGACGAGTAGCCTTTTTGGTGTGTTGTGCCGACGATCGCTTCACAGTCCTTCCCTACGTCCATGCAGAATTTTCTCTGCAGACGAATACAATATACTCCATGGATAAACCGATCAACAAGATCTATAATTATATACCTTACAAAAATGGCTAGATTTCCAGAATAAATGTGTATACTTTCATCTGGTATTTTTGCAGATTGGCCAAAAGAATTAGTGAACTCCTCACATGTCATATTACGGAACCTCTCGTGTGGTTTGTGGCCAAGCACCTATATAATTAAACTGTTGTTATAATTATGGTACAGCACTTCATACCCTTCGTCTTTCCTCACATCTAAGTTCAGTATGTCTTGGCAATGGTGTCAATTTGATGCTTGGCTTCTCCCTAGAACCTTAACAATGATGTCCTGTTACTGTACAAAACATGTATATAACTACACTTGTATTCACTGCAGGGAACCTGGGAGTCTCTCTATATTTTCTCCAAATGACTTTGCTATTTCGATGTTGAGAGGTATCTGAGTTCATAGTAGCAGCTACTAAATTCATCTATCAAGCTAATGTGCTATAATTATATCCAGCTATATATATACCCATTTGAATGTCCTGACTCCCACGAATGCTGAAACTTCTCTCCTGCATTTTTTCTAATTCATCATTGATGGTTTTAATTGCATCTTGAAGCTTTTAATTCCGGCATTTATCTCCTGTTGTCCTTTCTTCATCTCCCACAACTCTCTCAATCCCATAATTGATGACACACAAGTGTTCATTCGAGAATGCATTCAATTCTTCATCCACTTTTTGTAGAAACAATTGGCACCATCAATCAATTTTAACTAGAGGTACATGTTGTCTACCAGTGCTTTTGCCCCAATGAAAGTTTCCCCTCAATACATACAGGCTGAGAACAAAGAACTATATACAGGTTGTGGTAGATGTATTACTAGCTTTCCGCCAGTTTCAGACAACAGTTTTTCAAACCCCGATATGTATCACTTTCCTCAAGATATATGGCTGTTCTCTACGAGGAAATACTGTCAATACCCATTTCTTCCATCACAATCCCAGTACAGCAAGTGAAGTCATGGCCAAAATTAATAGGTCGATTGGACCAGTCATCACAGACTCTCAGAGCTCTATCAGTAACAGTAAGAAATCACATCACAAACTTTATGCAATAATATGATTATGTACATTTACAGGAGTGCTCTGAGTACTTAGCCCCTCACTCAGGCTGCTGGACGTCCTGTAGTGATGGTACCACTCATTCTCTACAGCGACGATACTAGTGGAAACAAGTCCAAGAAGCGGCATCTTTTCAACAGTTAGAGTGTTCTTCTTGCAGGAATACCACGAGAAACCAACAGCCAGCTAACAAATATCCACTTTCTTTCATTGTCAGACAAGGTGTCAGTGTTAGAAATGGCAGAGCCAATTACCAACGAACTGGTTCACCCCGAGAGAGAGGGTACAGAGGTCGATGATGCTTACCTACAACGCAATGTTCTTGTCGTGGCTCCAGTTCTCTGTGCTATATGTGACAAGGGCTTCAGAGGTAGTGAATCACATGAAAGGAGCCTCCATAAAGCTCTGCCAAATATGCAATGTAAGAAACCAGCATTTAAACACACACAGTTCATTGTATTATGACCTATCTATAACAATTTAGGTAGACAAAAACACAATACCCCTACACTTGGACCACTTCGTTTAGGTGGTTCCAGCTTGCGGCAGATTATAGAAATATGAAGCCAGTCAACTGAAGCCACAAAGTGCTCACTGCGAAAGAAGTATAGTCTCACTGATGTGCACAATACACTTCTCACTCTACCAGTGGACCTATACCAGTAAGTAACAAGACAAATGTAATAAAACACGGTGCTACAATCCTTAATGACTACACACTGCAGGAGCACACCAGTGGAGACACTACACACTATTTTTCTAGGTCCTTACAAATACTTAACTTGTGTCTTGATGGGGCAACTGAGCAATGACCAAAAGTTGGAGGTGTTGGCAAGAATGCGAGCATTCAAGTACTCAGGAATCAAGGGGCGTGTACATGGCTGCACCACCAGACACTACGGATCCTTTGTAGGCAGAGACTTCAAGGCCTAGGCACACATGGCCCTTTCATTGTTGGCCCATATCTTGATGACGATGAAAAATCCGTATGGCTCTCCCTTTCAAAGGTATATTTATAATACACATGTGCTTATCGTTCTCACAAAGCATCATTGTATACCAAGGTGTTCTAGATAGCATACTGTGAGCACTATAATTCTGAACAGAGACAAAACTATGAAGATGTGTGCAAGAGGTTTGTGACTGATGTATGCAGAGTGTACCCATCCTTCTCTCAGAAGCCAAGATTCACCTTCTACTCCACCTGGTTGAGTGTATGGAGCAATTTGGGCCAACAGCTGGCTACAACACAGAAAGGTACACATATACACACAAAGTTGTTACATGTAGTATTATGTATGTACAAGTACCTGTGTACAGATTTGACAATTCTGCTGCACATATCCCACAGATGTGAGTCCTTCAATTCTTTCATAAGAGCTCAGAATATCTTTGGAAACAAGCTGGCCCCGAGTAGGGACACAGCATCATCCGTGTGTTTGGTGCTGTAAATGATAACAATGGACATCTTATCATAGTGGTATAAACCCACCACAAACACACACACTCCACATTATATAAACCTACTGGTAGATTTCAAGTATGGGGAGTTGGTGGGGTGTTTTAAGATTGAATGTGAGCTGCCAGACTATAAGTAGTCTCATTCTGCATTATTCGCAGACTTGAATTAATGGAACTTTTGGGTGAGAGTATTACTAATTCATTGGACTGCCCTCTGCTAACCTCAACAACAACATTACAAGTACTCCCAACCTCATTCATCACATGTTCTGCTTCAATTATTCATGAATGTGGACCATCATGTAATTTTACCACCACTTTACAAACTTTATGTCAAGAGAACGTGAACATCTAGATGTGTCACAACTCACATACGTTTCGAATGACTACTCCATTGGAGTCTCTGTCGGGAGCGCGATAGATGCATTGGATTTACTTTGCCCATTGACATCTTGTGTGAGAGTGTACAGAAGGACTATTATAGTGGCCACAATTAATAATCCGTTTTTCATCACGAAAGAAATAATGAATTACTCGCTAACTATAATGTGCAGTGTCTTCCTCAATAAATTATCCTCGAAGTTATCAGACTTGTTTCAGCCTGAGATAGATGCCTGCTGTAGTACTAGCAGTACTCAGATGGATAGTTCCAATAAAGTCAGGATGAATCACATTCATATAGATCAATATGTAGAGGAATCCTTTCAGGATATTGCACTGATGATGTATTAACTTCGGAATCAGTGATTTCTCCACAGGCAAAATTCGAATCTTCGTGAAAATAGAGTGCGTGGCGTACAGACATGTACAGCCCCAAACGGTTCTTAATTACAACAGTGTTCTCTTCCTGTAAACTGTTTACTAGCACGCACGAGTTATATACGTAGAAACTTACGTCTTACGTAATCATTGTCAGTAGCTAAGCCCCGATCACCCGCGGAGGGACCGTCGTCTGATTCAGAAACAATCCTTGGTCCTCACCCCGAAAAATGCAATGAGGTGGCGCTGAAACGGTCCTCACAAAGTGTGGTGGATCCTACCCCTTCCCCTCATAATTATGCTCAAAAACTTTGTCTATCATTGCATATATTCCTGGTATAGAGTCTAATGCAACAATGTCAATGCTGAAAAAACAGCATTCTCTTCTGACTTTCCCAATAGACTTGTTCTACTACTATATATAGTTCCTTCTAGCTCTCAAGTCATGTACATGATCAAATAAATAACATACTGTACAAAAAAAGATTTTCAGCCCCACACCTGCATTGAAACAGCACTTCATTTAATGCACATACATGGATATTGTTCTATCTTCTGTCACTTTACAAAGTTGTCTTGCTTGCTGAATGATGGCGTTAATCTCATGTTTCTTTTTTGTATTTTTAAATGCAAGATATAAAAACAGAATTAACATGGTAAGTGCTTATATAATAAATGGTGATGATATATATAGTTTAGTTGACTAAGTCTTCAAGCCATCCTTGAACAGAGGAATGTATACTGGACTGCCAGGTCTGAAGAACATACTCTTTGAAGGGATGATTAGTGGCCACAATCCATTCTTCCTGTTCTGGTGTAAACGGTGGAAACAGGAAATACTCTGGAGCAGTGGAACGTTTTTTTGTATACTCCTTCCACATCTCCTCTGCCTCTGTAGTTGAAGGACCTGGTGGAGGAGTGGTAGGGATGTCTGAGTCATCTCCTGCCAGAGAGAGAGTGAGAGGTGCAGGTTTGGTGCAGCAAAAAAAATTGCTTTCAGCTGGTTGAAATGTGGTGGAGTATCTACTGTTAACAGGCACTTGAGGTGGAATAAATGCAGGCATCCCAGGTAGAGTGTTCTGGAGTTTGGCAAAGACCATTTTGTTATGGTCTGTATCTTCATCTTCAATGTCCTTCAGTTCCTCTTGTGAGGAGGTCCTGGACACAGACACAGAATTGCCACTCTTGAGGCAGTAGTCAGTTGTTATACATCGGAAGTATTGACCATGTGTCTCAGAAACAGTGATTTGTGGTGGAAAGACAGCAGACACACCAAGCATAGGGTTCGGATGTTCAGTGGAAAGTTTGTCGTCATCTGTGGTGTCCTCATTCTGTTTCTGCTGTTTGTCTTCTGTACCAAATATCATCTGTAACTCTTCTTCTGAAGAGGTCCTTGATAAAGTGATGAATTGGTAATTCTCAAAATCATTACCATCACCTTGACTGGTGGAACATTCGTCAGCAACAATACCAGAAGACACAATGGGAAATATATGTAAACAGTTCCCGATAATTTCGTTGCCAAATTCCGCTTGTAACTCTTCATTGCCAGCAGTAGTCGAGGACAAGCACTCACTCTCATCTCCCTCTTCCATCTCTTCATTGTCATCATCATCAGAGCTAGTGAAGAGACAGTCACTGAGAGATAGCTCTGAGTCTGTAGAGGAAACACTGTTGTCTTCTTCATCAGTTGAATCAAATGAAGACCAACTGTCCCAGGAGGTGAGAGAGGGGGATCTCGGTGTGGCAGAGAGACAACTGGATGTTGGAGTACATGGTGGAAATAGGGTCAGAGTTGGCACAGCGAATGGTGGGTCACTTCCAGAGAGGGAACTTGTCTCATCGCTTACAACGTCAAATGGTCTGTGTAGAAAATGAGAGAGTAACGCAGGACGTCATTTAGCGGTGGAAATAAAGGAGGAAATAGGATACATGTTATATCAGTAACATATATACCTTGTGTCCTGTACTTGTTCTCCTTCACAGGGTGGCGGCGAGGGGGAAGCAGTTTTGCTCTCTCGGTCGCACCCCGAGCTCTGCGATCTTCTCCGTCCTGATACAAGAACAGCGAATACCAACATTAATACTCACGCAGTAATACTTTTAAAAGCAGCACAACTTACTGATTTTAAGTCTCAGACGGTGAATGGTAAAGAGCCTTTTCAGGGAAGACGATACGCGTCGTCCGAAAGCCCTTTTTGGTCGTGAATTTGTGCGCCTTTTGCACAGATGACGACAAACACGATTCTTGATAGAAATCAATCGGGCTCTTAGGCCATTCATCTTTTCGATCATGAGTAAAAAACACTTCACCAGACACTGCTATTTAGCGAACGAACGCAAAAGCGAATTTCGCGGCATATGCGCGCGCGCGTCGTCACCATGGCAATTGCGCATGCGCGCGCACAGTCGTTACCAACGGTTGCGATGCGCATGGTCTGTAACATGGTTGCCCTGACAGCCTTCGAGAACAGTCAGAGCTAGGACCAGTAGCCTTTTTGGTGTGTTGTGCCGACGATCGCTTCACGGTCCTTCCCTACGTCCATGCAGAATTTTCTCTGGTTCACCTCGAGAGAGAGGGTACAGAGGTCTATGATGCTCACCTACAATGCAATGTTCTTGTCGTGGCTCCAGTTCTCTGGGCTATATGTGACGACCCAAGGGCTTCAGAGATGGTGAATCATATGAAAGGAGCCTCCATAAAGCTCTGCCGAATATGCAATGTAAGAAACCATTTAAACACACACAGTTCATTGTATTATTACCTATCTATAACAATAGACAAAAACACAGTACCCCCTACATTTGGACCACTTCGTTCCAGTGGTTCCAGCTTGCAGCAGATTATAGAAATATGAAGCCAGTCAACTGAAGCCACAAAGTGCTCACTGCAAAAGAAGTATGGTCTCATTGATGTGCACAATCCACTTCTCACTCTACCAGTGGACCTATACCAGTAAGTAACAAGACATATGTAATAAAATATGGTGCTACCATCCTTAATGACTACACACTGCAGGAGCACACCAGTGGAGACACTACACACTATTCTTCTAGGTCCTTACAAGTACTTAACTTGTGTCTTGATGGGGCAACTGAGCAATGACCAAAAGTTGGAGGTGTTGGCAAGAATGCGAGCATTCAAGTACTCAGGAATCAAGGGGCGTGTACATGGCTGCACCACCAGACACTATGGATCCTTTGTAGGCAGAGGCTTCAAGGCCTGGGCACAGATGGCCCTTTTCATTGTTGGCCCATATCTTGATGACGATGAAAAATCCATATGGCTCTCCCTTTCAAAGATATATGTATAATACACATGTGCTTATCGTTCTTACAAAGCATCATTGTATACCAAGGTGTTCCAGATAGCATACTGTGAGCACTATAATTCTGAACAGAGACAGAACTATGAAGATGTGTGCAAGAGTTTTGTGACTGATGTATGCAGAGTGTACCATCCTAGCCAAAGATTCACACCTGGTTGAGTGTATGGAGCAATTTGGGCCGACAGCTGGCTACAACACAGAAAGGTACACATATACACACAAAGTTGTTACATGTAGTATTATGTATGTACAAGTACCTGTGTACAGATTTGACAATTCTGCTGCACATATCCCACAGATGTGAGTCCTTCAATTCTTTATAAGAGCTCAGAATATCTTTGGAAACCAGCTGGCTCCGAATAGGGACACAGCCTACTGCTTTGCTGTGATAGAGCACTTGCGGTACATATGCACCTCAGACAGGTAGTGTGCTCCTGTATTCTACAGAAAGTAAGTACAGAATGATATGCAAAAAATACCAAAACAACAGTTACTGTGTTACAGGAAAGAGACGTCACTAGTCTCAATGAAATGTCAGTTCAACTGATAGAATGTGACAGTCCCAAAGCACTCAATTGTACAGAACTAACATTGATTGGGATGGAATTTGCTTCAGACAGCATCGTCCGTTTCATTGCTGGCCCATACCTTGATGACGCGTATGGCTCTCCCTTTCAAAGATATATGTATAATACACATGTGCTTATCGTTCTTACAAAGCATCATTGTACACCAAGGTGTTCCAGATAGCATACTGTGAGCACTATAATTCTGAACAGAGACAAAACTATGAAGATGTGTGCAAGAGTTTTGTGACTGATGTATGCAGAGTGTACCCATCCTTCTCTCAGAAGCCAAAGATTTACCTTCTTCTCCACCTGGTTGAGTGTATGGAGCAATTTGGGCCAACAGCTGGCTACAACACAGAAAGGTACACATATACACACAAAGTTGTTACATGTAGTATTATGTATGTACAAGTACCTGTGTACAGATGTGACAATTCTGCTGCACATATCCCACAGATGTGAGTCCTTCAATTCTTTCATAAGAGCTCAGAATATCTTTGGAAACCAGCTGGCTTCGAGTAGGGACACAGCCTACTGCTTTGCTGTGATAGAGCATTTGCGGTACATATGCACCTCAGACAGGTACTGTGCTCCTGTCAATATGTATGTACACATGTGAGATGAATGTGTGTGTATTAATTACAATTAGAGCTGGAAAAGATTTGCAGGCCTTATTTCAAACACCAAGCATCCAGCAATTCTATAACTTTATGCCTGCACGCACTCTCCACAAGGACAAACACATATACCAAGCTGGTGTTCTACGGAAAGTAAGTACAGAATGATATGCATAAAACACCAAAACAGCAGTTACCGTGTTACAGGAAAGACACGTCACTAGTCTCGGTAAAATGTCAGTTCAACTGATAGAATGTGACAGTCCCAAAGCACTCAATTGTACAGAACTAACACTGATTGGGATGGGATTTGCTTCAGACAGCATCGTCCGTGGGTTTGGTGCTGTAAATGACACCAATGGACATCTATCAATGTGGAAGACTATGTGAGAGTGGATGAGAACAGAGTATGTTATTTATAAACCCACCACAACACACACACACACACACACACACACACACTCCATTAAACATTACAGGTAGATTTCAAGTATGGGAAGTTGGTGGGGTGTTTTAAGATTGAATGTGAGCTGCAGGACTATAAGGAGTTGTCATTCTGCATTATTCGCAGACTTAAATTAATGGAACTTTTGGGTGAGAGTATTACTAATTCATTGGACTGCCCTCTGCTAACCTCGACAACAACATTACAAGTAGTCCCAACTTCATTCATCACATGTTCTGCTTCAATTATACATGAATGTGGACCATCATGTACCACTTTACAAACTGTGTCAAGAGAACGTGAACATCTAGATGTGTCACAACTCACATACGTTCATGACTACTCCGTCACTACATTCTGCTTGAATGTGTACACAATGTCCTGATTACCAGTCTGTATATTCATTTATATGTAAATAGTTTGTATATATCTTCTAAATAGTATCATCAATAGTCATTTATCATTTGCTGCAAACACCAATGTCCCTAAGGCGCGAGGCGCTCTTGGCGACCACTGTACTTTCAATCACGACTCCGGCTGTGCTCGACCACGGTTCGATCACTCTACCCATTCACGAATCGTGAAGTACCGACCGTTCCCGAAACGACGCTGTTTCGATCAAGTCACGATTTGTGCGCGAGCACGGTTCGTTGTTCTGACATCCAAGAATCGTGCTCGTGCTTCAATATGCCGTTTCGAGCACGAGTCAGATCCTAAATCCCGATTCCGCATCGATTTCAGCGCCGATTCGAGTTTCGATTTTTGGTTGTTTAGAGTGGGACAGGACGAGTAACCTGTTGTGCCGACGATCGCTAGGCATAAGTCTGTGCTCGTGGCTTGGGATAAGCTTTGTAGATCAGTGCGTAGGTTAGTTATGGTGCGAAGGCGGGATCCTGTGTGTCAGTGATGTACATATACATGTATAGCTGCTATGCTACTGCTAATACACTCCTGATCGTTATGTGTTGATTGATACAAGCTCCTTTCTATAGTTTTACTACACCCATTATATTGTGACACTCAAGAGGACCATACTGAGAAAGTAAGCGATTCTAAATATCTGATCGGCAACTTTGACTCATCCAGCATCTGTTACAGGAGACTGAGATCATATCCTATCTCTTGCAATAACCTGGAAACCATTAGTGAAGGTTGGTACTATACAGGTCAAAAATTGGTCACAACACGTAATTACTCTTCATGCAGGTGACCCTGAATGAAGGGAAGTCCCCATGGCATCAGCTGCGACTGTTACAAATGGCCTTTAAGTCCTCAGTGAGACTATGGGCAGACCAACTTAAAGAACTCTTCACTCTCTCAATTGTATATGTCACATGTAGTCCCACTAAGTCGCACTCTTTCCCTTCTTCTTTGTACACACATTGTTATCAATAATTATGTTGGTAGAATAAAAGATATGGGATAAAATAATGATGATAAATAAGTGATGGTAAAAATTATAGTACTATAGTGTACTCAGTTGACTAAGTCTTCCAGCCATCCTTGAACAGAGGAATGTATGCTGGACTGCCAGATCTGGAGAACATACTCTTTGAAGGGATGGTTAGTGGCCACAATCCACTCTTCCTGTTCTGGCGTAAATGGTGGAAACAGGAAATACTCTGGAGCAGTGGAACGGTTTTTTGTATACTCCTTCCACATCTCTTCTGCCTCTGTAGTTGAAGGACCTGGTGGAGGAGTGGTAGGGATGTCTGAGTCATCTCCTGAAAGAGAGAGAGTGAGAGGCGCAGGTTTAGTCCAGCGAACAAAATTGGTTTCAGCTGGTTGAAATGTGGTGGAGTATCTACTGTGGACAGGCACTTGAGGTGGAATAAACGCAGGCATCCCAGGTACAGTGTTCTGGAGTTCGCTGAAGACCATTTTGTTATGGTCTGTATCTTCATCTTCAATGTCCTTCAGTTCCTCTTCTGAGGTGGTCCTGGACACAGCCACAGAATTGCCACTCTTGAGGCAGTAGTCAGTTGTTATACATCGGAAGTATTGACCACTCAGTGTCTCAGGAACAGTGATTTGTAGTGGAAAGACAGCAGACACACCAAGCATAGGGTTCTGATGTTCAGTGGAAAGTTTGTCTTCATCTGTAGTGTCCTCATTCTGTTTCTGCTGTTTGTTTTCTGTACCAAATATCATCTGTAACTCTTCTTCTGAAGAGGTCTTTGATAAAGTGATGAATTGGTCACTCTCAAAATCATTATCATCACCTTGACTGGTGGAACATCCGTCAGCAACAATACCGGAAGACACAACGGGAAATACGTGTATACAGTTCCTGATAATTTCTGTGCCAAATTCTGCTTGTAACTCTTCATTGCCAGCAGTAGTCGAGGACAAGCACTCACTCTCATCTCTCTCTTCCATCTCTTCATTGTCATCATCATCAGAGCTAGTGAAGTGACAGTCACTGAGAGATAGCTCTGAGTCTGTAGAGGAAACACTGTTGTCTTCTTCATCAGTTGAATCAAATGAAGACCAACTGTCCCAGGAGGTGAGAGAGGGAGATCTCGGTGTGGCAGAGAGACAACTGGATGTTGGAGTGCATGGTGGAAGTAGGGTCAGAGGTGGCACAGTGAATGGTGTGTCGCTTCCTCTAGAGAGGGAACTTGTCTCATTCCTTTGTTGGGTTGGAACAACGTCAGATGGTCTGTGTAGAAAATGAGAAAGTAACACAGGACGGCATTCAGTGGTGGGAATGAAGGAGGAAATAGTTATGACAGTAACATACCTTGTGTCCTGTACTCGTTCTCCTTCACAGGGTGGCGGCGAGGGGGAAGCAGTGTCTCGGTCACACCTCGAGCTCTGCGATCTTCTCCGTCCTGATACAAGAACAGTGAATACCAACATCAATACACACGCAATAATACTTACTAAAGCAGCATAACTTACTGATTTTAAGTCTCAGACGGTGAATGGTAAAGAGCCTTTTCAGGGAAGACGATACGGGTCGTCCGAAAGCCATTCCATTTGGTCGTGAATTTGTGCGCCTCTTGCACAGATGACGACAAACACGATTCTTGATAGAAATCAATCGAGCCTTTAGGCCATTCATCTTTTCGATCGTGAATAAAAAACACTTGAACCAGACACTGCTATTTAGCGAACGAACGCAAAAGCGAATTTCGCGGCATATGCGCGCGTCGTCACCGTGGCAATTGCGCATGCGCGTGCACAGTCGTTGACGACGGTTGCTAGATGCGCATGGTCTGTATGAGCATAGATAATGTAGACTTACGTCAGTCTACATATCTATGGTATGAGTCAGAGCCCTGACAGCCCTGGAGTCAGAGCTAGAGTGGGACAGGACGAGTAGCCTTTTAGTTGTGTTGTGCCGACGATCGCTAGTCGTATATAAGCTTTCGCACATGGCTTGAGATAATCTCAGTTCGTACGTAGCTTAGTTATTGTTGTGCCGACGATCGCTAGTCGTATATAAGCTTTCGCACATGGCTTGAGATAATCTCAGTTCGTACGTAGCTTAGTTATGGTGGGAAGTCGCTAACAGATGCTGGATGATTAAAAGTTGTATTTGGAATCGCTTACTTTTTCAGTGTGGTCCTCTTGAGCGACACAATGGGTGTAGTAAATTATAGACAGGAGCTAGTATCAATCAAGATCCGGAGGGTATTGGTTGTAGCAGAGCAGCTATGTACATCACCGACACACTAGAGGATACAGGACACTGAGATCATGGCCTATTTCTTGCTCAATAACCTGGAATCGGATCAAGTGGTAAGAACGACACCTGGAATTTACGTCCGATGTTCAACATGGGTTCGGCGCGGGGCCCATTCGGAGGTGTCGTTCTTACCACTTGGCCCCTGGAATCTACTTAGTGAAGGTTGGTACTCCAGTGGTCAAAAATTGGTCACAACATGTAATTACTCTTCATGCAGGTGACCCTGCATGAAGGGAAGTCCCCATGGCATCAGCTGTGACTGTTACAAATGGCCTTTAAGTCCTCAGTGAGACTATGGGCAGACCAACTTAAAGAACTCTTCACTCTCTCAATTGTATATGTCACATGTAGTCCCACTAAGTCACACTCTTTCCCTTCTTCTTTGTAAATAAAAAATAAAAATTGTTATCAATAATTACGTTGGTAGAATAAAACGATATGGGATAAAATAATAATGATAAATAAGTGATTGTGAAAATTATAGTGATTAGATATAACATAAATTAACTACTGAGTACTTGAGTTGGAGAATCGTCAGATGGTCTGTGTAGGGAATGAGTTAGCTTGTTCTCCTCCTCCAATGTCCTTTTGTTTTTGTTTATTGTGGCATAGGCTGTCACACTGCTCTCCCGCCCCTGCAAGTGTTGATAAAATCTTTTTGCAGTCTCGGCGGTGTGCGTCATATGTGATGCAACATTCCTGACTGTGGCCTTGTCGCCGCTGGTTTGAGCAACCGCCGTTGCAGTCATTTTTCTCATGTCCATTGCCGTCACTTTTAGAACACCGAGTTCAGTTGGAAAATCCTTTGAGAGTGCACGTAGCTCATCAGAGAGGTGGGCAACTTTGCACCCACCAGGTGTGAGAAAGACATATTCTTCATTTTCTGGCTGGGCTTGTGGTCGGTGTCATATTCTACAATCAGGCTGTGAATATGTTCAGGAACCACCACATTGGCACTTCCAAACTGTCCGGAGGTCTTGTGCTCCCATACCCTACAGACATAGACGCCTTCACCAGCCACAGTGTGTTTTGTTGCCCATGACAGCTCCGACCTCTTCAGGTTACACACTGGTCCCTGTCTTTGTGCATTTTGATAGGGAAGGGAGCACATGAGGAATCTGCTGGGATAGGAGTTGCTCCGATCTGTCATTGTATTTTTTGAGATGTACGACTTCACAAGGTGGAGGAGCTGATCATTTGTGAGCAATTTCAGCACATCTCTGTCGACTCTGTTGTATATAAACATGTCCCTCTTCCTCATTCGAATTGATTTTTTCGTAGTGATTTCTGTAAGGTGCCAATCTTTGTTTCTACTAGCTTCGCCCTCACCACAGTAATGTGATCTTCAGGGGACCCACCATCATCTGGGAGCCTTGAAAATAGAAATGTCAGTGCATTTTTAATTGTTGTGAGCTTGGTGGTTTGTCCAGATGGACTGACACGGCTATTTCGTAGCCAGTTAAGATGTTAGGCAGGTGACTGGTTTGGCTGAAGTCACAACTTGCATTGTTGACAATGTTGAAACTTCGACAGGTCTACAGTCTCTTGTTTTGCAGCAGAGGGGGTCTTGGTACCACCCTCAACACTCTGAAGGTAGCTATAGGTGGTGAGTAAACACATGATTGATACGTGATGACATGAACGGCAGTCACAGTGACAACTATAGGTAGCACAGTGACAACTGTAGGTTACAGTTTAGTGATCTTCTCACCTGCAAAAGTTCTTGAGAATCAGCTCATCATCGAGACTGAACTTAGGCCAAGTGGCCATCCCTGAACCGTAGCGCTCCCTCCCTGATGATATCGGGATGAAGTCCACTCTGGTGATAGTGGCACTTCCGTCTTTGTCCTCTTTGACACTGTCATGTGTGGTCTCTTCCAGTTTAGGTGGCTCTCCTCCCCGTTGCCATGTCATAGGCAGTTGCAGCTTTGCACATGCCATAAACTGTTTCAACTCCTCCACTGTAAGCAAAAAAGCAATCACATTACTACAGAACATTACAAGCTGTGTCCTAGTTCTTACACGTATCTACATGTATATAACAATGTCTGATATGTACAAACTTACAGGTATACTTTCCTTGCACCTTTGATCTAGTTTTTCTCAGTGGTACACAAACTTTCAATACTCATGCTAAGTCGGAAAGTCTCTCAAAAGTTGTGCAAGTTCATCTGAGAGGTGAGTGACTCGTCTTCCATTCGGGGTGAGAAACACATACTCCTCACACCCCTCCAGGGCTGTGGTCGGTGGTGTGTCATGTATCTGGTCATTAGCGTGTGGAACTTCTGCGGAATAACCAGATTGGCACTCCCATAGGAAACCTTTGTTTTGTGCTCCCAAACCTTGTACACCATCACTGTCTCACTGCTGGTGCAGTATTCTGTTCCAAGTTGAACTTCTCTGATCTTCATATTCACCACTGCTCCTTCTCTTTGTGCATTTCTATAAAGCAGATTACTCATGAGATATCTTTGTGTAAGGAGCTGCTCGTGGTCTGTCATGCTCTCTTTGGCGAGGTAGGGCCCAATTACTTCAAACAGTTTCTCATCAGAGAGGAAGGCCAACACCCCCTCCCGATCTTTTGGATTTGTAACGTAGAGGTCCCTTTTTTGTACCCTCAGCACTTGACATTCTTTTTGGAGAGTCTTGGCAAGGGATTTTCAGATGCCCCCACCTCTGGAACATTCCCCACCAGCATTCGGAGGGCAGACAGAATGGTTGTGAGCTTAGTAACCTGCCCGGAGGGCCCCACCTTAGCCTGCCTCAGTGCATTGAGGTAGGCTGTTATATTGGCCATGAACGAGATGGCATAAATTTCACATCGGTTGGCCGGGATTAATCATCTTTAAAAACTGTGAAATATCCACCGCTTCCTGACGTGCAGCAGAGTCGTTCTTCAGTCCTCCCTCCACACTTGTTAGGAAACTATACAAAGATAAAATATGCAATTGTAATACAAAGGCTAACCCTACAAGAAACACATGGACTTATTAGGGATGATACGTACAGTAATGGATAGGAATATTCATGAGGGACACTAACACTCTAGGACTTAATCATGAGGCTCACAGTCATGTGTGAACAGGACTAGTCTACAACCAGAGATTAAGAGAGAACCTAGATTTGACTCACGTGGAAAATTTCTTGATTGGCTCTTCCTCTAATGGAAACGTTGGCCACTCTTTCGTTTCCTGGCCAAATCTCCCCCGGCCACATGATGTCGGCTTGATGTCAACTGCTGTTATCTCAACAGACCCATCTCCCAATTCTTCCACAGTGCACATGTCTGCACATTCAGGGTCTTCATCTTTCTTTAACACATTTCTTTTTGTTGGTACCTGCAACTTACCCAGTTGCATAAAGTGTTTCAGCTCATCCACTATTTATGACTGTGTAGGGATGGCAGCAACACGCCCATTAGCCTTAACCAATAGAACTGTTCTAAACACACTCCTGAACACTAGGCCATGGCTGTAGGTGCTTCTATGCTGTGTGTTTCTATACCGAGTGCTTCTATAGTACTGATAATGCTCTCAATGTAGACAAAATAGACAATTATGATCACACCCACAAAATTGCTAAAGCCCTGTTCTCTCAAGCTTCGTCTTCCTCTTCTTCTTCTTCTTCTTCTTCACATCCCCTGCCTTTGCATATGTGGTGCTCCTGCCATCGCTAATTCATTTGCCTGCATGTGCTGCATCTTGTTCTTATGCTGTTTGGCACTCCCATCCTTAACATTTAAGGCAGCAAGACAGTTAATGATGGCATGCAACCTTAATAATGTGCATACATTGTGTATCTCTCCCTATATCTTTTTATGGTTGCATGCCATTATACCCTGCATTGCTGCACATATGCTGCGCTGGTTTTTGGCACTGTCATCCCTACATCCTTTAACAAAATGTTTTACTCCTGTATGAATGTACCATATGGAAATACGGGAATGTGACAAACTGAAAACTACGTTGTTACTCTGCTATTGGTCATTGCGGGCCTTGGGGATAGTATCATAGTATGCACATCTAAATGCTGTCCCACATATTTGTGACCTTATCATGTTACCATGTACATGTAGGTCAGTTGAAGACTTTAGCCAATTGGATATCTCAGGAATGGGTAAGTTGCAATGGACAAAATTACATATAGGCACTTTACAGGAATATTCTCTAAATAATCCAGTTGCCTGTTTCATTGGATGTGGCAAATGTGATTTTGCAGGACTGCATTTGTTGTGGAAGGTATATACATACCTGCTATATGTATGTACATGTATATGTATCTGGAGCCACGTATCAATCATGTGTTTACTCACCACCTATAGCTACCTTCAGAGTGTTGAGGGTGGTACCAAGACCCCCTCTGCTGCAAAATAAGAGACTGTAGACCTGTCGAAGTTTCAACATTGTCAACAATGCAAGTTGTGACCTCAGCCAAACCAGTCACATGCCTAACATAATTACATAACTTAACCGGCTACGAAATAGCCGTGTCGGTCCATCTGGAGGTGTTTGGAAAATATGGTTCCAAAGGTTAAGGTGGAGTGCACCGTGGCATGGGCATGGGCCGCCTTATCTTCCTTGATCGCTTGGCCTGTGGAGAGCAAACTGCTGATGCCAGTGATGATGTGCCGGTCTGCTGCAAAGCAGACTGCAGTGCCTGTTGTGGTACAGTCGCTTGTGATTGTGTCAGCTCTGTCTGCTCCTGGGATGTACCTGGCTGCTGTCCACAGGCCAGAATCGACGGAGAAGGCGTATGCTTTGATGATGTAATCTCCTGGGGTTTCCCTGCAAGCTGCCCGACTCAATGGAGATGGTATTGACTTCTCTGGGGATGCTGTCTCCTGAGTCAATGGTGCCTGCTCTGGGGATGTCTTGGGAGTTGATGGAGATGGTGGCAGATTAAGTTGTACCGATGAAGACAGTGTCTGCTCTGGGGATGCTGTCTCCTGAATCGATGGTGACTGGTCTGGGGATGTCTCGGGAGTCAATGGAGATGGTGTTGAGTGCTCCGGATTCTCGGGAGTCAATGGAGATGGTGTTGAGTGCTCCGGATTCTCCTGAGTCAATGGAGATGGTGTCTGCTTTGGGGATGCAGTCTCCTGAGTCAATGAAGACAGTGTCTGCTCAGGAGATGTCTCAGGTAGCAGATTAGGTTGTATCGATGAAGACAGTGTCTGCTCTGGAGATGCTAGGGCTAGGGCTAGGGGTATATATATACTGCAGCAGATGCTTCATTCAGTATCACATATATAGGAGAGTTATGGATACATCTTTCGATTTGATGTCTTCTCTGGATACACTAAGTGTAGCTGATTTGCAACCAACCCCTCCACCAACTCCAGTAGATGAGGAACCACTTTCTATAATGGCGGCCTTGTCGGTCGCTGCAAATTTTGACATTACTGATCAAAAAGACAAGCTACCGACGGTGAGTTTGACCCCTCAGGAGGATTGTCTTAGAGGAAATTTGTCCGGAGCCACCGTCTTCTTTGATCTGCCCAGTACCTGGGTGTACCCGGAGAGTTAAGAGGTTGTGGAATCACCTATTTCAATTCCACAAGGAGAAAGGCAACCACACAGGTAAGGTTTCATGTACTTTGAACTCTATATAGAATATTCTTGCTCTAATAGCTACCAATGGACACAATACTATCAGCATCATCATGGGCTGTATATATACAACACATGTGTATACCATGGGCTATATACAACCTGAGTGTTAGTGTTCTATATACATGTACATGCATTAATAATGACTGTGTCTTTTCCTGTAGATGAAGAGTTGCATGACTACTTGGCACAGGCAACAAAAAAACAGTGTTGGGGAGGAGGAGGTGGACTACTGAAGAAATTAAAATCATATCAGAAGAGTTGTTGCAAGGCGAAAGAACACCACCCTCAGCCAAGAAATGCCAAGCAATCATTGATAAGTACAAAGATAGTGGACTATTTATAGGTACTAACAAAAGACTAACACAAAAAATGCATTAAAATGTTGAAGTAATGTACTTTCTCTTCTCATCAGTAGACAGTAGTCATGAACAATCACACGTATAGTATACGCCAATATAGGGCTTACTGAATAGGGCTAACACACCAAAAAAGTCAAGTACCACCACTGACAAGGAAGAACACATAAACACGTAACATAACATTAACATATATAATAGTGATAGGATATTATAAAAAAATAGATGCCATGTTTAGGTCATGTATAAAGTAGAAAAATAATAAAAATAGTTCTCTCATAAAAATAAGTATCTCTCATACCACAGCACACACACACACTAGCAACCACAGAATCTTATCAATCCATCCAATCAACATCAACAGGAGAGCAACAAAGATAGTAGAGTTAGGGTGCCCAGCCTTGAGAACTGGGACTGGTGGGTTTAAGACATCTTTTATAACCGGTTAACTCTACCCACACACCCTTCCTCTAACTAACATATCAAACAATAGGAAACCACCAACATACACCAATAAAACCATACCCTAGTTAAGAAGAAAGGAGAAGAGAAGAGAAGCCAAGAGAAGCCAGCATTAGGCCTAGCCAGTGTTAGCAATTCAGCACTGAGAAATGGTGATAGACAGGAAGTAGGCCCTTAAATACACCCGTCATGTGTCCACATATGTAAGTAACATGTTTACTTAGGGCCATAACAGCAGATGCCGGTAAACATATGCCATCATGTATGTGGTTCTTGACGCTGGTGCCAAATTTATTAAAGAGTGATGCATGCCTATGACTATAGCGTTTAAATCTATTACACAATCTTGTATACCAAAAGCCTTGTCTTATCAACCTATATGTAATCATATAATGCCATTTAATAAATGCACTATATATTTACAGCAAATCCTACTAATTCTGATCAGCTGTGATATATACACCATATGCTGGGTTAGTGGGAATATTACTACTTAAGAAAGGAAAATTTACAATATCAAAATTAAAATTATCTCGTTTATCAAAAATAGTAGTAAAAAATCTATGCTGGCCTAGTCATTACACTTTGTATACACCTTTTCTTATACTATTCACGTACCATGAGGGTAACTTATACTTTATTAATTGCCCAACAGGTATATATTACTGACCTTATCATTAGGGACTAATAAACTTGTGTCCCTGACTAAATAACAATATAACTGCATATACTATCAGATATAACACAATATAGAAGACATATAAGGCATCACATATAACACCAATATTCTACTGTTATATTAACATTTTATAACATCCATATAATTATGCCATTATACTATGCATATATCATCCATATACTCTTGTTATACTATAGTTGTTATAATTATTCTCTATAGCAATGGTACTGTGTATATCATTCATATAACACAGTGATAACCTTTATTATATTCTAGCTGCTTGTGGGGGGTTGGGTCCACTTTTCTATTTAAAAAAAACCATTAAGAATTAGTACAATACTATTGACAACTCCCTACAAATATCTAATCAGTTATATTGTTTTCAGTCTCATCACTGCTACTGAAGATTTCATCTGATTGAGGGCCATTATTAGTAGCTGCAGTGCCACCCTTCAAATCATTTCTCCAAACACCTGGAAATCTACTACTAATGCTGAATGTAGATTGGTTTCAGCCATTGTTCACACTCAGTACAGTGTTGGAGTAATGCACTTAGTGATTCAAAATCTTCCACGATCAATCAGATTCAAGGCAGAAAATGTAATAATCGTTTCTACAATACCTGGTCCCAAGGAACCAGATTGCAATCATATGAATAATTACCTTGAACTGATGGTGAATGATCTGCTCTTACTTTGGAAAGGTATCAACATTAAAATCCCTCAATCAGTCTTGGAATCAAAACTGATACGGGCAGCTTTGTCTTACATTTCTTCTGATCTACCTGCAACAAGAAAGCTGTGTGGATTTTATGGTTATCCTTCTACTTATGGTTGTTCTAAATGTCTAAAAAATTTTGTAGTACATTTATCACCTCTCCCGATTACTCAGGATTTGATAGGAATTTATGGCAACCACGATCTTTTGAGCTACATCGAAATTTAGCTCAAAGAGTCAAAAGTGCAGTCACTAGATCTGATAGACTGAAGACTGAGCAAGAGGCAGGTGTACGTTATTCTGATCTACTAAGATTACCATATCTTGATATTGTAAGGTGTCATATAATTGACCCAATGCACGATTTGTTTCTTGGAACGAGTAAGCTGATGCTTCATCTTTGGAAAGATAGAGGCTTCCTTAATAACTCTGCTTTTGAGAAGATTCAGGAACAAATTGATTCCATCATTCTACCATCAAATATTGGTTGCATTTCTTCCATGATTTCAACTGGCTTTGCAGGTTTTACTGCAGAACGGTGGATGCACTGGACAACTCTATACAAGACTATTGCACTACAGAAATATCTATCTCTTGAACATTACACACACTGGTGTTTATATTCAAAGGCTTGCTCACTCATGTGCAGGACCTATATTCATTTAAGAGAGATTGAACAGGCTGACGAACTTCTTATGAGTTTTTCAGTGATTAGAAAGACTTTATGGTAAGGAAGCAATCACCCCCCAATATGCATTTGCATGGTCATCTAAAGGAATGTATTTTAGATGTTGGCCCCCTGTACTCATTCTGGTGTTTCTCATTTGAATGCTACAACGGGATTCTTGAGAAAATGAAGAAGTCTTGGCATACTCCTGAGCAGCAGCTTATCCATCCACAAATTTGCAAACTTCCAAACACTTGCTGCCACTGTTCTTCCACCAGACCTTCCACAGGAACTTGTTCAGATATTTACTCAAGCAAAGGAATGTGAAACTGCTTTACCAGATCCGTTTATTTATGGTCTAGTCGTTCTGAAGTACGAGCACAATCTAATGTGTCTTCCACAAGAAATGTGCGTTATAAAGCAATCTTTTCAATATTTAGTTCCACCCGTCCGTGGGAAGTACATGCTGGATAACCAAAGACACGACTTATCACTAATGTATCGTGCCATATATGAAAATGTTGTTCATGTACCCCTTCGATACACTGAATTCAATCAAATTAAGGTTTTCAATTGTATATACACCTTTACTAAGTCCAGAACATCTCGTTCAGCAGCATTCATTGCAATCTGGCCACATATTTCCAGAATTTTTACCTCAAAGCGCCCTCAAGTGCAAGATGTACGAGTACGTATAATTGAGAACTTCTTAATTCACACACCTGAAGTATAACAGGCAGATGGTGAAAATTTCCAACAACCCCATGTTTTAGCTTATGTTAAGTGGTACCAGGATCATCCTCAGAAGTTCTTCTTTTCTAATGGAATTGTCCTTTCTGCAACAGTTACTGAACACACATTGGGTGCTTCGTTCATGCCTGTCTCCAGGATTCTTTCTCAATATGCTTTTATTAATATGAAAGTCAAGTTTGATTATGGAGAAGATAAATATTAAAGTGTGTGTTACAATACCAGTGAAGAGACATTATCTGTTTTAAAATATGTACAAGCACTATATATGTATTACATATATGCTGAGTACGAGAGTCATTTTTCTGTTATTTTTGAGAGGGTAGCATGTCGCGCGCGTTTTTAAGCCACGCCCAGTTATTATATCATAATATGCACGCGCGCGATGACGACCCGGTACCCGCGCCGCTTGCGTACACTAACCTTTATTAACTCTTGTAGCCCCTGTCACAATGCACGTACCAAAAGTTAAGTACACGTGCCTAATTTGGCAGATTTGTTGCTACTTGAAGATCGATAACGACTGCGTAGGCTTACAGTAAACTCACGCTCGCGCGCGACGAACGCAACTACATGTAGCATGAAATCGGCAGTGCATGAGTGAGTCAGCGTGAGATGTGAGCTATTATGCAGTCGCAGTAAAAGGGGGTTTCAGTGGAAACCTCTTAAACCCCCCTAGATCCGCCACTGAACATTACATCTACTTATTATATACGTATGTTATATTGACTGCAATATATCCACTCTTCAGTATAAATATATGTTATATTGAGCCCACTATATCCACTTTCCAGTATAAGTATATTTTATCAAGCACACAATATCCACTCTTTGGTATAAGTATATGTTATATTGAGCCCACTATATCCACTCTTCAGTATAAGTATGTTATATTAAGCACACTAGTATAAATATGTTGTATTAAGCATACTATATCCACTCTCCAGTATAAGTATGTTATATTGAGCACAATATATCCACTCTTCAGTATAAGTATGTTATAATGAGCACACTATATCCACTCTCCAGTATAAGTATGTTATATTGAGCTCACTATATCCACTTTCCAGTATAAGTATATTTTATCAAGCACACAATATCCACTCTTCGGTATAAGTATATGTTATATTGAGCACACTATATCCACTCTTCAGTGTAAGTATGTTAAAGTAGCAAAAATCATTTTATCAAAATGAACACAAATGTAGGGATGGCATGAAACATCAAAAATGAACCCAACAAGAACATACCTAGCTCACTTCAGAATCATCATACATCCATCCCTACATCTTTCTAGATTTTCTTCTTAAGAGGCTGCAAATGCAAGGCTATAGATAGGACACTGATGAAAAATATCAACAGTTGTCCAATGAGAACATTTGTTCCTCAACATAAAGAAAGATGTAGGGATGGATGTATGATGATTCTGAAGTGAGCTAGGTATGTTCTTGTTGGGTTCATTTTTGATGTTTCATGCCATCCCTACATTTGTGTTCATTTTGATAAAATGATTTTTGCTACTTGTTCCCTAAATTTTTAACCCTCAGCGTGCATGTGCAGTGAGGGTTATGTTTTTTCAAGCAATCATTCCACGAGCTGTGTGCTTAGTGTATCATAGTGAAGTTGCCATTTGGCGTATGTAGCTGGCCTGCTTATATATACACTGGTGCCTCATTTCTATATTCTTCATTTCTTTATTTCCCATTTCTAGTTACCAATTCAAAGAATGGAAGTCACGTGATGGAGCTATCTGATCAATCATAGTTCAGCCCAATGCTATATCACATACAAAAATATTTGTGATTGGTCAGATAGCTTCTGTTAAGTGACTTCTGTTCTTTGAATTTTGTTGTAAGAACTCAGCAAACATCTGTACCATAGAAAGGAATGTGCTTATAATTTATGTAGTGCACGCACAAGCTGGACATTGCGTATGCAAGTCACTGTGTACAACATTTGTAGCCCAGTTGAACTTTATATTTTGGAATTAGGAAAATTATTGAAAAGAGAAGTGTTATTGTTATGATAAAAATATAAGAATGGTATGAAAACTTTGAAAGATGGTGTGTGAGTTGAATAGTGCTGAATAGTGAAGAAAGGATAGTGGTATTATATGGAGTTCATTATTAGCCTTGGTCATTTCAGAAGAGTTGGTTTCTATAGACTGAGATTAGTCCAAATTCTTATGACAGAGCTCCAGTCTAAGGATACATAGAAACACATGAAAGGTTAAAGTATCAAGGCTGAGTCATGGAGGCTAGTAGCTAAAAAAAATTTAAGATAGGAACTAGACAGTAGTCTCGTGCCCAGACCCCGCCCCATAGGGGAAAGGGTCTGGTGACTATTCAGCGATTTCTTGGTTGTGCTGTGTCAGCAGTCTTGGATTTAGGTAAGCCAATCAAATTGCAGCATTTAGACTTCACGCATGACTTGCACGTGACCTTATATAAGATTACGCTACACGTACAAATCATCATAGCTATATGAGCTACCTGCGATGGATATACGCCCCGTAACTGCAGATGAGCTTTAACTGTATGGTTAACTGCCCGCTATATGACCCACCGTGTCTGCTGTTAGCATGTTCATGCCCAAAATCATATGATAAATGATGTAAAGCTGACTCAGCACAACCAAGAAATCGCTCAATAGTCACCAGACCCTTTCCCCCTCTGGGGTGGGGTCTGGGTACGAGACTACTAGACAGTGGTGGTGGGTGGTGGTGGGGGTGTTACCTATTGTTTCGGAATGCTTGTCTTCTGTGGGGATAAGGCCGCTGACCTGCAGAGATAGAAAGCTCAAAGAAAGAGGATAATCTTAAGCACAATACATAACTTGACTAAGTACAATATTGAAATAAAGTCCTCTTTTGTCAAAGTTTTAAAAGCTTCATGATCACTGGCGGAGAGGGTATTATCAGAGACGATGCACCACCAAGTATCAGTGTGTGTAATAGAATATGTGGTCAGGATCATACATGATTTGGACTGGGTAGCAACAGGATATTTGCTCTCCCTGAGGGAGGATTGAGTCCGTGCTAGAGCCAGTTCACAATATTATACTAATTAGGAGTGACCACTGTTGGCATACAACACAACTGACAGTGGCAGTGAGCAGCTAAACAGATGTACCTCTCTCAAACACTGGCTTAAAATGCCAACACGTAAATATTTAGCGAAGCTTTAGGATATAAATGGGGAAGCCACCTCAACCCACCCTCTTTTCCCCAATATAAATAATGACAGTATTGAGAGGACTTTGTTTCAGTACGAAATGGGGAAGCCACCTCAAAATTATTGTGTGGACCCACCCTCTTCTTCCCCAATAGGTTCAGTTAATTCCTTCTGACAGAACTGACCACATTAAAGTGATTCCCTGTGTAAAGCAGGTACATAGACTTCTGTTCATAGTTATCCCTCAATTGTCTGTCAACATGATGAGGGGAGTAGCGCTGCCACCGACCTATCTGCTGGCTGTATGAGTGAATAGGTGTCTGCAGCATGTGAGCCAGGCTCAGTATTTCAATTTCAGTCCCCCAGGTACCGTCTTGGTCCATACCTGTGGATGTGATGTAACTTTGAATACTGTTGTAATGAGAAGAGAGATGGTGCCATAGAAAATACTGGGCATTGTGTCAAATGCTGGAGGGCAGCATGACGTACAGCTAGATGCTGTTCTTCAGACCCAGTTAGGATGTAGGAGAATGCTCGAAACAGGCAGTTACCATCTCCATGGATGCGTCTTACACTGCGCATGTCTGGACGTGTGAGGGGGAGATTGGCTCCCCCCAGGTCTGAGTCTAGCTTCTGCAGTGTATTGGAGGCCTAGTTGTTGGCATGCACTCTGCTGCCACTGTTTATCTACTGAGTGGAATCTTAGGGGTGTGGCAGCAGGTGTCTCTGTGTGTGTAATAACACAATCTTTACTGTCTTTGTCAGGTGTGGAATTAGGCTTGGCCTTCTTTGTATTGGGGGCCACACCAATGTCAATACTAGTGAGTTTCCTCTTTCTCTTAGAGACTTTGGGTATAGTATAGAGAGGAAGGTCAGGTCTGTGGGCTTTTCTGAGGCGATTAACTTCTCCTAGGGAACTTACACTAACCCTAATTGAGTGGGGATCAAAGGCTGTTAGGAACAGACCATCTAGTGATCTAACTCTGGAGAGAGCAACATAGGCCATTCCATCACTGAACACCTCAGCAGACAGGTCAATAATAGCACAGTCCAGGGACAGTCCCTGGCACTTGTGAATAGTAACTGCATAGGCTAGAATGAGGGGGAATTGCTTACGATACACGTAGATATTTTTCATCACCATGAATCTGCTTTTCACCTTCTCAATTTTTCTGGGCTCAGCTATATTATCAAACTGTACTATTACATGCTGGGCGGCAATTGACAACACTGTACCAATAGCACCATTGACAAGCCCAGTCTTTGTGTCAATGTTGCGACGTAGCATGACTTGTGCACCAACTGCAAGTGATAGTTTGGCTTCTAGCCCAGCTGTCATATTGCAGTCAGCATTTAGTTTATCAAGGTGTTCAACAACCTTTTTGGTTATTTTCCTATTGCCAGTGGATTCATCAATCTCATCAGTACAATAGATGTGATGCACTTCCGAGGCATTCTTGCTGAGCATTTCTGCATTCAGATCATCGCAGGCTTTTCGTTTTGGGAAGAGGCAAACAGGTGCCTTCCCAGACTCTACAAGATCAGAAAACTTGTCTGAGACAGACACCTGTATTACCCTCTTGTTCAACACACTCAGTGTTTCCTCAGTTGAACATCCACGTCTCACACAGTCCAACATAGAGGAAAACTGAGGATCGTTTTTCTGTCGCTCATTGATGGTTAACTCATCATAAGTGACACAATCTTTCCAAATGTTGACTGCAGCTGCACACCCAAGTTGGGACAGTACTGATTTGGTGGCAACTTTCTCAAAAACAGGGCTACCATGGACGGGAGGGAGTTGGAGGAGGTCACCTACAAACAACATCTTTTGGACCCAAACCACTCATTGCTACCAAACAACTCTTCCAATCTCATGTGTACAAAGGCCAGGTTGATACTGGACACCATGGAAATCTCATCAATAATAAATAACTTCACATCAGAGAGAGTTGCTCTCATGACCTTCTGGGACATTTTAGAGAGGGGCCAGTAGCTAGGGGCTTTGGTAGCATGCTCAACAGGGAGTTGAAACAGTCTGTGTAGAGTGACACCTCCAACATTGAAGGCAGCAAGGCCTGTGGGTGCTGCAATACCACAGAGGAGGTTGTCACTACTCCAAAGACTGTTTACTAGGGCCTTGATGGTCTCAATAAGGAAGGATTTCCCAGTCCCACCCACACCACTCAAAAACATTCTAAGAGGGGCAAAATCACATGAACACTGGTTTGCCTCATGATGCTTTTGGTGCAAGAAATGAGCTTTGGTACTGTCAAAGACTCTTCTCTGGTCTGGATTTAGCATTGAAACTCGCTCATCTAGAGTCATTTGACCAGGTGTGCTGGCTTTCATGTCTACAACTTCACTCATGGCTGTTCTAGCTTCACCTAGTAGCTGAGGCTCATTGTCTTCTTCAGATTCTTTTTCGTCTGGGTAAGTTTGCCACGCATCATTGATGCTCTTCACATTTGCTGCAGCAGCCAACATTGTACTGAGCTTCGAATGATAGCTTGAGCTTTGGGTAGTGAGTAGCCTGTGAAATGCATGCTCAGGTGTTTCATTTTCCTGGAGTAAGCTACTCTCATCTCTAAATGGGGAGAACAACACCACCAGAGAGTAGAAGTAATCTTGTCTCTGGTTTTCATTTTCAGGGTCAAATATTCTGTGGTTAGGGAGTTTAGGCTTGCCTGCCTTCTTGTACACTCTCTGACCAGCATTGTCTACACCCACAAACTCATAATTGGCAATAAAGTCATAGAGGCATACATTTTCTAGGGCTGGTGGTCTCTGAGGATAGAAGGTATCTAGGACATTATTCTCAAAGATGTTCTGACTGTGGGGGTTGTGGTTAGCCAGTTCTTGCAAGGCTTTGTGGTTCTTTAGCCTACGGGACCTCTTGTGAGGCATGCAGGCATCTACCCACTTGACAGTATCAGATTTCTCAGTGAGGTGGTCTCCCAATAACAGATCACTAGCTTCATACAGACCACACTCTCTGAACCTCAAACTTCTAATTCCAAAGCTCCAAAGCCGACTGTAAATGCTCTTGTTGTCACCAACTTCCTGCCATATCTCTTGCATGTTGCTACGTTCTGCTTTGGTCACATAGCCACTAACATAGTGAGCAAGAGCTAGAGAGGCTTCAGCTACAAATTGTATATCAATGTTAGCCTTCCACAACATCAACAACAGGGGGTTATAGTCATTCACCCTCACTTCAGCCCCAGTACGGACTAACTGGTAAATTCTATTCCGTGATTTCAGGCTCTCTTGGACTGGGTTCAATTGGGCAGTCCCACACACTGGCCTAGGAAACCCAAACTTGCACCTGGTGATAAATGTGGTTTTGCCAACCTTCTTACGTCTCTTACAGTACTTGCTGCACTTGTGCAGCTGGTACCTAGTGACTAGCCTGTGTAACTCGGGGCTACCCTGATTATCAGGGATGTGGCATGTCATTCTATCCTGGATCCAGTCCAGGACCTTCTCAGGCTCATCAACATCAATGACTGGGGCATGTCTAATCTACAATAGGACATGGTAATGGGGGGGCCCACGGTTCTGGTACTCCTTTTTCCAATAAAAGTGGTCTACAATACCGAGGACCTGCCCTTTCAAAAGGACTTTGCGAAAAAAGGCATGGAATTTCAGGGAAAATTTCCTGGAAACAGACACAGGGTCCTCAACACACAACTTCCCAATGTTGTAACTGGGGGAAACATCATTCACTTTCATAAGGAATTCCGTGATATCTGGGGAGTTATACTCTGCACAACTAAAGGTGAGGAAAAGGGTGGGTGAGCCCCATTCACGGATCATACACTTGAGCTCACTTTGTCGGAGGTACCAGAACTGCTTGGTACCACGGACTGACTGGAGCATGGTGGACAAACGAGCTTCTAGCTGCTCATCAGATGTGTTTACCTGCTCCAGTAACATGCTCACTGAAAGACACTGTCTCCTAGTACTTTTGAGCAGGTTGTACACACCTGATGAGAGCTCACGCATTTCCTTCTGCCACAAAAGGTAAAACACATACTGTGGATCTTTACGAAAACGTGAATCTTGATTCAGTAGCCTAGACTTGATGTACTCACTGGTAGAAATTCTCTCTTTGCGAGGATGGAACTCCCCAAATTTCCCATTGGGGAAGGGCACAGGGAAACACATCACATCTAAATGCTGTTGCCTATTGCTAATGGGATCTTCTGTGATGCTCATAAGTCTGTACTGCTCTAAATCAGAAACTGTGGAGAGCTTGCTATCAAGGTTTCTAATTGTGTATGCTTGAAATGCATCAAGTTCATCTGAGGACACCTTTTTGAGCATTTCAGTGGTGGCATTGTTGGAAACCTCAATTATGTGCTTAGTGCTCTCATCAATGGATTTGTCATGCACATTCTCGTACAACCAGTTACAGGACCTCAATGTTTTGATAGCAGTCTTCACATGGTTCACATTTACCAAACTACGCCACACAACATTGCTCTTAGTTGGCCTACCATTCACAATAATGTACAACTCTGGGTCTGGTAGGACAAAGCCATGCTGCTCAACCTGATTCAAGGTTTCTAGAGTCTTGTTTAGTGGCAAAGGGAGGAAAAACATGGTGCCTTTGCAAGCCTGAAGGGAATTGTACGTGGGTACTTTACCAGTGTAAGTACCTAGCTTCACTATAGTCTGATAGCACTTGGCCCTCTGGATCAGTTGTCTACTAAGGAGGTCCAGTTTAGCCAACTCTTTGGGAATGGGGACAGTCTGCAGACCATTCAATACACAACGTGCAGGCATATCACCACTTCTAACTCTGGACTTGCAATAATGGCACATGTACAACACTTGATCTACCACAATAGGTTGGTACTTCAAAACATGCGCCTTCAATTCATCCCATACATTGCATTCAAAATCATCAGAGAGGCTAACAACAGATACAGATTTTCTCTGATGCAAACGCTCACAACAAATGCATGTGTGTTCAGGGAAATCATATATCTTCTTCTCATACCCAGCAATCAGTGCTGCATGCACAATGCAAAGTTCTGTTTCTAGAGTAGGCTTCCTAAGAGGTAAGTCTGACGATTTAAGATCTTCATACTTCTCATCTACATCACAACTCAGGAGGGACTTAACACCAGTCATTTTCACTAATCTCTTATAGTCACCACTTTTTAGGGCATTGTCAATATCACAAATAGCCCTGTGAGCAATCAGAGCATCAGTAACATTAGCCAAGAACCTTCTTAAAACAGCAAAGTGGGTAGAAGCTGCTCTGAGTATCCTCAGGGCACTGGTGCAAGAATCACCAGTGTAACAAACAATGGGGTGACCTTTTAGGTCAACTACACAGTCCCCTCCTAATTTGGTATAGTGCCCAAAGGGACACCCCCAATCACATTCTGCCAGGGCTTGTCTGGCTTCTTCAATGGAACCCTCAAAAGCAGCTCGGAAGGTAACCATGGCAACTATCTCAACATCACTTAGAGGCTTACAATGCAGAGAGCATTCCCACTCAGCAGATTTCCTACCAGATACAGTGTCTGGGACGCACCCTGTGGGCACCTGGGCACCAGCACTAGTGGGATCATGCAGAAACCTAATACCTTTATTAGCAACAACACATTCACCATCATCATTGACAGGGATTAGAGTCTCTCTCACATGCAGGTAAGCTGCCTCATAAAAGTAAGGCTCAGTGCTCTGGGTGTGACAGCCCTTTCCTAAATCATCTTGGGTTTTCAGTGTGATAGACTTAATACACCTAATACTATTCAGCAGAAACCCTGCATACTTCCTACGTAATTGCAAGGATTTACCAATAAGTCTTTTAGTTGCAAGTCTAACTACTGCACTTCCCAAATCTTGTCTACTTAGTTTCATTTCCACACCAAAGTGTTGGGAGTTAAACTGTTCCATTAAATTTCCTTTCATTTCTTGTAGATTGGCCTGTATTAGCCTAGAACACTTCTCAATCAACAGCTGGGTAGGCTGGATCAAACTATATCTAGCCTTGGTCACTTTTACCCTTTTTGTATAACAGTGGTACTTTTGAAAATACTGCAGCCTGACACCCCTGTGTGTAGCATGATACTTACGAAATGTTTCCTTCATTACTTCAGGATTGGATCTATAAACAGTTCTAGAGGCAGCACGTTTAGGCTCAGGGTTTGCAGTGTAAGAAGCCTTGGCTGCAGCTTTTCGTTTTTCTGCGTTTGCTCTATAAGCAACTCTATCAGCAGCATTCCTCTCTACCTTATGGGCAATATAATAGGCTTTCTTCTGGGCCTTACGGGAACCATAATAGGCTTTCTTCTGGGCCTTATGGGAACAATAATAGGCTTTCTTCTGGGCCTTATGGGAACAATAATAGGCTTTCTTCTGGGCCTTATGGGAACAATAATAGGCCTTACTAGACTCCATCTTTTTCTCAGGCTGCAACTTGTAAAGGGCTGCAGCTGCTGCCTTCTTCTTGCTAGGGTCAGCCTTATACACTGATCTACTCCTAGCCTTCAACTTCTCAGAATTACGCACATAATAATCTCTATTGCATTCACTTTTATGCACTTTATCCAAGTTCTTGTAATATGCCCTCTTTTTACGCTCTGAGCGGTACGGCATTGTTTACATCAAAAACAATACCAGTCAACTTATCTTGGGACAGAATCCAGCACGTTGCCAGCGGCTGCTTGTAGATCGACAATATGCAAAAAAGGTGAGTCAGCGCCACAGCCCAACAATAGACTTCGCACTGCAGGGCTCCACTACACCACGTATCAATAGGTGTGGAGAGAACAGCTCCACAAGTAACCTGGGGAAGTGAATATAAGGCCACTCCAAGTGGTATCCCGGTTTCTGGTCCCCCGCCCGCGTCGAAAATTCTAAACGCAGTTATTTCGCCATCAAAGGTTTCAAAGGTTGATGCACATTAAGCCAGGAAATGGCAAGGCATACACAAAACCAAACACAACAATTATGCTACTGATAATACTTGGCGTATTCAAAGATCTGCAAACTGCCGTGAATGAGAGAGTTTATAACATTGTCTGGGTCATGAAGAGGTGTGTGGGAGAGAGTGTAATGATGGAAATAGGGCACATTCATTTGGGATCCGCAAAGGTGACAGATGTCTGGCTTGAACTGTGGTCTGGTTAGTTCCCGGTATAGGGCCTGGAGATGGTTGGTACCACGAGGTCCCTGGTCGAGAGCCATGTCCCACAGTCTCAACCAGGACGTCTCAGAGGCAATCTGTGATGCCAGAATTGTGCTGTTGTGATGGCTAGCTTTGGAGATGCAGGTCGACCAATCCACCTTTAACACTTCCTTCTTGATTGCACACAAATCAGACATGCCACTGAGCAAGGCATCAGTGATGCCATGGCTTGCAAGCCTCCCCTCCATCGCTCGACATTCCTGAACCAGTCGGAGGGAATCTTGGTTTGACTCGGAAAAAATGTGACACCCGATGGTTTCTCCCTCTTTCTTACTCACTTTTGACAGAAGACTGAGTTTACGGATGAAGACCCTCACAGTCACTGAAGGCAATTTCAGAGCTAGACGTGTGGATAATGTGGAGTGATGTTTTGAGAGCCTCAATATGCGTCGCCCAATTTCTCCTTGGAAAGACTCCAACAGATGTAGTGTGGAGTCAGAGAGAATCCAATTCTCGCAACCAAAGAGGAGTACCGGGAGAACGCAGACTTCATAGATGCTCCTTGCTGAGATTGGGTTCAGCTGGCCATGGAATGTTCCAATAGCTCCAAATGCAAAGAAAGCTCTCCTTGCTTTTTTGATGGCTTCATCGACAGCTCTTGCCATTATTCATATGCGCATGCGCAAATCCAGACCACACCCAACTTTATACTCGTGTCTACACAGGAGAGCGAAGCTAGCTGCTACCGAGTTTTGGTAAGCTTTTCTGATCCGCTTTAGGTTGAAGAATTTACCACCTATATTTTCTCCGACAGCTTTACTGCTACTATTTTTTACCTCCTATGCGAACTGTGTTGCATGCGCATGCGCGCTTAGGCTAGCGCGAGATAATGACATAATGCGTACGCCCGCCCGCCCGCGTCTTCGCTCGCGAACACTCTGACCAGAAACCGAGATGCAAATTGGAGTGGCCTAAATACGAGTGAAGCTACAAGTACGCAAATGAGTAGCAGACTTACCAACACGGGAAGAAGGCCGGGTGGTAAAAGACGATTAGAAACCTCCACGCAAACAGAATATCTGACAGTCACTACAACGAGACGTTCTCATGCGGAGACAAAACGTTCCCGTCTCTTCCACTGCCACACAATTCAAAAGAGCATGTGAGGGTTATACGCATTGGGCGGGGCCACCGCTTGTCATAAATAAATGGCGTACTTCAGTAAGGTCCCACAGAGCCGCCCACGCTCTACCGTATGGACGTCCTGGGAGAAAAAAACATATCGGTGCACACCTCCACCGACCATAGACAGGTTTGGTGAAAAAAGCAGAGCTTGATCTGCTTCCGTTAATGAGATAGCGGGTTTACTGAAGAAGAAGAAAAAAAAATGAAAAATATGATGACGCGGAATCGTGAAAAAGCGTGTGACCAGATTCTCGCACGCCCAACTGGAAGCAGGTAGGTGCAGGGTGGGATAATGTACGGCTAGATATGACTCCAAAACTTATTCCTTGTGAGTTTGAAAGCTTAACTAGGCTTTCGCCCCTCGTTAGGAGGCTTTTTGTAGACCGATGACGTCATTTTTCACACTTCCCATCCCTACATTAGAGCGTCTACCGACGCTCTGATAATGAGCACACTATATCCACTCTCCAGTATAAGTATCACACAGTACGGTAGTACTGTGTATATAGGGATTGCTATGGTCTATCCTCATTGAAAACCATATATAAGGATATTCTTCATTTTCACTTTCAATTTGAAGTTGATTTCACTTTTAATGATATCAAGGTGAAGAATGCGTGAAAAATAACCATGAAACAAAAATTGGTTGATCTGTGATGTAAGATATGCGTAATATCACAAAAGTGCATTTCACATTTTTGCCCATGTTCTTCATCTTCTTCTTCTTATTATTATTCTTCTTCTTCTTCTTCTTGAAGAAGCGTAACTCAGTAACCATAAAATCAATGAAATTGAATCTTTGCATGTGGAAATGTATCATTACGTACTGGGGAATAGAGGTATAATACGTTAACCCTTGTAGTTCTTGTACTACTGATCGTTATCTCTCCCAGCAATGTATTATGAATGAGGATAACTAATGAGCAAAACTCAGCAACCATGGTAACCATCAACCTGAATGTCAGCATGTGCAGAGATATCATCGCTAATAGCAACATAACAAAAGCATATGTTGTTAACCCTTGTGATTCTTCTAATACTGATGTAAACACTCCTCTCAATGCAATACATGTATACATGTGTATAGTGATTACGTAATGAATGTACGTGCAGAGTACACATACATTGTACGCATATAAAAGCATGCGTCATATAATAAACCGATTACATAATGACAGAGTACTCGTTAATGACGTCATTACATCTGCCGCGCATGCGCAAACGCTTAGCAACTAGCGCGTAGCAACTAATAGGTGCAGTGAACTGGCTGCTTGATAATAGAGAAATGTGTTGATGATTGGTTTAGCAACTATCGCTTAGTACTACATAACAAAAGACAGAGGTGTTGACGATTCTTGTGCTACTTCAACTGTCAGAATACTGCATACGCGACAGTGTGTTGCTCTCTGCCAGGCACTACTCTACGTATGTACTGGCTGCTGGAGTAGCGGCACGCTACCAAGCCAAAGCGCTGGTGACCGACAGTACGTTGCTAGCATGTTTGCTCAGCCAATAGTACGTTGCTAGCAGGTTCGCTCAGCCGATAGTACGTTGCTAGCAGGTTTGCTCATAGTTCGTGTACGCAGCTGCTTGTAGCCACTCCCTACTAATCATACATCTCAGAGTGTGATTATTAGGGCCACTAGCAATAATGGGCCAGATGTTTTATGGATATGGTGAGCATGTACTAATGGGAATTATTGCTTATAATTGTAAAAAAATGATTAGAGACAAGTAAATAAAAAATTTAGGAAATTTGAAGTGTATATAGGGATTGCATAAAAATGAACAGAGACAAGATTGGGACACAGACATGCTATATACATCAATGTACTAAAAGGTATGTTGATGTACATAGCATGTCTGTGTCCCAATCTTGTCTCTGTTCATTTTTATGCAATCCCTATATACACTTCAAATTTCCTAAATTTTTTATTTACTTGTGTTATATTAAGCACAGTATAGTATAGACATGTTATATATGGTCATTATAACACTAGTTGTTTTATAACACATGTACAGCTATAACATTGTTATAGACAACTTGCCAAAACACAATATAACACTTGCTTTTCATAGTGTGTATGGTAGGCCAAGTAAGTAGGATACCTGGAAATAGAGCAATTTACTTGTACATGAAACAAGGTGTGTAGATATATTAAACCAGGAATCAACGGACAGCTGTTTTGGGTCGGTTGGCCCTCATCAGAGCCATGTATGCTCTGTTGCTTGATGCAGACTAGACAATATTGGTTTCCAGGGAAGGGAACCTTATTGACACTGATTTGGGCACACATCACTCTTGGAACATTCTTGATGTCAGACAAGTCTATAGCACATAGTTAGGTAGATAGATATTGGCAAAGGAGGTTTACTTGGTATTACGGATCCAGATGCTGTAATGACTTTAACCACCCACCTATATGAGAACACATGCTTCTATATTCATGCATGAATGATACATTAATGATGCAGGTTTTCTCATGTGTGGGTGGATTAAAACGTCAACTACATCCTATATACCGCTTTATCAGTATATTACATTATATAGAAATGTATGCATGCTATATGTTATGCATGGGCTTGTCTACAGTGGAACCTCCGAAGAAAGGACACTTTGGGAACGGCACTTTTGTCCTTTCTTCGGAGGTTGTCCTTATCTCAGAGGTTCATGAAATATTTTAATTTTATAACTTGGGGTGGAATATAAGTAATGTAGTGAAGTTTGTACATGAGTTAGTGTGTAAAATAGTCAGGTAAAGTTGTCGTCTTGCTAATTGATGTGTAATATTGGCAATCCTATCAATTGTCTGACCAATACACACTTTTTCCATGTCCTTTGAATGCAAGAAACATGTACACGTACATTTTTTAAAGCAAGTACTGCTTCCTTGTAACGCGTGTGAGGTTTCGCTGTATACACAAGAATTTACTGGCGTTGCGCTCGTACATAGCGCCGTACATAGCGCCGTACTGCGGAAGCGCAACTTTGCAATTTTAGGGGAGTGGCTTCCGGGTGTTCGCTATTTAGAGGCAAAAATGCACGTTGGAGCGCCGTTCGGCGCAAAGATTTTGTCCGCTGTCCGGAATCGGGAAGCGTCCGCTTCTCGGAGGTTGCTAATGTATTACTGCTATGGTAGTTCCAATCCGTAACACGGCAAGTGTCCGTTGTGGGTGTCCGCTTCTCGGAGGGTCCGTTATGGGAGGTTCCACTGTATATCCTAAATGTGCCAAGAGTAGTATGTGCCAAAATCATGTGTAATTGCACCTTATCAAAAATGTGAAGTATGGGCCAAGGTTCATTAACTCTCACACATGTGTATAGGATGCATCCAAAACACTGTAACGTGCATGTAAATGGATTATGCATGGTCAGGAATTGCACTCATAATAAAGTTGTGGAGTGGTACACTTTGAACTATAATATCTGCAACCCAGAACATATCACTGATAAAGTGTTTAGTTGACTACATGTATAACTATACTAGTAAATAGAAATATGAAGTGTAATATAGGGATTGCATAAAAATGAACAGAGACAGACTGTGACACAGAAAGAATGAAGTCACTAAATGCTATATGCAGGTACTCATACAGGTACTCATCAAATGGAAAAAGTGAGGAAGGTGGTGAAGAAGATCAACATTGAAGGTAGAAAAGAATTGTTAATGATAGACATTACAGCTGATGAGTCCATGGTGATCGTGGGTTCTAATGCAGGAGGAATGGTTGCAATTGGTGGTGTCACAGATATTGTGGGCCTAGTAGGCGTTAGTACTGCTGTAGAGGGAGTGATCACTGAGCCTTTTGGCCTAGTAGTAGGTGCAACAATTGATGTAGAATTAGAAGGAGTGGTCACTGAACCATCAGTTGGTAGTGTCACTGAGCCATTAGAGACTGTTGGGTCAGTAGGGGGCAGTAATGTTAGAGGAATTGTGAGTTCCTGAATTTCTTCCTGACTGGGGCCAAAACAAAAAGTTCCATCGTCATAGTTGTCACAGTTTAAATGGTCAGGCCATGGAAGGCCTTGTGCTTGCTGGTTAAAAACGGGCTCACAACCATCACGGACATGCTGGCAGAGCCTGCGACAAGGACGAAAGACTCTGAGAGGGTGGTCATCAGTGCAAAATGGAGCATAAATAGCACATAGAAAATGAACAATAGCTCCTGAGCAGTTGACTTCAATGAGTTTTCTAAATTGCTCGAGCTCCATTTCAGCTTCAACCTGATTCGTGTGATGGCGGAGGTTTGGGTACAGTGTGTAGTTCCACGGCATGTCCTCGCATATTGCCAAGTCCATTAATTCACACTTTCCAGGAAGAACTGTAGGAGGCTCTAATGGGAGCGCATTGGACATATTCTGTCCGCTGGCATCTTGTGTGAGAGCGTACGGGAGGGCCAATACAGCGGCCACAACGAACAATCCGTTTGTCATCGTGGTAAGCATAAAAATACAGGCCTAGCCTCGAGTACATGCCCGTTTCGACTTTTAAAAACCCTTTCTAGGTTCCAGGGAGGCGGAGGAATGCTTTCTTGCGAGGGTGGGGATAGACCGCACTTCCTGGCCCGCTCGTCTTGCTAGTGATTAGTGGTTGGTACTGACTAGAAGAGAGAAATCCGGTTACATTTGCGCATAGTGCGAGGGAACCCCCGCGCCCACGCAGGTCCCATAAGCAGTGCAGTTTATACGCGCGGTCGGTCCAATATATATCTGAACGAGATGCAGGACCACACGCACGAACTTTGTTTGCGCATGAGCATGAGGGAGAAGGACGTATGGTGTCCAAATAAACAATAAAAGCAGTAGCGAAGCAGTCCTTGTGTTTACACAGTCCTGGTGGATCAATCGTACGATTATTTTAAATTGGTCCATAAAACCGGACGATTGTATATTCTACTTTTCAACTTACAAATACATTCAAACATATTCAGAAACGGTGAAATCCGGAAGTCGGTATTTACGAGGAATTGAACGCTCCCCGCGTTTAAATATACGTATGGCTCGCGAGACAAGCCCACACTATGTTAAATCATGCAGTGCATATCTGATGTCATCCCATGATATGATGTTTATGTTATGCTGTGCCGGCTATGTTTGCGCGTTGCGCGGGGACGCATGAGCACTGACAGGTCGGTTGATCATACATACATACATACAAACAGAATCGGCATTGAGTTCACTAGTACGGGCTCGCTGCGCTCGCCCAATAAAGCTAGCTAATAGACTGTCTTTAGTATTGGCAAAATGTTCATATGCCATGGGCACTACAGGACATCAAACATAGCGTCTCCTATCTTATAGCTGTGGGAGGAAAAGTATTATGGCAGTTCAGAGGAGATGTAAAGTGTAGTGTCCTCGAGCTCTTCATCTTGTGCATATCTGATGTCATCCCACGATGTAATATTTATGTAGCAAAGTTATGCTGTGTTACAGTATATTTATCAGATATTAGGTATAAAGCTAGCTAATAGACTGTCAAGTATTGGAAAAATGAAAGAATGTATATGTATTGATACTAGTTCATGGGCACTACAGAACATCAAACATAGCCTCTGTGAGGTCTCTTATCTTATAGCTGTGGGAGGTAAAGTATCATGGCAGTTCAGAGGAGATGTAAAGTGTAGTGTCCTCTTCATCTTGTTTTGGTGTGCTTATTGCACGGTTCAATTCAGGTGTACTTGTGGAAACAATTAATTCAGGTGGAGGTGTGGAGTTAGGTGAAGGCTTCGCAATAATTAATTGAGGTAAAGATGTGGCAATGGTTGATTTAGGAATGGCATCAGAAGAATCACACATGAACTCAGGACTGGGGGAGTGGAGGTTAGCAGCATTACACACAGTGCTGTCCACTAATTCAAATGCATATAATACATCAGTTGGTGAACCTGTAGCAGTGAAACATTCAATATTGTGACTACTGTTTGGTTCTTGATCACAGTTTAGAGGGTCATTAATGCAGGGAGAAGTTGGCAAGGTCTCTGCTTCAACTGCAGTAAAACAAGTATTGTGACTGACTGCTGGGGACTCAGGGCACTCACAAGACAGGCTAGGTAGCTCCAGTTCTGTACTCTCTACATATCCAACAGTCTTGATCTCAATATCTTGTTCATTACTGTATATATAAGCATCAGAAGAGCCAATAAAATGACTAGAGCACTCATCTTTACTACGACAGTCATTGTTATGAGCAATATTAATTGGTGTGTCTTCTTCTGTTGTCTTCACAGAATCCTCATTCTCACTCTTTGTACTATGCAATGCCATGTTCATTTCTGGTAACTCACATGAATTATCAAGTCCGGTTATTGTGTTGTGGTGGGGTTCTTCTGACATTACTTGCAAAACAGACGATGAATTGAGTCCATTTTCACACGTTGGGAGGTCATCAAATGATAGAGTAATGAAAATATTCTTGTGTGGACGCACATCAACAGGTGTATATGATGGATCCAGCACCTACAGATACAGATACACAGAAAAGTGCACATTCCCTATTATATGCATTAAGTTTATACCTCTCTGCGTGCTTGCCATTTAAATATATGCCTGTATTTCCTGATCATATCATTTCTGTAAAAAATAGTATTAGCTGATACAGTGTATACAGGGACATTATGTAGGATATACGTATGTATAATTATGCAGCTCGAGGGATTACATCATAACTGTGCCAACATATCCTGTGTGGTCACGAGGGCAATGCAACAACTAATTTGTTGCCATTTCTATGGTTTCCCAGCCACTAACCACCCCTTACTAGTTTCATGTAATTAGTGATGTAATAAGTGTGCCACACATGATATGTTGGCACACTTTAGCCTTTGACCTGTTACTCTACCAGGCAACAAGTCACTAAATCCAATAGATATTAATTATACAATCACTGAACTCAGCTTCTTATAAAACCCACAATCCATTATAAATGGTTCTTGATAGCTTGAAAAAATTCATGTGCCAGCTGGCTTACCTGTAAGTATGACATTTTCTGTATGTAACAGTAGTGGACACAACGAAGACAAGATAGAATATTAATATCGGGAGGATCAATTTCAGCAGGTAGCATTCTAAAAGATATTGGTGGATGTTAGTATATAGTAAAGTGTAAAAAACATTTCATTAAAATGTTGAAGGATGTAGGGATGGTAGTGCCAAAAACTAAAGTAACAAGATTGTAATAACCGGAGTGGTGCACAGTGAACAACTGATTATGATATGACCATACACAAGTTGTGTACATATGCAGGAAATGATGAAAACCCATGTGGAAATTGCATGCAACAATAACAACATGTGTAACCCCACAAAATAAAATGTAGGGAGGGGTTATTCATGTTGTTACTGTTGCATGCAACTTCCACATGGGTTTTCATCATTTCCTGCATATGTACACAAGTTGTGTATGGTCATATCATAATCAGTTGTTCACTGTGCACCACTCAGTCTTGTTTCTTTAGTTTTTGGCACTACCATCCCTACATCCTTCAACATTTTAATGAAATGTTTTTTACACTTGTTTCACCAGTTTTTCCTACTTGTTACTATATTGTTGCAACAAGAATATAGTCATATTCAGAACTTACAACATACCATTATTTGATCATAAGGAAATATTATTGTCAGTGTAACCAGTAGTAAGACTTGACAAGGAAAGTATATAATTTCAGTGAGATCTACATCCTGTCTACTTCGAGTTCACTTAGAGCAGAGGGCTGCGCATATATTGTTGACTCAGGCGCGATCGTCTAATATAAGTGCATGAGTAATCACATCACAAATATGCAATCAACGAGGAAATGGCGTCCGACTATACGGAAGTGCTCGTAAATCCTTCTTGTTCTCGCTCGTGTGAGAGGGATCTTACGACGATTCTGTTGGCCTAGGATCATGCACCGGAGAGAAAGGAGTCGTTTTATGCTAAAACAAAGGTGAGCGCGTTTGTCAATTTGGAGGTTGACCGTTTGAAGAAGAAGAAGAAGATGATGATGATGATGATGATGGATGAAGAAATCGGCGTTTTAGGAATTTCCGTGTACCATTGTAGCAGTGGATTTTACCAACTTTGAGAGTCTTGCCGTGTATAAAAACACTCGTAGAGCAGGCTGTGCGTCTGAAAAGGCTTAGAACAGCCCCGTTCGAGAGTTCTGAGTCGTTGTTTTTGTTAAGGCTTAATGGGCGTGTCGGTGCCATCCCTACATAGAGAGTCTACCGACTCTCTGATAGTGTAAAAAACATTCTTGAATGATGTAGGGATATGGCAGAGCCAAAAATTGAGAAGAAGAAGAAGAAGAAGAAGAAGAAGAAGAAGAAGAAGAAGAAGAAGAAGAAGAAGAAGAAGAAGAAGAAGAAGAAGAAGAAGAAGAAGAAGAAGAAGAAGAAGAAGAAGAAGAAGAAAGAAGAAGAAAGTAACCCTTCTCCTACCTATACTTAAAACTATCCCACTTTTCATTAACAAAGAATTCAAGGTATGTACACAGTTGCTTTAGCACACCATCCATATCTCTAGCAACTTACAATGAAGGATATGGTCAGGATACTTAAAATCATTCCACTGCATTTCTCTCTCATAAGAGTTCAAGGTAGTGGCTGTAGTGCACCATCCATGTACTCTACTTACAATGTAGGGGATTGTTTTCAGAAGCAGAATTACTCAAAACGTCCCACTTCAAACTAGTCAAGCTTCTCTCCACCATTAACAAAATTTGAAGTAGTGGGTGTTGTAAACCATCCACACTCTACTTCAAATGTAGGAGGTTTGTTGTAGGAACCATCCCACTTCAAACTGCATGAATCATCTCACTGTAACCCCCCAATTCTTTGTTGTGTGCCCATGCATTACATAGTATTAGCCTTCTATAAAGTTGATTCCACTTTCAGGGAATTGGCATTTCCAGGAAAAATATGTGGGAAGCTATATATATAACTGTATATAACTCACTGTTACTAGGGTGACACAAACCAAATGGTTTAAAAATATGTGGGAAGCTATATATATAACTGTATATAACTCACTGTTACTAGGGTGACACAAACCAAATGGTTTCTTACACATGAACTTGGATGTGCTATTACAAATCTTTAGCTCCATATGGACATGTACTTGGCAGCATGAGTTCTAGGAAAAATTCCCAAGCTCTATATGTGTACATGTACCTGGTAGCGTGAGTTCTAAGAAGCTCTATGTATATACATGTACTTGGCAGCATGAGTTCTAGGAAGGATTCCCAATACTACACATTATATGTACTATTATATAACTCTCCTCTCCAGAGGGATAAGGCCGGGGTTTGAGGATATTTATAAGCCTATTAGGTTACACTATACTATGTTGCTGTGGTACCGGCAGGTTTCATATACACCTCATCAATATTATTTCCAGAGACAAATGAATTCCTCACAGTAGGTGTATATCTGATATATACACATCTTGTCCATGGTTTATATATTACAGATATACCTTTAAAAGGGCATGTTTGAGATACACAAACAGAAGTTCCATTGACCACCCTACACTCCTCCTGTTCACCACATGAAGCCACCTGACTACACTCCACTGCAAGGTAATGATATGGGAAAGGATATAATTACAGCCATTAATGAATCAAACATAAAGTGAGTGAGGAAAGGCTTTATAATATATGTATGTGTCTGTATATTATACAGACTACGGGAAATAGAGATGCACATAAAATATTTTACAGTGAGTAGAAATGGTTGGTGGTGTCACAGAGACAGAGATTGTGGGCTCAGTAGGTGTGAGTAGTGCTGGAGGGATTGTGAGTTCCTGAAGCCTTTCTTGACTGGGCTCAAAACAAAAAATTCCATTGTCATAGTTGTCACAGTTTAAATGGTCAGGCCATGGAAGGCCTTGTGCTTGCTGGTTAAAAATGGGCTCACAACCATCACGGACATGCTGGCAGAGCCTGCGACAAGGACGAAAGACTCTGAGAGGGTGGTCATCAGTGCAAAATGGAGCATAAATAGCACATAGAAAATGAACAATAGCTCCTGAGCAGTTGACTTCGATGAGTTTTCTAAATTGCTCGAGCTCCATTTCGGCTTCAACCTGATTCGTGTGATTGCGGAAGTTTGGGTACAGTGTGTAGTTCCACGGCATGTCCTCGCATATTGCCAAGTCGATTAATTCACACTTGGACTGAGTAGGCCCAGTCTCTGTCGGGAGCGCGATAGATGCATTGGATTTACTTTACCCACTGACATCTTGTGCGAGAGTGTACAGAAGGACTAATATAGCGGCCACAATTAATAATCCGTTTTTCATCGCGAAAGAATGAATTACTCGCTAACTATAATGTGCAGTGTCTTCCGCAATAAATTATCCTCGAAGTTATCAGACTTGTTTCAGCCTGAGAGAGATGCCTGCTGTAGTACTAGCAGTACTCAGATGGATAGTTCCAATAAAGTCAGGATGAATCACATTCATATAGATCAATATGTAGAGGAATCCTTTCAGGATATTGCACTGATGATGTACTAACTTCGGAATCAGTGATTTCTCCACAGGCAAAATTCGAATCTTCGCGAAAATAGAGTGCGTGGCGTACAGACATGTACAGCCCTCAACGGTTCTTAATTACAACAGTATTCTCTTCCTGTAAACTGTTTACTAGCACGCACGAGTTATATACGTAGAAACTTACGTCTTACGTAATCATTGTCAGTAGCTAAGCCCCGATCACCCGCGGAGGGACCGTCGTCTGATTCAAAACAATCCTTGGTCCTCACCCCGAACAATGCAATGAGGTTGCGCTGAAACGGTCCTCACAAAGTGTGGTGGATCCTACCCCTTCCCCTCATAATTATGCTCAAAAACTTTGTCTATCATTGCATATATTCCTGGTATAGAGTCTAATGCAACAATGTCAATGCTGAAAAACCAGCATTCTCTTCTGACTTTCCCAACAGACTTGTTCCACTACTATATATAGTTCCTTCTAGCTCTCAAGTCATGTACATGATCAAATAAATAACATACTGTACAAAAAATGATTTTCAGCCCCACACCTGCATTAAAACAGCTCTTCATTTAATGCACATACATGGATATTGTTCTATCTTCTGTCACACTTTACAAGTTGTCTTGCTTGCTGAATGATGGCGTTAATCTCATGTTTCCTTTTGTATTTTTAAATGCAAGATATAAAAATAGAATTAACATGGTAAGTGCTTATATAATAAAATTAATGGTGATGATATGTATAGTTTAGTTGACTAAGTCTTCAAGCCATCCTTGAACAGAGGAATGTATGCTGGACTGCCAGGTCTGGAGAACATACTCTTTGAAGGGATGGTTAGTTGCCACAATCCATTCTTCCTGTTCTGGTGTAAACGGTGGAAACAGGAAATACTCTGGAGCAGTGGAACGGTTTTTTTTATACTCCTTCCACATTTCCTCTGCCTCTGCAGTTGAAGGACCTGGTGGAAGAGTGGTAGGGATGTCTGAGTCATCTCCTGACAGAGAGAGAGTGAGAGGTGCAGGTTTGGTGCAGCGAACAAAATTGCTTTCAGCTGGTTGAAATGTGGTGGAGTATCTACTGTTGACAGGCACTTGAGGTGGAATAAACGCAGGCATCCCAGGTACAGTGTTCTGGAGTTCGGCAAAGACCATTTTGTTATGGTCTGTATCTTCATCTTCAATGTCCTTCAGTTCCTCTTGTGAGGAGGTCCTGGACACAGCCACAGAATTGCCACTCTTGAGGCTGCAGTCAGTTGTTATACATCGGAAGTATTGACCACTCAGTGTCTCAGAAACAGTGATTTGTGGTGGAAAGACAGCAGACACACCAAGCATAGGGTTCTGACGTTCAGTGGAAAGTTTGTCTTCATCTGTGGTGTCCTCATTCTGTTTCTGCTGTTTGTCTTCAGTACCAAATATCATGTGTAACTCTTCTTCCGAAGAGGTCCTTGATAAAGTGATGAATTGGTCACTCTCAAAATCATTGTCATCACCTTGAGTGGTGGAACATCCGTCAGCAACAATACCGGAAGACACAACGGGAAATACGTGTATACAGTTCCCGATAATTTCTGTGCCAAATTCTGCTTGAAACTCTTGATCATTGCCAGCAGTAGTTGAGGACAAGCACTCACTCTCATCTCCCTCTTCCATCTCTTCATTGTCATCATCATCAGAGCTAGTGAAGAGACTGTCACTGAGAGGTAGCTCTGGGTCTGTAGAGGAGACACTGTTGTCTTCTTCATCAGTTGAATCAAATGAAGACCAACTGTCCCAGGAGGTGAGAGAGGGGGATCTCGGTGTGGCAGAGAGACAACTGGATGTTGGAGTACATGGTGGAAATAGGGTCAGAGTTGGCACAGTGAATGGTGCGTCACTTCCAGAGAGGGAACTTGTCTCATCGCTTATAACGTCAAATGGTCTGTGTAGAAAATGAGAGAGTAACGCAGGACGTCATTCAGTGGTGGAAATAAAGGAGGAAATAGGATACATGTTATATCAGTGACATATATACCTTGTGTCCTGTACTCGTTCTCCTTCACAGGGTGGCGGCGAGGGGGAAGCAGTTTTGCTCTCTCGGTCACACCTCGAGCTCTGCGATCTTCTCCGTCCTGATACAAGAACAGCGAACATTAATATTCACGCAGTAAGACTTTTAAAAGCAGCATAACTTACTGATTTTAAGTCTCAGACGGTGAATGGTAAAGAGCCTTTTCAGAGAAGACTATACGCGTCGTCCAAAAGCCCTTCTTTTTGGTCGTGAATTTGTGCGCCTTTTGCACAGATGACGACAAACACGATTTTTGATAGAAATCAATCGGGCTCTTAGGCCATTCATCTTTTCGATCATGAGTAAAAAGCACTTCACCAGACACTGCTATTTAGCGAACGAACGCAAAAGCGGCATATGCGCGCGCGCGTCGTCACCGTGGCAATTGCGCATGCGCGCGCACAGTCCTTGCCAACGGTTGCGATGCGCATGGTCTGTAACATGGTTGCCCTGACAGCCCTCGAGAACAGTCAGAGCTAGAGTGGGACAGGACGAATAGCCTTTTTGGTGTGTTGTGCTGACGATCGCTTCACAGTCCTTCCCTACGTCCATGCAGAACTTTCTCTGCAGACGAATACAATATAGTCCATTATAATATCTCAACATGATGGATAAACCGATAAACAAGAGCTATAATTATACAAAAATGGCAAGGTTTCCAGAATAAATGTGTATACTTTCGTCTGGTATTTTTGCAGATTGGCCAAAAGAATTAGTGAACTCCTCACATATCATATTACGGAACCTCTCGTGTGGTTTGTGGCCAAGCACCTATATAATTAAACTGTTGTTATAATTATGGTACAACACTTTATACCCTTCGTGTTTCCTCACATCTAAGTTCAGTATGTCTTGGCAATGGTGTTGATTTGATGCTTGGCTTCTCCCTAGAACCTTCATTGTTGCTGTACAAAACATGTATATACATGTAACTACACTTGTATTCACTGCAGGGAACCTGGGAGTCTCTCTATATTTTCTCCAAATGACTTTGCTATTTCAATGTTGAGAGGTATCTGAGTTAATAGTAGCAGCTACTAAATTCATCTATCAGCTAATGTGCTATAATTATATCCAGCTATATATATACCCATTTGAATGTCCTGACTCCCACGAATGCTGAAACTTCTCTCCTGCATTTTTTCTAATTCATCATTGATGGTTTTAATTGCATCTTGAAGCTTTTAATTCCCGCATTTATCTCCTGTTGTCCTTTCTCCATCTCCTGCAACTCTCTAAATGCCATAATTGATGACACACATGTGTTCATTCGAGAATGCATTCAATTCTTCATCCACTTTTTGGAGAAACAATTGGCACCATCAATGAAATTTTACCTAGAGGTACATGTTGTCTACCAGTGCTTTTACCCCAATGAAAGTTTCCCCTCAATACATACAGGCTGAAAACAAAGAACTATACAGGTTGTGGTAGATGTATTACTAACTTTCCACCAGTTTCAGACAACAGTTTCGAACCCCGATATGTATCACCTTCCTCAAGATATGGCTGTTCTCTACGAGGAAAAACTGTCAATACCCATTTCTTCCATCACAATCCCAGTACAGCAAGTGGAGTCATGGCCAAAATCAATAACTCGATTGGACCACTCATCACAGACTCTCAGAGCTCTATCAATAACAGTAAGAAATCACATCACAAACGTTATGCTTACGTACATTTACAAGAGTGCTCTGACTACTTAGCCCCTCACCGTCTGATGAAGAAGGCTGCTGGACGTCCTGTAGTGATGGTACCACTCATTCTCTACAGTGATGATACTAGTGGAAACAAGTCCAAGAAGTGGCATCTTTTCAAGAGTTGGAGTGTTCTTCTTGCAGGACTACCACGAGAAACAAACAGCCAGCTAACAAATATCCACTTTCTTTCATGGTCAGACAAGGTGTCAGTGTTAGAAATGGCAGAGCCAATTACCAACGAACTGGTTCACCTCGAGAGAGAGGGTACAGAGGTCTATGATGCTCACCTACAATGCAATGTTCTTGTCATGGCTCCAGTTCTCTGTGCTATATGTGACAACCCAAGGGCTTCAGAGATGGTGAATCACATGAAAGGAGCCTCCATAAAGTTCTGCCGAATATGCAATGTAAGAAACCAGCATTTAAACACACACAGTTTATTGTATTATGACCTATCTATAACAATTTAGGTAGACAAAAACACAGTACCCCTACACTTGGACCACTTCGTTCCGGTGGTTCCAGCTTGCAGCAGATTATAGAAATACGAAGCCAGTCAACTGAAGCCACAAAGTGCTCACTGCAAAAGAAGTATGGTCTCACTGATGTGTACAATCCACTTCTCACTCTACCAGTGGACCTATACCAGTAAGTAACAAGACAAATGTAATAAAATATGGTGCTACCATCCTTAATGACTACACACTGCAGGAGCACACCAGTGGAGACACTACACACTATTCTTCTAGGTCCTTACAAGTACTGAACTTGTGTCTTGATGGGGCAACTGAGCAATGATCAAAAGTTGGAGGTGTTGGCAAGGATGCGAGCATTCAAGTACTCAGGAATCAAGAGGCGTGTACATGGCTGCACCACCAGACACTATGGATCCTTTGTAGGCAGAGACTTCAAGGCCTGGGCACACATGGCCTTTTCATTGTTGGCCCATACCTTGATGACGTGTATGGCTCTCTCTTTCAAAGGTATATGTATAATACACATGTGCTTATCGTTCTTACAAAGCATCATTGTACACCAAGGTGCTCCAGATAGCATACTGTGAGCACTATAATTCTGAACAGAGACAGAACTATGAAGATGTGTGCAAGAGTTTTGTGACTGATGTATGCAGAGTGTACTCATCCTTCTCTCAGAAGCCAAAGATTCACCTTCTACTCCACCTGGTTGAGTGTATGGAGCAATTTGGGCCAACAGCTGACTACAACACAGAAAGGTACACATATACACACAAAGTTGTTACATGTAGTATTATGTATGTACAAGCACCTGTGTACAGATTTGACAATTCTGCTGCACATATCCCACAGATGTGAGTCCTTCAATTCTTTCATAAGAGCTCAGAATATCTTCAGAAACCAGCTGGCTCTGAGTAGGGACACAGCCTATACCACTTTGCTGTGATAGGGCACTTATTATTATTATTATTTCAGCTTTACAACACAGGAGGTATAAAAGGAAGTGAGACAGAATGAATTCGAAATGAGGACAACTGTGTTGAAGGACTGAAGGCAATACAAGCCAACAGCCATACATAAAACAAAACAATATATACATATATATAATATTATATTATATCAAACTATTAAAGTGCATATCAACAGGTAACCTGGAGCATTTATGGCATGGACATAGAAAATGATATGAACATTCATTATTGGGGTCAAAGTTTGAGATGAAGTGATCCCAGAAGTACTTCCGAAGTTTAGACTTGATTGTGGATAGAGGGAGATCAATATCTAAGGATGGTAGTGAATTCCAGAGGCGAGGAATGCGATTAAAATAGAAGTTACTTTTAGTCTTGTTACTGCAAATAGAATGCCTAAGCTTGAAAAAGGTGGATGAGCGAGTGGAAATGGTACTGAATTGAACAAAATTACAAATATTGAAGTGGTCAGATGGGTACTTTAGAGACTTGCAGTACATATGCACCTCAGACAGGTACTGTGCTCCTGTCAATATGTATGTGCACATGTGAGATGAATGTGTGTGTATTAATTATAATTAGAGCTGGAAAAGATTTGCAGGCATTATTTCAAACACCAAGCATCCAGCAATTCTATAACTTTATGTCTGCATGCACTCTCCACAAGGACAAACACATATACCAGGCTGGTGCTCTACAGAAAGTAAATACAGAATGATATGCATAAAACACCAAAACGACAGTTACTGTGCTACAGGAAAGAGACGTCACTAGTCTCGGTGAAATGTCAGTTCAACTGATAGAATGTGACAGTCCCAAAGCACTCAATTGTACAGAACTAACATTGATTGGGATGGGATTTGCTTCAGAAAGCATCGTCCGTGTGTTTGGTGCTGTAAATGATACCAATGGACATCTTATCAATGTGGAGGACTACTTGAGAGTGGATGAGAACAGAGTATGTTATTTATAAACCCACCACAACACACACACTCTATTAAACATTATGTAAACCTACAGGTATATTTCAAGTATGGGGAGTTGGTGGGTGTTTTAAGATTGAATGTGAGCTGCTGGGCTATAAGGAGTTGTCATTCTGCATTATTCGCAGACTAATGGAACTTGTGGGTGAGAGTATTACTAATTCATTGGACTGCCCTCTGCTAACCTCAACAACAACTTTACAAGTACTCCCAACCTCATTCATCACATGTTCTGCTTCAATTATACATGAATGTGGACCATCATGTAATTTTACCACCACTTTACAAACTGTGTCAAGAGAACGTGAACATCTAGATGTGTCACAACTTACATACGTTCATGACTACTCCATCACTACATTCTGCTTGAATGTGTACACAATGTCCTGATTACCAGTCTGTATATTCATTATGTAAACAGTTCGTATATATCTTCTAAATATTATCATCTTGGTTAATAGTCATTTTATCATTGGCTGCAAACACCAATGTCCCTAAGGCGCGAGGCGCTCTTGGCGACCACTGTACTTTCGATCACGACTCCGGCTGTGCTCGACCACGCTCTACCCATTCACGAATCGTGAAGTACCGACTGTTCTCGAAACGAAGCTGTTTCGATCAAGACTCGATTTGTGGGCGCGAGCACGGTTCGTTGTTTCTGACATCCACGAATCGTGCTCGTGCTTCAATATGCGGTTTCGAGCACGAGTTACATCACGATTCCGTATCGATTTCAGCGCTGATTCGAGTTTCGATTTTTGGTTGTGTGGAGTGGGACAGGACGAGTAACCCTTTAGATGTGTTGTGCCGACGATCGCTAGGCATAAGTCTGTGCTGGTGGCTTGGGATAAGCTTTGTAGATCAGTGCGTAGGTTAGTTATGGTGCGAAGGCGGGATCCTGTGTGTCAGTGATGTACATATACGTATAGCTGCTATGCTACTGCTAATACCCTCCTGATCGTTATGTATTGATTGATACAAGCTCCTTTCTATAGTTTTACTACACCCATTATATTGTGACGCTCAAGAGGACCATACTGAGAAAGTAAGCGATTCTAAATATCCGATCGGCAACTTTGACTCATCCATGGCCAGCATCTGTTACAGGAGACTGAGATCATATCCTATCTCTTGCAATAACCTGGAATCCATTGAATGAAGGTTGGTACTGCACTGGTCAAAAATTGGTCACAACATGTAATGAATGCACTAAAGTGCAGAACCCTCGGCGTCCGCGCGTGCGCGAATCCTTGAACGCGTGCGCGAATGCTGGAAAAGCACGTGCGATTGAAACTCAAGGTTCACTGCTGGAAGCGCTATTGCTTTGCCGGAGCAGTATCCATGCTTGTACTACCCCATGCAGTAACCGCTGGTGCTTCGCTGTACATCAAGCAGGAATACCTGATCGCGGGTAAGCCAGAGTAGGCTAGATCTAATTAGCAATTGGCTCTTTAGCTTGCGTTTCACGCCATAACTCTTGAACGGAGCGGTTTCAAAGAAAACCCCACAAATCGTTTGACCTCCGCTGCCCGCTGAGTACACGACAGTATTTTCAGGACGAACAGACGCTCCAGAAGTGAGATGTGACTTACACATGGCCTTGTGACTGTTACAAATGGCCTTTAAGTCCTCGGTGAGACTATGGGCAGACCAACTTAAAGAACTCTTCACTCTCTCAATTGTATATGTCACATGTAGTCCCACTAAGTCGCACTCTTTCCCTTCTTCTTTGTACATACATTGTTATCAATAATTATGTTGGTAGAATAAAAAGATATGGGATAAAATAATGATAAATAATATAAGTAATCATAAAAAATTATAGTGATTAGGTATAATATAAATTAACTACTGAGTACTCAGTTGACTAAGTCTTTAAGCCATCCTTGAACAGAGGAATGTATGCTGGACTGCCAGGGTCTGGAGAACATACTCTTTGAAGGGATGGTTAGTGGCCACAATCCACTCTTCCTGTTCTGGCGTAAATGGTGGAAACAGGAAATACTCTGGAGCAGTGGAACGTTTTTTTGTATACTCCTTCCACATCTCCTCTGCTTCTGTAGTTGAAGGACCTGGTGGAGGAGTGGTAGGGATGTCTGAGTCATCTCCTGAAAGAGAGAGAGTGAGAGGTGCAGGTTTGGTGCAGCGAACAAAATTGGTTTCAGCTGGTTGAAATGTGGTGGAGTATCTACTGTGGACAGGCATTTGAGGTGGAATAAACGCAGGCATCCCAGGTACAGTGTTCTGGAGTTCGCTGAAGACCATTTTGTTATGGTCTGTATCTTCATCTTCAATGTTCTTCAGTTTCTCTTCTGAGGTGGTCCTAGACACAGCCACAGAATTGCCACTCTTGAGGCAGTAGTCAGTTGATATACATCGGAAGTATTGACCACTCAGTGTCTCAGGAACAGTGATTTGTGGTGGAAAGACAGCAGACACACCAAGCATAGGGTTCTGATGTTCAGTGGAAAGTTTGTCTTCATCTGTGGTGTCCTCATTCTGTTTCTGCTGTTTGTTTTGTGTACCAAATATCATCTGTAACTCTTCTTCTGAAGAGGTCTTTGATAAAGTGATGAATTGGTCACTCTCAAAATCATTATCATCACCTTGACTGGTGGAACATTCGTCAGCAACAATACCGGAAGACACAACGGGAAATACGTGTATACAGTTCCCGATAATTTCTGTGCCAAATTCTGCTTGTAACTCTTCATTGCCAGTAGTAGTCGAGGACAAGCACTCACTCTCATCTCCCTCTTCCATCTCTTCATTGTCATCATCATCAGAGCTAGTGAAGTGACAGTCACTGAGAGATAGCTCTGAGTCTGTAGAGGAAACACTGTTGTCTTCTTCATCAGTTGAATCAAATGACGACCAACTGTCCCGGGAGGTGAGAGAGGGGGATCTCGGTGTGGCAGAGAGACAATTGGATGTTGGAGTGCATGGTGGAAGTAGGGTCAGAGTTGGCACAGTGAATGGTGTGTCACTTCCAGAGAGGGAACTTGTTTCATCACTTAGTTGGGTTGGAACAACGTCAGATGGTCTGTGTAAAAAATGAGAAAGTAACACAGGACGGCATTCAGTGGTGGAAATAAAGGAGGAAATAGTTATGACAGTAACATACCTTGTGTTTCGTACTCGTTCTCCTTCACAGGGTGGCGGCGAGGGGGAAGCAGTGTTACTCTCTCGGTCACACCTCGAGCTCTGCGATCTCCTCCGTCCTGATACAAGAACAGTGAATACCAACATCAATACACACGCAATAATACTTACTAAAGCAGCAAAACTTACTGATTTTAAGTCTCAGACGGTGAATGGTAAAGAGCCTTTTCAGGGAAGACGATACGCGTCGTCCGAAAGCCATTCTTTTTGGCCGTGAATTTGTGCGCCTCTTGCACAGATGACGACAAACACGATTCTTGATAGAAATCAATCGAGCCTTTAGGCCATTCATCTTTTCGATCGTGAATAAAAAACACTTGACCAGACACTGCTATTTAGCGAACGAACGCAAAAGCGAATTTCGCGGCATATTCGCGCGTCGTCACCGTGGCAATTGCGCATGCGCGTGCACAGTCGTTGCCGACGGTTGCTAGATGCGCATGGTCTGTAACGTGGCTGCCCTGACAGCCCTGGAATCAGAGCTAGAGTGGGACAGGACGATTTGCCTTTTAGTTGTGTTGTGCCGACGATTGCTAGGCGTATATAAGCTTTCGCACATGGCTTGGGACAATCTCAGTTCGTACGTAGCTTAGTTATGGTGGGAAGTCGGGATCCTCTAGTGTGTCGGTGATGTACATAGCTGCTCTGCTACTACCAATACCCTCCGGATCTTGATTGATACGAGCTCCTGTCTATAATTTACTACACCCATTGTGTCGCTCAAGAGGACCACACTGAGAAAGTAAGCGATTCCAAATACATCATCCAGCATCTGTTACAGGACACTGAGATCATGGCGTATTTCTTGCGCAATAAGCTGGAATCTACTTAGCGAAGGTTGGTACTACACTGGTCAAAAATTGGTGACAACATGTAATTACTCTTCATGCAGGTGACCCTGAATGAAGGGAAGTCCCCATGGCATCAGCTGTGACTGTTACAAATGGCCTTTAAGTCCTCGGTGAGACTATGGGCAGGCCAACTTAAAGAACTCTTCACTCTCTCAATTGTATATGTCACATGTAGTCCCACTAAGTCGCACTCTTTCCCTTCTTTGTAAATAAAAAGATTAATAAAAATTGTTATCAATAATTACGTTGGTAGAATAAAAAGATATGGGATAAAATAATGATGATAAATAAGTGATTGTGAAAATTATAGTGATTAGATATAACATAAATTAACTACTGAGTACTTGAGTTGGAGAATCGTCAGATGGTCTGTGTAGGGAATGAGTTAGCTTGTTCTCCTCCTCCAATGTCCTTTTGTTTTTGTTTATTGTGGCATAGGCTGTCACACTGCTCTCCCGCCCCTGCAAGTGTTGATAAAATCTTTTCGCAGTCTCGGCGGTGTGCATCATATGTGACGCAACGTTCCTGACTGTGGCCTCGTCGCCGCTGGTTTGAGCAACCGCCATTGCAGTCATTTTTCTCATGTCCATTGCCGTCACTTTTAGAACACCGAGTTTAGTTGGAAAATCCTTTGAGAGTGCATGTAGCTCATCGGAGAGGTGGGCAACTTTGCACCCACCAGGTGTGAGAAAGACATATTCTTCATTTTCTGGCTGGGCTTGTGGTCGGTGTTTTTTTATTCTACAATCAGGCTGTGAATATGTTCAGGAACCACCACATTGGCACTTCCAAACTGTCCGGAGCTCTTGTGCTCCCATACCCTACAGACATAGACGCCTTCACCAGCCACAGTGTGTTTTGTTGCCCATGACAGCTCCGACCTCTTCAGGTTACACACTGGTCCCTGTCTTTGTGCATTTTGATAGGGAAGGGAGCACGTGAGGAATCTGCGGGATAGGAGTTGCTCCTGATCTGTCATTGTATCTTTTGAGATGTACGACTTCATAAGGTGGAGGAGCTGATCATTTGTGAGGGATTTCAGCACAACATCTCTGTCGACTTTGTTGTATATAAACATGTCCCTCTTCCTCATTCGAATTGAGGAGCACTCCTTTCGTAGTGATTTCTGTAAGGTGCCAATCTTTGTTTCTACTAGCTTCGCCCTCACCACAGTATTTTGATGTTCAGGGGACCCACCATCATCTGGGAGCCTTGACAATAGAAATGTCGTGCATTTTAATTGTTGTGAGCTTGGTGGTTTGTCCAGATGGACCGACACGGCTATTTCGTAGATGGTTAAGATATTTAATTATGTTAGGCATGTGATTGGTTTGGCTGAGGTCACAACTTGCATTCGACAGGTCTACAGTCTCTTGTTTTGCAGCAGAGGGGGTCTTGGTACCACCCTCAACACTCTGAAGGTAGCTATAGGTGGTGAGTAAACACATGATTGATACGTGATGACATGAACGACAGTCACAGTGACAACTATAGGTAGCACAGTGACAACTGTAGGTTACAGTTTAGTGATCTTCTCACCTGCAAAAGATTTGGGAACACATCACTCTTGGAACATTCTTGATGTCAGACAAGTCTCTGACACATAGTTAGGTAGATATTGGTAAAGGAGGTTTACTTGGTATTACGGATGCAGTATCCACCCACCTATACGAGAACACATGCATGTGTGATTGAGAAGAGCACATGAATGATACATTAATGATGCATGTTTCCTTATGTGTGGGTGGATGTCAACTACATAGCTACCAGTATACATTATGTATGCATGCCATGGGCTCATCTAACACCCTAAATGTGCCAAGAGTGTAATTGCACCTTATCAAAAATGTGAAGTATGGGCCAAGGGTTCAATTATTTATTTATTTTTTTGCATATGGACAGAGACAAGACTGGAACAGAGAAAGAATCAAATTACAAGGTTGTGGTAGAGCGCAGCCGCAGCGGCTAAGAGAGTAGTTGCAAGTATAGTTGACGACGAAGAAATATAGTAAGAATATGTATGTCGAATCGAATATATGGCTCGGGTAGCTAGCCCCTTTTATACCTACTAGAAAGGATGAGGTGAGGTGAGGTGAGTTTCTAGAGAAGTGGTGGGTAATTTATTACCTTCCTTGTTTGTTCACATTTGTTATATTTGAGGTGGTGACCTTTCTAAAAGTTTCTTTCCTTTGTGCCTTGCGTATAAATACCCTGGGTTTGTATGTATTAGTTGTTGCATGGGCCCGAGTGCCACACAGGATATGTTGGCACAGTTATGATGTACAGCCCGAGGGCCGCAGGCACAGTTATGATGCGCTCCCGTCACAATGTCTCGCCAGATAACGAGATCTTGTTTTGATAAGAGGAGTTTTGGCTGAGTAGCTCTCCACACACTTAATGTTCGACACCTTCATTGTAGAGTACTGCGCATTAACTCTGGATAATTCAGATATGGATGGTGCCGACATTGTATATAACACATAATTTGAATAGAACGGCTCAGAACTCCCAAATGCGGTAGTTATAAGCCCTTTTAGACACTGTACCTGCTATATATTATAACAGCACTACATAACACAGGAGACACAGAGTGCATATTAACAAGACAGTTTTAATCTGTACATTGTGTGACATTGCATGGTGGAGGCTAATGCACAAGTAAAAATTGAGATTCATAATTGCAGAACAATGTCCAGTATAATATTATACTCTATCACAACAGTTATGAATGGCAATTTAATACCACTCAGAGGCCTCGACCGCTGCCCCCCAAGCAACTTCTCACACATATATCGCACACTATAGTAGTATTGTGTATATAGGGATTGCTAGATAAATGTGTACCATTAAGAAGATACAGAAAACATAAACGCGCTTATGAACCACATCACTACAGAAACATGATGGTTATTTTAACACAAAACATGGTTAACTCAGTTGAATGTGTAGTCACTCATTCATGTAAATGACAATTTAATGGCTGTTGAACAAAGACGTATAGTTATATAACTATCTCAGTTGCAGTCTTGTATGTGCAGACAGAATGCTGTGTTCAATGGCTGACATTCAACTTGGAAATTGACAACAGCACACTTAATCTCTTTCATCACCATAATTTACTGTCTCAGTAATTATATAATTGGACCTAACACGACATCCTTGAGTCATATTAGAATGAATATCCTGCCGCTTATAAGTTATTGATTTGTTTCGATCACCACAGCATACCTTAACGTTACTATTAATTCAGTGCGGTTACTAATTTTAGCGTTTTTGAAGGGACAGTTTTTGGCGGACACAGGGTTGGGGGGCAGCGGTCGAGGCCTCTGAGTGGTATTAAATTGCCATTCATAACTGTTGTGATAGAGTATAATATTATACTGGACATTGTTCTGCAATTATGAATCTCAATTTTTACTTGTGCATTAGCCTCCACCATGCAATGTCACACAATGTACAGATTAAAACTGTCTTGTTAATATGCACTCTGTGTCTCCTGTGTTATGTAGTGCTGTTATAATATATAGCAGGTACAGTGTCTAAAAGGGCTTATAACTACCGCATTTGGGAGTTCTGAGCCGTTCTATTCAAATTATGTGTTATATACAATGTCGGCACCATCCATATCTGAATTATCCAGAGTTAATGCGCAGTACTCTACAATGAAGGTGTCGAACATTAAGTGTGTGGAGAGCTACTCAGCCAAAACTCCTCTTATCAAAACAAGATCTCGTTATCTGGCGAGACATTGTGACGGGAGCGCGCCTACGTCTATACGCGTACGCGCTTACACGCACCTAGTAGCTAATCCCTCCCTCCCTTCCTCCATCCTTTCTCCCCTTTCTCTCCCAACTCTCCTTCCCTCACTCCCTCCCTCCCTTCCTCCATCCTTTCTCCCCTTTCTCTCCCAACTCTCCTTCCCTCACTCCCTCCCTCCCTCCCTCCCTCCTTTCTCCCCTCTCTCTCCCATCTCTCTAGGCTCCCTAAAAATAATCATAAGCCGTTCGTGCGGCTGGGCTGGTATAAGGACGGCTCAACCTCTACGAAGAATGCGGCTACGAAAGCATTCAAAGACGACGCTGACAACGTACATGACGAAGCCTGGATGTAGCTACATGCGTATTCTGCCTGGCACTGGGCCAATCGTGAGGTTGTGAAGCTCAGTGCTACAGCGGCAAGCTTATTGACTTTCAGTTCTTAGATTTGGTAGCGATAAGCGAAATTTTAGCAGCCTACTGTCTTCCTTTACCTGTAGGGACCGTTTTTCCAGGCAGATTCATATGGCAAGGACTTGATGTGGCTGAATCTGTTAATACCGGTGTCGCGGTATATTTTATCCCCCCGATTTTTTATCCGGCCGGATAGAATATTCTATCCGCCCGGATAATTTTTCCTAGGATATTTCATCCGCGGTCAGGATATTTTATCCCCTAAGGCTAGTAGTTACATACGAATTCAATCGTCGTGTCAGTGGGCTGTGTAGCACTCTACCCCACTGTTATAGATTTCTGGAAGGGCAGAGATGCATGGCATTGCGCTATGATAAGGTAGAGTCTCTATACTGACATCAGTCAGGGTTTGACGGCGTAGCCGCTAGATCGGCCTTCGGTAGATCTACATGGCTGTAGGCAAGTATTTCGAGTAAGAAATGATGTAGTACGTATCAGTCAATGAAAAAGCGGATACAGTAACACAATACTCATGTCCATGCATTTGGAAAGCTATAAGTCCACGTTTCTGATTTGCATAGACGTGATAGACGGGTTGATGTAGCAACCACGAATGTAGCTCTTTATACCTCTCCTCTGTGACTACACATCCCATAGCTACTCTTCAGTGAGAACTGACTGACTGCTGGACGGCTGGACTGGGTAGCAACAGAAATATTCTGCGACATACCTTGATCACCATGCAGGTATAAAATATCCTGACGTGGGATAAAATATACTAAGGATAAACTATCCGCCGGATAGTATATACTATCCCCCGGATAAAATATACGGGGGATAAAATATACTGTGACACCGGCCTATTGTGCCCTTACTGATTTACGGATGATTTCGTTGCCGCATGAGCAACGCAACCAAGTAGGGCTTTGTGAAGGTGTTGACTTTAGCGGTGGTGTTTACATGTTATCAACGGTTTTAATGTCAACAAAATTGAATTATAGATTGTACCTGTGCTAATAATAATTAAAATATACAAGGCGTAAGTTCATCCTATACCGAGCAAACGGCGCTCAAAAACGACTATTTTCAGCCCATTATAATTGATTTTACGTGGTTCCGCTTAACCGCCCTGATCTGAGTAGTCTTTAACAAACAAACGTGACTTTCAATTGAACTGTTTCATAGCTTCATTGAGATATGTATAATATCTACAGGACAGGAAATAACATGAGATCACGCATTATATGACAGGGTCTGTAGAGACTTATATAGCTAGCTAGTCTATATGATGATGACATGCACACACACATGCATCTCTAATTGTCTAGGGTTCCTACATGACAGCTGAATACTTAACTATGCAATAGTCAATGTCAGGTTAAATTTTTGTTTTACAATGTAGATATGATCAAACCAATCATGATGAGCAAAGTGTTGTAAGTCATCACAGGTACAGTTGTACTTCCCCTGGCTTCACACTTGAGAGAGTCATCAGGAGGACGCAGCTGATCTAGACCGCTAGCTATGCAATTTGAGGGAATTTCTATGCCACAAGAAGTCCATAAGTCTGACCATAGTACTTGACGTGAAACAGAATTCAAAGTTTTATTAAAGGTTATTACACAGCAGCCATAAGTGTCTTTCAACTCCTGTATAGCAGCTTCACATTCATCATTGCATGTCCATTCAGTTGTTCCTTCTTTAAAGAAGGAATGGCATTTGTCGTAAATTGACAGAAGTCTTGGACGTGGGTAGTCCAAAAAGTCACAGTATTGTCCTTTGTCATATCCGCATTCCTTCAAGTATTCCTCTTCAGAGTACCCACATTCTGTGTTGATTTTACTTAGCTCTTCACCGAGATACTTGCAGTAAGTATATTGAGGCTGAGTCATTAAATACTCATATGAACACTGTCCTATCAGAGGTATAGGACTTGGTAGATCTTCAAATATCGGCATGTCTGCACATGGCTCCGGACGTTCAACACCACAGTTCATCCATAGAGAGGGGATTTGGACAATCGTTATATGATTACTAGTGTGAATGCAGCATCCAACCTGGTCAGACAATCTGCGGAGTGCTAGTATGCATTGACTTTTGCACTCACCGGCAGAGGGTAATCTATATATCCCATCAGAGAGGGTGAAACAGCTTGTCAAGACTTCATCAATTGTCAAGTATTCTAAGGCAGCACACACACTACCATTATGATTAGTACCACAATTAGTTGATCCCAGAGCTCTAATTAATGGGGAGCAAGCACTGTCCTGGTTTTCCTCACGCATGTGCAGAGCTTCAATATACTTTGGGTCGCATTTTAAGACTTCAATTTTACGAAAGTACTCATTACTATATCTAGTACATGTGTTCTCTGAATCTCTACGAATAATTTTGCTAGCACCACCAACATCAGTGGCCTTGGGCTGTACCTGTCTCTCAGTCATCACAGTTGTACTTCCACTGACTCCACACTGGATAGAGTCATCAGGAGGACGCAGCTGATCTAGACTGCTAGCTACGCAATTTGAGGGAATGTCTATGCCACAAGAAGTCCATAAGTCTGACCTCAGTACTTGACTTGGAGTAATTGGGTCATGATAAGTATCATTAAACGTTATTACACAGCAGCCATAAGTGTCCTTCAAGTCCTGTATAGCAGCTTTACATTCATCATTGCATGTCCATTCAGTTATTCCTTCTTCAAAGAAAGACTGGCATTTGCTGTAAACTGACAGAAATGTTTCTTTTGGGTAGTACAAAACGTCACAATATTGTCCTTTGTCATATCCACATTTCTGCAAGGTTATCAGTTCAGGGTACCCACATTCTGTGTTGATTTTATTTAGTTCTTCACCGAGATACTTGCAGTAAGTATATTGCTTCTGAGTTACTAAATACTCATATGAACACGGTTGTAGAAATACAGATAAATCAGGTGCACCTGCAGCTGGTTGATCTTCAAATATCGGAGTGTCTGTACACGGCTCTGGCTGTTCAACACCACAGTTCATCCATAGAGAAGGCACTTGGAAAATTTCTTTATAACTGCTAATGTGAATGCAGCATCCAACCTGGTTAGACAATCTGCGGAGTGCTTGCATGCATTCACTTTTGCACTCGCCGGCAGAGGGTAATCTAAATATCCCATCAGAGAGGTTGAAACAGCTTGCCAAGACATCCTCATTGTAAGTTGGATCTCCCAATTGAAAGGCAGCACAAATAGTACCATTATGATTAGTACCACATTTATCTAATCCCACAGCTCGAAGTGGGAAACAATCATCGTCCTTACTTTGCTTGAGGAGAGCTTCAATGTATTTTGCGTCACATTCTAAGGCATTAAGTTTGCGAAAGTAGTCAAAAGCAGTACATGTGCTCTTGCGATTACCTTCGAAAACACTGCCAACATCGGTAGTCTTGGGCCGTACTCGCTTTTCAATTGAATCCTGCGAGAAGTTGAATTCCTTGTCGCCCAATGTTCCTAGCGCTAACTGGAACAGTGGTAATATGCACACCACACTCACTGCAAAACCACTCCACATTTTTGAATCCGCAGTGTGTGAGTGACAGATAGATCTAGCTCTTGGTACGAGCAAGAATTTTGCTCTTACTTGCAGTGTTTTTAAACGGGAGTTGAAGCTACGTAGCATTACATCTGACGTCGTCACATGTGACCAACACGTGCGTGTTTGTCTACTAGCCACACTACCGGGTGCGCACGCAAGATAATCTTGCCACAAAGTGGGGTAGACTAAAACAGGAACCGGGCTTCACTACCCCTACGGAAGGGTAGCATATTCCGTGTATGTACAGAATTGTGCCATTAGTAGCGGAGACGGTGGGGCAGGTAGGGCATTTGCGTAGAGAGTTCTATCGTTGACCTATCATCTACATATCTCCTTTTCCTACCACAGTCTCATTCGGATCACGTACAATACACACTTACGTGTGTACATGCACATACGACATGCACATGGACTGCAAAAACAAGATGGTTATTTTAACACAATTGCATGTGTAGTCACTCATTTCATGGCAAACGCTGAGAGGAGAGCCAACAAGGCGCATACCATACACCCTATATACAAGACTGATAAAACATACAACTGAGATAACTATACATCTTTGTTCAACAGCCATTAACATGAATGAGTGACTACACATGCAACTGAGTTAACAACATTTTGTGTTAAAATAACCATCATGTTTTTGCAGTGCGCGCGCGCGCGCGGGTGTGGTCCTTCACACTCCCCCCTCCTTATCCGGCGACGAAGTCGCAGTGTCGTCAGCGAAAGCCCGGGAGAGCCCATCGGCATTGCTGTTGGCCGTCCCAGCTCGGTAGCGAACTGTGAACTGGTATGGCTGGAGGGCCAAACTCCACCGTGTAAGGCGGGCATTGTTGTCCTTAAGGCGATTTAACCACTCCAACGCAGGGTGGTCCGTCTACCCGCGGCATTGGGTAAGCATCAGCGTCAGAGATGGCATTAAGTCGTCGATTGTCTACACACATACGGAGTGAGCCATCCTTCTTTTTAACAAGGACAATTGGGAACGCCCACTCACTCGACGATCGCTCAATTATTCCATCGTTCTCCATTTCCTCTAGCTCGGATTTATGCGTGTAGGAGTCGATATGGCGGGAGGCGGATTGGGGAAGCTCTCCCGGTATTAACACAACATTCAGTAAGCTGTGTTCTGCCAGGGCGGTTACTGAGAACATCGTCGAACTCTTGGAGTATAGGCTACTATATATATATCTAATATAATCTCCAACAATTAGCTTCAGCAGGTACACATTTCTTGAAGAGAGTGAAGGAGTTGAGATTAGAAGGTGTTTCTTTTGTCATACAAGTTGTTCTTATCACCACATCTGCATCTTCATTCCCTGGAACTTAATAAAATTATATGGCCAATTACAAATCTTGAAATGCTACATCAATTACTGTACAAATTATAAAATCCACTGGGAAATGTTACACTATCTCTGCTCAATAGAAACAGAGTATGAAGTGCTGTCTGAGTGGCTATGCTCTCCTGGATGTTCCCTGAAGACACTGAATGTTGGGGGCAATCAACTACCACTTCAAGCCACATGCAGAGAGTATTATCAAAGGCTTACGAGACAATTGCACTCTGGTGGAATTGGACCTCACTCAGTCAACCATAAACTCGGAAGCACTCTCTACCTTACTTTAACTTCCTCTCGTGACTCTTATTTTGAATGACTGCAAGCTTGACTCCAACTTGTGGCTTTAGTTATAGTTACAATCCAATTGGTAATGGAGGTGTGATTGCATTCGCTATAATGTTGAAGAAAAATAAGACATTGAAGAAGCTAGACTTATCCTATTGCTGTAACATATCTCAATCTGCAGTTCAGTTCCTGAAATACTCAATCCAACACAATGACAGAGAAATAGAACTGGATTTGGAACACTTGAACCAGCTCTCATCGAGCTTCAAAGACATTGATGCTTTCAAACTACAGCATGCACTTCAGTCATAGACATTACAAGCAATAGATGAACAAAATTATATATGATAAAAATGAAATACCCAAAACCCAAGGGAACGGTGTGTAAAGAAACTCAGCGGAGATTATGCACATGCATATAACATTTTCACTGCGCTCTCTGGAATCTTCTTGCCATGCCCGCTGCATGAGTGTTTCTGAATGGTCTCTCTTTGCAAACTATCCTCCATTTAAGTTTCCCACTCTACATGTACAATTCAGTTTTGCCTGGGTTTAGTTACTGTAACATTGTCAGTGCAGCTGTATAGTCTGGCAGCTGCAGAATTGAATTTCCATGCATGAATTTCAATAACCACATGCATTATGTCATAGGACTGAGGAATGCTACCAGACGTAGCAATACTTTAAGACTGTATACACAGCTATATATTGTTCTATATATCTACTGCCACTTCATAAAGTTGTATTTTGGCAAACATAATAATAATTACATACATGAATAAAAATGGTTTAAATAATGGTAGGTGTTCAGGTCTTCATAAAGTTGTCTTGGTTCTTTAATCTCGTTTTTAGTTTTGGTAAACGTAACTATAATATAAATAATTATAATATACATGGTTTAAATAATGGTAGGTGTTTATTAAATACAGTATAGTTTAGTTCACTAAGTCCTCAAGCCATCCTTGAACAGAGGAATGGATGCTGGACTGCCAGGTTTGCAGAACATACTCTTTGAAGGGATGATTAGTGGCCACAATCCACTCTTCCTGTTCTGGTGTAAACGGTGGAAACAGGAAATACTCTGGAGCAGTGGAACGGTTTTTTGTATACTCCTTCCACATCTCCTCTGCCTCTGTAGTTGAAGGACCTGGTGGAGGAGTGGTAGGGATGTCTGAGTCATCTCCCGACAGAGAGAGAGTGAGAGGTGCAGGTTTGGTGCAGCGAACAAAGTTGGTTTCAGTTGGTTGAAATGTAGTAGAACAACTGTGGACAGGCACTTGAGGTGGAATCAATGCAGGCATCCCAGGTACAGTGTTCTGTAGTTCGCTAAAGACCATTTTCTTATGGTCTTTATCTTCATGTTCAGTGTCCAATATCATCTTCAGTTCCTCTTCCGAGGTCTTGGACACAGCCACAGAATTGCCACTCTTGAGGCAATAGTCAGTTGTTATACATCGGAAGTATTGACCACTCAGTGTCTCAGAAACAGTGATTTGTGGTGGAAAGACAGCAGACACACCAAGCATAGGGTTCTGACGTTCAGTGGAAAGTTTGTCTGAATCTGCGGTGTCCTCATTCTGTTTCTGCTGCTCGTCTTCAGTACCAAATATCATCTGCAACTCTTCTTCCGAAGAGGTCCTTGATAAAGTGATGAATTGGTAACTCTCAGAGTTATTGTCATCACCTTGAGTGGTGGAACAGTCGGCAACAATATCGGAAGACACAACGGGAAACACATGCATAGAGTTGCTGATGATTTTGGTGCTGAATTCTGCTTGTAACTCTTCATTTCCAACAGTAGTCGAGGATAAGCACTCACTCTCATCTCCCTCTTCCATCTCTTCATTGTCATCATCATCAGAGCTACTGAAGTGACTGTCACTGAGAGATAGCTCTGAGTCTGTAGAGGAAACACTGTTGTCTTCTTCATCAGTTGAATCAAATGAAGACCAACTGTCCCAGGAGGTGAGAGAGGGGGATCTGGGTGTGGCAGAGAGACAACTGGATGTTGGAGTGCATGGTGGAAATAGGGTCAGAGTTGGCACAGTGAATGGTGTGTCACTTCCAGAGAGGGAACTTGTCTCATTCCTTTGTTGGGTTGGAACAACGTCATATGGTCTGTGTAGAAAATGAGAAAGTAACACAGGACGGCATTCAGTGGTGGAAATAAAGGAGGAAATAGTTACGACAGTAACATACCTTGTGTTTCGTACTCGTTCTCCTTCACAGGGTGGCGGCGAGGGGGAAGCAGTTTTGCTCTCTCGGTCGCACCTCGAGCTCTGCGATCTTCTCCGTCCTGATACAAGAACAGCGAATACCAACATTAATACACACGCAATAATACTTACAAAAGCAGCAGTACTTACTGATTTTAAGTCTCAGACGGTGAATGGTAAAGAGCCTTTTCAAGGAAGACGATACGCTTCGTCCGAAAGCTATTCTATTTGGTCGTGAATTTGTGCGCCTCTTGCACAGATGACGACAAACACGATTCTTGATAGAAATCAATCGAGCCTTTAGGCCATTCATCTTTTCGATCGTGAATAAAAAGCACTTCACCAGACACTGCTATTTAGCGAACGAACGCAAAAGCGAATTTCGCGGCATATGCGCGCGTCGTCACCGTGGCAATTGCGCATGCGCGCGCACATTCGTTGCCAACGGTTGCTAGATGCGTAACGTGGCTGCCCTGACAGCCCTCGAGTCAGAGCTAGAGAGAGCGACAGGACGAATAGCCTTCTAGTTGTGTTGTGCCGACGATCGCTAGGCGTATATAAGCTTTCGCACATGGCTTGGGATAATCTCAGTTCGTAGCTTAGTTATGGTGGGAAGTCGGGATCCTCTAGTGTGTCGGTGACGTACATAGCTGCTCTGCTACTACCAATACCCTCCGGACCTTGATTGATACGAGCTCCTCTCTATAATTTACTACACCCATTGTGTCGCTCAAGAGGACCACACTGAGAAAGTAAGCGATTCACAAATACAACTTTTAATCATCCAGCATCTGTTACAGGACACTGAGATCATGGCCTATCTCTTGTGCAATAACCTGGAATCTACTTAGTGAAGGTTGGTACTACACTGGTCAAAAATTGGTCACAACATGTAATTGCTCTTCATCCAGGTGACCCTGAATGAAGGGAAGTCCCCACAGCACCAGTTGTGACTGTTACAAATGGCCTTTAAGTCCTCAGTGAGACTATGGGCAGACCAACAGAACTCTTCACTCTCTCAATTGTATATGTCACATGTAGTCCCACTAAGTCACACTCTTTCCCTTCTTCTTTGTACATACATTGTTATCAATAATTATGTTGGTAGAATAAAGGGATAAAATAATGGTGATAAATAAGTAATCGATTGTAAAAATTATAGTGATTAGGCATAATATTAAAGAGTACTCAGTTGACTAAGTCTTCCAGCCATCCTTGAACAGAGGAATGTATGCTGGACTGCCAGGTTTGGAGAACATACTCTTTGAAGGGATGGTTAGTGGCCACAATCCACTCTTCCTGTTCTGGCTGGTGTAAACGGTGGAAACAGGAAATACTCTGGAGCAGTGGAACGGTTTTTTGTATACTCCTTCCACATCTCCTCTGCCTCTGTAGTTGAAGGACCTGGTGGAGGAGTGGTAGGGATGTCTGAGTCATCTCCTGACAGAGAGAGAGTGAGAGGTGCAGGTTTGGTACAGCAAACGAAGTTGGTTTCAGCTGGTTGAAATGTGGTGGAGTATCTACTGTGGACAGGCACTTGAGGTGGAATAAATGCAGGCATCCCAGGTACAGTGTTCTGGAGTTCAGTGAAGACCATTTTCTTATGGTCTTTATCTTCATCTTCAGTGTCCAATATCATCTTCAGTTCCTCTTCTGAGGAGGTCCTGGACACAGCCACAGAATTGCCACTCTTGAGGGAGTAGTCAGTTGTTATACATCGGAAGTATTGACCACTCAGTGTCTCAGAAACAGTGATTTGTAGTGGAGAAAAAGCAAGCATAGCGTTTTGATGTTCAGTGGAAAGTTTGTCTTCATCTGTGGTGTCCTCATTCTGTTTCTGCTGTTCGTCTTCAGTATCAAATATCATCTGTAACTCTTCTTCTGAAGAGGTCCTTGATAAAGTGATGAATTGGTAACTCTCAAAATCATTGTCATCACCTTGACTGGTGGAACAGTCAGCAACAATACCAAAAGACACAACGGGAAACACATGCATAGAGTTGCCGATGATTTCAGTGCCAAATTCTGTTTGTAACTCTTCATTGCCAGCAGTAGTCGAGGACAAGCACTCACTCTCATCTCCCTCTTCCATGTCTTCGTTGTCATCATCATCCTCAGAGCTAGTGAAGAGACTGTCACTGAGAGCTAGCTCTGAGTCTGTAGAGGAAACACTGTTGTCTTCTTCGTCAGTTGAGTCAAATGAAGACCAACTGTCCCAGGAGGTGAGAGAGGGGGATCTCGGTGTGGCAGAGAGACAACTGGATGTTGGAGTGCATGGTGGAAATAGGGTCAGAGTTGGCACAGTGAATGGTGTGTCACTTCCAGAGAGGGAACTTGTCTCATCATCCCTCAGTTGGGTTGACACAACGTCAGATGGTCTGTGTAGAAAATGAGAAAGTAGCTAACACAGGACGGCATTCAGTGGTGGGAATGAACAAGAAAACATATCAGTGATGTATATACCTTGTGTTTCGTACTCGTTCTCCTTCACAGGGTGGCGGCAAGGGGGAAGCAGTTTTGCTCTCTCGGTCACACCTCGAGCTCTGTGATCTTCTCCGTCCTGATACAAAAGGAGCGAGTACCAACATCAATATACACGCAATAATACTTATAAAAGCAGCAGTACTTACTGATTTTAAGTCTCAGACGGTGAATGGTAAAGAGCCTTTTCAGGGAAGACGATACGCGCCGTCCGAAAGCCCTTCTTTTTGGTCGTGAATTTGTGCGTCTTTTGCACAGATGACGACAAACACGATTCTTGATAGAAACTAATCGAGCTTTTAGGCCATTCATCTTTTCGATCGTGGATAAAAAAACACTTCACCAGACACTAGCGAGCGAACGCAAAAGTGAATTTCGCGGCATATGCGCGCGCGTCGTCTCCCTGGCAATTGCGCATGCGCGCACAATCACGATGATAGGTATTATTACGTAATTGTGCATGTGCCCATGTCGACGAGTAAACCTTCGTACGTGGCTTGGGATAAGCTTATGCAGATCTAGATCAGTTCGTTCTGTGTAGTGGTGGGACTGAACCGAGATGTACGTATATAGCTGCTATGCTACTGCCAATACCCTCTGGATCTTTATGATTTGGTTGATACATACCAGCTCCTCTCTATATTCGCTCACGGGGTCCACACTCTAGAGTCTAGTCGAAGTCTATAAGCTTCGCTTGTTTTGAGCCAAAATGTTGAATGCTTTTCTCTATAGTACTCTCGTTATTGATATCAGAGGGGTAGGAGAGGGGGGTGGGGGGCAGAGGTGCCCCCCACTTTGCATGTTCAATCTTAGAACTATAGTATTGAGCTTTATAATAAATGCACATTGTGTATGTTTTCTGGATGGTGTTATAGGGTAAGAAAATCAGCTTAGATTACACCAGAATGAGTGATCACCCTTTTCTCAAAACTCTTCTGGGGGAGAATAGCTTCCCCTAACCTTGTCCCACTTCTTCTCAATTTGCTCCTATACCCCGCAATTTGATATACGCAAGTGGAACCTGAACAAGAAGAATACATACACCCATTTCATTATGTTTCAAATGGACACAAGTTCATTGACTTTGGTAGACAACCAAAAGCTGGTTATGCAACCATACATATGGTTATCATACATGTACACATGCAATGGGACAACCATATGCATGCCAAGAGCCATATCTACAGAATGTATATAGAGTACTACTGTACTCCATATACATACTGTACTCTAGGAGCTAAGTTTAATTGGGCGAGCGCAGCGAGCCCGTACTAGTGAACTCAATGGCAATTTTGTTTGTATGTATGTATGTATGTTTAACCGACCACGGTCAGTGCGCATGCGTCCCCGCGCAACGCGCAAACGTAGCCGGCCTTGCCTCTTCCGCTCGTTACGCGTTGCGCTCGTGCTTTGCATTCTCCTAGTTAAATATATTTATACATACAGCACAAAGAAAGGACGGCATCACTCACAGACTTGTGAGACAATGAATATAGTTATATGATTAGGCCTATAGCTACTATAATCTACTTGCTAAGCACTTTTTAATATATATAGTTCAAAACTTGTAATGATGTATGTAAACACGGAACTAAAATGCATTCCTGTGTGTTTATAATGAGGTTAATAAGGTCAAACATCTATTGTTATGATTACGCAATAGCGCATGAAGTCGCAGTGCGTAGTGCATGGTTCAGGTCGAGTACACAACTGGTCGGGTATGACGCATTTCGCTATGTGTATAAAAAGGATACATACGCGCGCATACGTTTATCTGGCAAATAAACGAAACGCAGACTTGGTCTAATCTCTCAATGGCATCACTCCAGAAGCTGATCGGCCTTCCAGGGAGGGTTCGCCCTATGATGATGATGCGAGTGACGCCGAGTCGCAGTTCGCACGCAGACCTGCGCAATAATGCCGTCTTTTTTCGACGCGCTCTTCGAAATGACAGACCAACGCTCCTTCTTTTCCTGACCTTCCTCAGCATTGCCAGCACATCATCTTACATGGTATGTACATACAAATTTCCAGTAGCTATAATAAGCTTTTTACCTAACACTTTAGATTTGGGATACAAAGACTCACCACTCGAATGGAATTGGTCTACGTGATATTGAACAAACCTACAAGCATTAGAACATGTGCACCTACCAGAAACAATATATTTCATTGTTTTACTAGTTCGAGCATCCTTTCATTTTAGTGCTGTATCCTCCTATTGTCAATGTATAGGTATGATCACTGTGTAATACTCCTGCTGTGCTTCACATGTGGTGTTGACAGTGAGGCAGAGTATATATATATTGATGTCATACTGGAGAACTTTTCTGTTAGTATATACACCTTACAATACTTTGCCTCCTGTATGTGAATGCCAAGTGTCACTTCTTGGCACAATGAACACCCTTCACTCGAGTTCATTAGAACTAACCATATATACATGGAAAAACAAAGTATGCATGTTCTCAGAGGCTCTATTAACCCTTTCGCTTACAAAAGTGCGCAATTTTGCGCACTTTTGGAAATAGCGTAAAATACATGTAATCGGCATGTTGGCATTATCTGATAAAAACCTCCCACGCACTCTCAGAAGTGGTCGGTCGGCACTTGGAAGTGGCTGTCGGAGCTTTGAAGTAGCTTTCATCTATACTTTCAGTACTTAAAAAAAAAAAAAAAAAAAAAAAAAGCCAAAAAGCCTAGCAGCAGTGTGATAAACTGTTGAAGGCACTAAGCAAGACTAGAGGGCCAGGCGGTGACGGTTTGGCACGACCCGGCCGAGTGAATCGGCCAGGATCCGGGGAAAAGCGGAGATTTTCAAATGGAGGGGTGTGGTGAAGGCGGCGCTACGGGTTGCCAGTAGCGACGACGGGTGATGCGGACGTGAGCGGAGATATGAAGAGCTCCGTGTCACCTTTGCACTCGTTCTGTCTCAGAACTCAATCGAAAGGGTTATATACAGAAGATCTTCAGCAACAATATTCACCATTTGTTGCAGACTGTGTATATTTATTATTATCAAGGGAACATCTTAATTTACTACAGAAAATGAGATGAGATGATAATTGGTAAACATTCACTATACTACCCAATAGCACATATACAGAGTCTCAACATGGAGAAATGAGTGTAATGTATGTGGTGTGCCACTAGGCTAATGGGGAGAAAATGAATGTAACAGCAATGATGACATAGGTACTCATGTAAATCGAAATCGTTATCACAGCTTCACGTGACTAGCACAGGTGCAAGATGAAAAACATTATATACATGCCATAGTATACGTACCTAGTCAGGGATACATATGTGGGTCATAGGAAGGACTGCTAGGTGTTCCTCATCAAATTCTGATAGTCGCAGATTGGGACATAGGTATTCTAAACTAGGGACACTATCTGGTTCTGTCGCAGATGCATATCCATCACCTCTAAACATCTCCAAGAGTCGGATTTCACAGTAAAGAAAGAGCCGCACTTGCAGAGCGGTACGTGGTTTGGGTAGAGTGCAATAAAAATCATAGTTATAATATGGAGGCTTATCTGGGAAAGTACCACTAATATTTCTCCTGCATTCTAGGAACGTGAAACCAGCCTCTTTCTCAAAGTCTTCAAATGGTGTGTTCTTTAGGGTAGAAAGATGTTGCATTAAGTCTGGGTAGACATTGGGGTACATGGAGTGGACTATGTGTGTTACTCCGTCCCATGTGGCTAGGACAAAGAGATTCTTCAGCTCCTGTGTTGGTTGGAATAGGAGCAGCCAGTACTGACACTTCTTCTCCACCAACTGTAGGAAGAGAATCATGTACTGACTGTTGGTTGATCTCCAACTTTCAGTACAGTGATATAGCACTCTGATATTGTCCATTACACTTTCCATCATGCATTCAGAGAGACACACTTAATAGTATAATATTTACAGCACAAGCACAGTTTAGATGTACATGTACAGTGGCGTAGGCAAAGAATGCTTAATGGTAGGGCACGTCATAGCAAACTTTGTGTGTGTGTGCAAAACATGCTGGCACTAGGCCTAGGGGGGTCTGGGGGGCATGCTCCCCCAGGGAAATTTGAATTTCAGGCCTCGTTTTTGGTGTATTCTAGGCAGTAAACAAATGCTTTTGTGTCCTGCCAGCTCCTGGCTGAAAGACACAAGTGCCTTGAGCTTACATACTACGCGTGCGGTGGCTCATTGCACAAGGATGTTTGGTAGGGCACAGGCCCTACCAGGCTCTACCGTAGCTATGCCACTGACCTATATGTATATGTTGCCAAAGTCTTGTTTACCCATACATTGAATTAACCAACTGCTTCTCATACATTGCGGCACTGTGAAGGGCAATACTATACATCAAGTCCGTAGCCTGCCCCATAATGTTGTGGTATTATACTGGGTACTGAGGTGCTGCTAGTAAGCTCATTTTACCTTATACGCAATTCTGAGATTTAGGGATGCTTCTGGGAAAGTGAAATTATACGTAGGTACAGGATATCTGTTTATCTTCCTCTACATACTCCTATCACTGCTTACATAATGAAAGCTCTGTAGGGACAGAGGACAAGGGACAGGTCACAGGAAGGAAAGACTCTAAACTGAAGTTGCAGGAAAGGAATACCTATATATTGCACAGCAGCCCTACATTACCGTAGCCTCAATGGAAACATGAACTGAGGGACGCTTAAAGACTGTTTTGCTCACGATATTGGCATGTTTCCAGCCAACAACCACTTACTAATGACCTATATGACTAGGGAAATGCTTGGTTGGCTGTTGTCCATCATAAATTGCTGCTGAATTCGAATTTCGTGAACTCAACTAAGCTTACCTCGTGTTTTATGTAATCTTTGGTGAATCCCAGTCTGAATATGGCGCTGTAGCTGTCTGATCTGAGAATAACGGACGAGATGGCGTCGGGACCGAACACAAAGGCCGTCTTTCTACCAGGAGTATCAGTCAACCTTTCGGGATGACTCCCAGATGAGCATATACGGCCGTACACCGTCTCTACCACTTCGTCATAACTCTTGATACACGACACATCGCTGTGTGGTCTGCCGTGTACATGTAACTGTCTGGCTAGTTCCACAACGGTGGAGAAATCCATGACTTGTCGGTCTGTTTGACGAAACGTGCTCCCAGCACTCAGCCCCGCCCATAACGTGCTCATTGAGGGACAGCACGAGTATTAAACAAGGCAAAAACATGAATTTGACATAAACAACATTCTAAACTATGTATAAGCTTAATAGACACTCAATATTATAAATCTAGTAGTTTCTCCATACATGACAGCAAAAACAAGTTCCATAGCAGTGTGTCTATGACAGTAGTGCAATACTGTTCTGTGGTCCCAATTACAGGCTACTGTGTCTGAAAATAAACTATGCATCTGATTCATTCATATTTCCAACTGAGATAGTCTCCACGTAATTTCCAGGGAATAACCCTGTAGTCCCATTCATCACTCCTTCATACCAACCGTCGTCATTTTTCTTGACAACATAAATAATGGTACCAGTGACAAATGTCAACTCATCATCTCTGTCTTTATTGTAGTCGTAGATGGCTTTCACTGGGGAAGAAGGGAGGGAGGGAGGGAGGGACGGAGGGAGGGAGGGAGGGAGGGAAGAGGGAGGGAGGGAGGGAGGAAGGAAAGGGGAAGCCGAGGGAGGGAGGGAGGGAGGGAGGGAGGGAGAGAGGGAGGGAGGGAGGAAGGAAAGGGGAGGGAGGGAGGAAGGAAAGGGGAGGGAGGGAGGGAGCAGGGAGGTATGTGAAAAATGAAAAGAAAAGCCCACCTCATCAAGTCATACAAGACACATTGTACAACACACATACACAAGATGCCCAGCTGTAAGAACTGGGGACGGTGGGTTAAAGAACTTTTATAGCACGCCCCCCACAACCGGTCCAAACTCACATACACTGATGAACCATGTTCACATGTAAAACATGCATGTATGTGTATACATGTACATGTATCTTCATAATACACAACTTGTGGTATAAAAGACCTCCAACCTTTCTCAATGAATCTCTTGGGTGCCCAGTCGGGCTCGGAGGGTGGAGGAGGAGGAGGGAGGTCTACTGGAGGCTTGGAGCCCTTACGACTACCCAGTCTGGCCTTGAGAATATCCTCGGGATTAAATGGAGCAGGACCTGATGGCTCCTTAGGCTTTGGTTTAGGAGGTGTTGGCTGAGTAGGAGAGGGAGAGGCCATCTTAGGACCTGCAGGAAATAGAGACTTTGACTCATAAAGATGATACAAGCACACAATGTGTATCTAGGTATATACATATACTTTACATGGACACACATGCACAATCAAATGATAGCCATTTTCATTTTGAAGATATACCATAACCAACTCTGAAGTCTCCCTGTACATGCAGTGATACATGTAGGGTTCACAAATTTTACTTACCAGTGCCCCCCAGGGGAGGTGGAGGTGGCGGGGGAGGAGGAGCACCAGGAGGACCTCCTGGGTGGAAAGAAGATGAGTGTTAAACTTCCCTATCAGGAAACTAAGTTGATTAGTGTCCCCATTTAGGAGTAAACTGATTACCAGTCTCAATCACTTCCATTAATGTTGTGGTGTTAATCACATGTCACTTAGGAGAGTGAATTTTCGTTAACCATGATTGTTGTGATTGCCAAACATGGATATATTGACCAGCAGTATTGCAACTTCGTAATAGTAAGTCTGGAGCTGTATCGTCAGTCAGAAGTGTATCAGTTTTAGGCAGCGTTTTATGTCTGAAGGTGCGCATTAATTGGAGATCGCAACGAGCACGACTTGCCGTTAGATATAGTTTGCATTATATATCTACAAGTATGCAGACCACGAAGAGAGTCAGGAGCTCTAATACATTTACTTGGTAGTCATAACTGCGCGAGGGTTACACACTTTACAAGTGCATTTCATTTTTGACCAGGATTCACACCCAAAATGCACATGTACATTGTACATGACAACATATATACATGTATGGTGAGGAGAGAAAGACCAGAGGAGGATGTTAGCTCACCAGTATTAGCAGGAGGGGTGGCAGGAACACCGGCACTGTTCTCTCTCTTGAAACTGTCTCGTCTCGGTTTCTGTGCCACCACTGGAGAGGGTCGTGGTGCCTTGGATCCATTGGTTTCCCGACGCCCTCCCATCCCAGGGACTGAGGCAGGTTCACGAGGTGAAGGAGGTGCTGTAGGGTACAGATTATCATTAAACATGTATACACCTACATGCATGTGTACATACACTATCCTTTGACTCAGTGTTCATGCATGTATACATGTAAAATGTGCATACATGTATGTATATAGAATGCTGACTACATTTACACATAACGTAAACAGTATAATCTGGATAAGAAGGTAAAAGTAAACATTCTAGGTACCTATACACAAACTACAGATAGCAAAGGTAAGTAGCCTGATTACACGGTACATACATGTATACATCTGTACATGTATATACACATATATAGTGACCAGATCAGATGGGTTAACATACATGTACCAGATCAGATGAGTTAACATACATGTATACCAGATCAGATGAGTTAACATACATGTACCAGATCAGATGGGTTAACATACATGTACCTGTACCTGTACATGATAAATGCATGCATTCACTTAGAAACATACTTCCAGCTGGTGCAGGGTCCTTGGGCAAGGTGGATGCCCCACGGCGACCGGTAGTTTTCAACTTCACAGAGGAAGGGTCGAAGCCAAATGGCCCAAACCCTCCTCCAGTTGACAACTGAGGCTGTACTCTCGGCTTGGGCTTCTCCTCCGGCTTGGGGGAAGGGCTGCTACGTTCAAACTTCTTGACTCCGCCCATTGGAGGAGGTGGGGGTGGAGGGGGTGGGGCTAATAAGTTGGAAGGAAGTTGGCAATTAAACACAGAATATCGACTCATGTATGCAGGTTTCGAAAGTGGCTTTGCCCCCCCCCCCCCCCCTGAGATGGGCTATGATCAATTAAAAAAAATAATTATATTTCCGAGACACCCCCCTCAATTTTAGGAAGTCCTGAGTTCCCCCCACCCTGAAAATATTTTCCCTTGACATGTACATGTATACATACTTCAAAAGCAACACACAACTTAGATGCCTGGGCAGGTTTCAACCCTAACAAGCAGAATGCACTTTCTGTGTGTATTGAATGATTTAGTTTCAACATACAATGGGACGCTGTGCATTACAGTGTGGAAGTAACAAGTGTATATATATGCCTGTATCTGTACATATGTACCTGGGCCACCTCCAGGGGGGGCAGGAGGGGGAGGAGCCCCAGCCGGGGGTGGAGGAGGACCAGGAGGAACAGAGGGAGGTGGTGTAGAATAAGATGAAGAAGCTGGAATGAAAAATGTACTTGGGTACATGTATGAAGGTAAAACTACACAAAAGAAGGTAGTTACGTGTACTAGAGTGATAATCTACCACATATTCCACAACAAATGTACACTGCCTGTTTAGTGCCATACATGTACATGTATATACATATGTGTGGTATATTCATGTATATACATGTACATGTTACCAGGTGGAGGTGGTCGAGGGGGAACAAAGTTGTCTTGTGGTGGGGGCGGAGGTTGAGGGGGCTGGGACACATTTCCCCCAGTGGGTGAGGAGGGCGGGGGTGGGACAGGAGGGGGCTTCTGCATCATGGCAGGTGGAGGACCTGGACAAGGAGATATGTGTACATGCATATACCTGTAACACCACTGTGAAAGTACAACGTACATGTGTAGGAAGAGGTTCGTGTAGTTGCGAGTGAGAGGATCATGAAGAGTCTGACAATGTGTGTATATACATTTGTTTGCTGTTGCCTAGCACACATTTTTGGAAGCTTATTGCAGGGTGTGGCTGACCGTAAGATAGGCAAATTAGTTACATGACCTTAATTGGGGTGCATGAGATGCATGTAGCTACAGTAACATGCATATATTACGTATATAGTCATATGTACTTCATGTAAAATTAAATGCACACATATATACATGTATATACTAACCTACATAATGTACATGTAACTCGCACTAAGTAAATGATAGTGTACCTGATGGAGGCTCAGGTGGAGGAGGTGGAGGAGGACCTGGGTAAGATGTCGGAGGTGTTGGTGGTTGCCCCATGGCTGGGGGGAGGTCGAGGGGAGAGAAGGAGAGGGAAGGACAAGGAGAAGAGGAAGAAGAGTGTAGTGAAAATGGAAAGAGTGTAAGGGAATGTGACAAACAGTAAGTTTACATGTACATGTACAAGCATCTTGTGCAGGATTTAATCCAGGGGGCACCAGGGATTCCAGTCGCCCCCCAAGCATATGACACCATGTGAGGTGATTTTGTATATCATCTTCATAGTACATCTCTCTTCTGTCCGTGCCAAATGTGCCCCCCACCTCTAAGTTTCTACAATTATTAATTTTGCCGCCTCAAGGACATAAGTCTAGATTAAACCCTGTAATGTGTGAAACTGGTGCATATAATATGTACGCACATGTGTACCTCCACTTACGATATGAAGGAGGTGGTCCAGGAGGAGGTGGGGGACCTCCAGCTGAAGGAGGTGGCGGTGGGGGAGGGGCCTGCATTCCTGGGCTCCCACCCATGGGAGGGGGGGCAGGAGGGGCAGGCGGGGCCACAGGTGTCATCGTGGGGGGTGCCACGGGAGCCACGGGGGCTATCGTGGGGGGTGCCACGGGAGCCACGGGGGCTACCGGAGCTGTGCGGGCAATGGGAGCAGTTGGTGGCACAGGGGCAGTAGGCTGGGAGAGGTAGGAGTTAGAGTAGCCAGACCTCCCCAGTGTAGACGTCTGGTTGTACTGCTGCGTGGGTAATGGCTGCAGAAACAGAAAATATATTGTACAGTCATGCATTGAGATGAAGTTGAACACATACTGTATATATACATGTACATGTACTTGGAATATTCAACTGACACACTTACAGTGCAACTCCCCCATGACAGTCATTTTCAAAGAAAAATGATCTGTCTCAGGTAGGACTCAAACCCCTGACATTCTGTGTTCTAGGCACATGTACAGTTTCTTTTAGGAGGGGGGGCATTTGTCCAAGTTTTGCCCCCCCCCTCAAGTCAAACAGACGCATATACAGCCACACGTGTTTTCATGTTGCCCCCCCCCCCCAGATATTTCTTATGTGTGGTTTGCCCCCCTGGTCAAGTTTTCTGAAATAAACCCTGACGTACATGTACATGACATGTACATGTAAATGTATCAGTTTTCACTATCTAATCTATGCTCTCATGTTTCATACACACATGATACACATACAATGTACACAGTTGATTTGTACAGAGTACATAAACAGCCATGTATGAACAATGACAGTACCACTATGAACATCTTACCTCTTTCTTATACCTGTCGTCAATGACCTGGTTCTTATCTACGACCTTTGTCCCATGCCCAATGTTGTCCAGGGTGTTGAAGTTGATCTGTGAGCGCACAAATCTCTGAGGTCTCTCTTTCTGAGACGGCGCGACCACTTTCTGGGCCCTTGCGATGTTTTTGCTACTGGCCAGAGCCCCAATCTCACGACGGGCAACCTTCTCTTTGTGGATATCTACAGCCTACAGGACAGACACCACGTACACATTATACATGTACACTAATACACAATAGACAAGTGGAGGAAGTGTGGCATACGTACCACAGAAAAACACACAACAATGAAAGGGACAGTTACATGTACATACGTGTATATATGTTGAATATACAGTGTAGTGCTCATATATACATGTACACTTCTTTTGCTAGGAACTACAGTATAGATTTTTGCACTGTATATTCAACATGTATATGTACATGTAACTGTCCCTTTCACTTCTTGCTCAGGAATTGCAACTAAGGAAGTCAAGGGTGGCTAACGAAGCATGCAATCAGGGCTAACATTCCACTGTAGTTAGGAGATTACAGTACACGTGTAGAGATGTATTGTAGATACGAGACGTATATCCTGTCTGCAAGCTGGATCCTGATTCCAGGATCAGCTCGACTCTATTATTTATTCCACTAGACTATACTTGTATCCAAACATGGATCACATACGATTACATGTTTTATGTACAGAAAAACATCATCTGCCAGCAAATAAGGTAGTCCCCCGGAACGTCTGGCACCGCGGGACTACATATTTAGGCATGAGGGTCCACACTGCAGACAGTTGTGACAATAGTAGCATGGCATACTGCATATTAGGCCTCATTTATATTTATGTGTCCTGAAAACACAATGTCATTTCTCCTACAAGTACTACTGGTAGTTGAGCTGGTAGACTGATTATTAATGGAGACACCATCACAGGAATTTGTACACAATGTATGTGTTCTCAATGATGGATATATAATTAAATTATCCATGTAAAACGATATGGCTTATTGCATTTTACGCCTGAAAAATGCAAGACTATGCACTTGTTATCAGAGTGATGTTCTTTTTCTCAATTGTATGGATATTTGTGCAAACATACATTGTATTTACAGTGTTTAATATCACATGACATTGAATGGAATCCACGAGGGAGTGAGAGATATATACATGTAGGTGCTGTATTGTGTAATCAGATCAGGATATATATGTACATAAAATGTGTGTGTGGGGGGGGGACATATACATGTACATTGTACATGTAATATATCTTTATTCTGTCCTGTCAGTTGTGTAATTTTGCAAAAGCAAAACACAACTCATTGAAAAGGGCTGTCAGGGTTTAATCCAAGGGGGGCGCAGGGGGGCAAATGCCCCAAGGATTTTAGTTGCCCCCCCAAGCATATGACACTATCAACAATCCCTATCCTGCCCTGCCAAATGTGCCCCCCCCCCCAAGTTTCTACAATTATTAATTTTGCCCCCTCAAGGACTCATGTCTAGATTAAACCCTGGCTGTGTCGTGTGGGACTTGTAACCACAACTCTCACATTCTAAGGCAACTCTTACCAACTCATGGACACAAAACAACACTCACCTAAAACAGTCACTTAAGAAAAATTAGTTACATTGAGTTATATACAAGCACTCTCTACATACCTCATACTTGTACATGTCTGTTGCTCAACAAAAGGCAATGCAACAGTCAATGTACAATATCCATGGCTCCCATACTGGTACATTTTCTTAGTGTACAAATATATCATTGGATGCCTAACTAGTCTTGGCTTGTACTTCAGATTTACCCAAATATTGATCTGAGTCATAAAGATGTTGGACACAGTCACCCACCCAATTGGGCCACCACAGCCAATTTATGTTCACAAAAAAACCAAAACACGCACTACTTTTGTTTGGGTGTGTATATAAGGGGGCCGGAATGTAGTTGCACAACTGCCACAACCAAAGAGGGAATGCGATTGCCTCAAGGATATATACATTCATGTACAACCTACATGTATGTGAAGTACATGTAGAGATGGTGTGAGTATGGCAGTATATGTAGTTCAACTATAATGCCCCCACCTACACACATGTATGCATATATAAAGACACAAGGTAAGGTATCATTTGCCATACAAAGTTGATCTAGGCTTCATGCGTGGAAAAGACCCCACTTCCATAAATGGTAGCACACACTTGTCGTGTTTTCACAGGACATACACTGGATACTCTCCATTACATGGCTGTGATGTACATGTACACCACTGCACTGGAATTCACTTGCACATGAATATATACACTGCCATAGACAATGATTTGTGTGCAGAGTTCCCACATGTACTGCATATCCAGGGTTTCTTTTAGGGGAGGGTGAGAGGGGGCATTTGCCCCCCTTAAGTCAAAGAGACCTTCCTCATATACTGCCAGATGTGTTTTCATGTTACCCCCCAAGATGTCTCGTATGTGCAGTTCACACCCTCTTGTCAAGCTTCCTGAAATAAACCCTGATATCTAGCTACAGGTATACACATGTATACATGCTTGAGTTTGTCTGGTCTTCAGGTTGTACCATGATTGTGTGATTTGCCACAGCCAGCTGAGTTGCCTCAGTAGCTCATCTACCCTAGAACACAGAATGTTGCAGGTGTGAGTCCCACCTGAGGCAGCTCATTTTTCTTTGAAAAACACTGTCTCGGGCTAGGAGAGTGTGGGTGAGTTGCATTGTGTTGTGTTTCAGCCAAGCTCCCTCACACTACACGCACTTAGCCGGGCCAACAATGTGGCCTTACACTTGCACTCAGTGTGAATTTATACACTGTATACATGCCATGTACGGACATGTATGAGGAATACCTACTGACTAGTCGTATTGGTGTGTGTATACATGAGTATGTTCAGGGGCAAGCATTGTGTACGTGTAGATACCTCTACAGCATGTGAATGTACATGTGCATGTGTATGTAATATTTGTGTGCAGTATTACATGTAAAGTGTACATGTATGTACAGTGTATATGCATGTACAATGTACATGTATATGTGTATCCATGCAACAGTTGTTGGACAGACTGCTCAGTGGTCTTAGTGTGTATGTGTACACGTACATGTATGTATACAATGTGTGGTATTTACATGTATGACCTAGTGAGTATACAAGTATGCTATACATGTACATGTATGTACTGTACGGTACACTGTACATAAATCCCAGCAAGGGGCCAGTTCATGTGGGTCAAATTGTGAGTTATGAAGAAACTTATGAATCTGTACACTCAGTATGCCTTTAGGCAGTTGGCAACAAATCAAATAAACAGCTGTCTGCCACTCCAGTAAAAGAATGTAAAATCTAACATTCAGAAGAATGACATACACGTAGTGTATGTGGGAAAAGCTAGCTAGCATCATAGCTGACACCATTAGCTTCTCTCCCTACAGCACAAGACAATACACTACAGTACAGTGCACGATCATTCACATGCACATACACAGCGAGTCCAGTACACACATAGGAGTGTAGTGACACACAAACCTGTGATATATGACTGATGTTGGCCTCCATCTCTCCAAGGTGCTGCATTTGTTTGTCCAACAGCTCCAACATTCCCGTGGCCAGCATGTTGACCTGGTAAGCCACACTGGCAAGACTCTGGGCCGCATACTTCTTTGTGTCTTCTAGCGCTTGTGTACTCTGACCCGTTTCGATGTAGTTACGTTCACAATAGGTGGCTAGGTCGTTCAGATTCTTATGGCTGTCTCTGAGTTGTTTTCGCGCCTCTGGAATACGCTGTTGGAGCAATTCAGACACCTCCTGACTGAGCTTGTGCTCCGCCATCTTTTCCGTCGCGACTCTGCACAGACCACGCCTCGAACAATACTGCGCATGCGCATATGCAGGTTTAGCGTGTGATGACGTCATTTTAATATACTAGCCCCGCCTGGATTTATTGGCCTCATTTAGTCAGCTTCCACCCTCGCTGCCTCATCCCACTCTTGCCCCTGAGCTGGAGTTTTGCGTTCTCCGCACCTGGCGATTTGCTGTTACGCCATAATCTAGTGAACATGGTGTCCGGTTGGATCATTAACGAGCTGCCCAGATGGATCTTTTTTGTAAGTCCAATTGCAATGCGTTTAGCTACGTATTCTCAACAGTGTGTTTTATCCGTCAAATCCTATTCCCAAATAAACATTGTGTCTTATCCATCAAAATCGTATTTACCGTCTTATCCGTTTCCCAAATCAACTGTGTTGAAACTCGGTGTATTCATGCCTTCTTCTCCATGCAGGGTTCATGGCTGTTGATCAACATGGGGCTGTTTACTCTCCAGTTTAATGCCTTTCAGACTGCAGACAAGTACTTCTACATGAGATTACGAACAAGGGTAAGTAGGGCTTCCATTCTCCTTGTGTTTATTATCTATGGGATTTTTTTCACTTTGTTTACAAAAACCTAAGTCAGTTTCTGGACATGTGTGCTAGCTTGTGGTACATGTGTGCTATAGCTTGTGGTACATGTGTGCTATAGCTTGTGGTACATGTGTGCTATAGCTTGTGGTACATGTGTGCTAGCTTGCGGTACATGTGTGCTATAGCTTGTGGTACATGTGTGCTATAGCTTGTGGTACATGTGTGCTAGCCTGTGGTATACTTGAAACACACTGTATGATTACGTGTACAGCCCAAAAAGAAATGTACCAAATGGTATACATGTACATGTGAACTTACATATGCTGTTACTTAGTTATTCAGCTGGCATGGATGGCTAGCCACATACATACATACATATGCTGACTGTACATATACTGTAGTTTAGTCATTCAGCTGGGATGGTGATGGCTAGCCCCATACATACATACATATGCTGACTATACATATACTGTAACTTAGTCATTCAGCTGGGATGGTGATGGATTGATGGATAGACACATGCATGTACTGTGACACAGGAAGTTGAGAACATTTGTGGACTGCAGACAGAGGATGTTTCCTGCCCCAGGTAAGAAAGTCAGCCATTTAGCAAGGGCTTCTCTCTCTCCAAGGCTTCCACTCACTTAGTTGCCTGTTGCAGGAAGTGTGGGCACACCACTTCCTTTTAGGGGAAGAGCAAGGGTCAATGGAGTAGACTTACTATATGTCAATTTGTGTCCAAATTAATGTTTGATAATCTCTAGTATATTTGATAGTCTCTTGTTCTGTTGACTGCATGTGTATATAGTCCTAAAGCAGAGAAAGCAAACCTTTACGTGGAGCCATAGCCGAAGTATGTATTTGCTCCCATTTCTTATCTTCATTAGGGTAGCTTTTTTAAGAAGGGAGTGTTGATAGAGGACACATACACTGTACATGTACATGGGTATACACCCCATCCTACAGTGTTTTGTTTGTACCTTACTTGAATGGTAATATATATAGAGGAATTGCACCTTTGTCAAATGAATTCCAAGTATGCATCAACACTAGCATATCCCTCCAGCAAATAGTGAAGGCAACTCTCCTGGTAGGCACATGTACAATCTATGTGCAGTATATAGACAGACATGGTTGTTGATGGATTGTGGCTGCTTTTCACTCCCTCCAACCATTGTGCTTACCAACAGAAGCCAGAGCCCCCTTACCATTTCTTGTCTCTGTGTTTTTATTGTACCTAGCCTTTTACGTGGATAGTAGCTAGCCTTTTACGTGGATAGTAGCCCTACATGCAGTGTCAATTACATCACCAATCCACTAGGGCCCACCAATGTATGCAGAATACCAGCTTACATGTACAAGCTGTTTGCTTGGTTTACTCTGCACACACCTTTTTCCATGTGAAGCACCACAGTGGACCAGGGTGTCTTTTCATTACCCCGGCCCTGCCCGTTACTGTTGGCTTTGAATTAGGTGGTGGGGTTTGGCCTACGTATGCTTGTGTGGTTTGTGGTGGGTGAAATTATTGTTCTGAAACCACGCCTGCCTAGGGTATGTAAGTCTAGGCTGTCGCAGAGCAACTAATCATACACGGCGCTGATGAGGGCCAACAAGCTCGAAACAACTGTCCACCGTTTGCTTCGTTTGCTCTGCACACACCTTTTTTCCATGTACATGTGTATCTCTCTTGACTGATGGTTCAAAATGCCATTACCTCTATACATACACGTACATGTATCACAGGCACATAATGCATTTGCTTACATGAACTTGTGTGTTCCCTTTTTTCCCTGCTAGTCACATGTGTTTGCTATAGGCTGTGTGGTTCACATGTTCATATTATCTTTCTTCCTGTAGGAAGCCTTGGCATTTGCTCGAGGTCCTGCACTACCAATCAACTTCAATGCCATCATCATCTTGCTGCCTGTGTGTAGGAACCTCGTGTCCTTCATCAGGGGCACAGGAAGAGTAAGACAACCTGCCCTCTTCTTCCCTCTCCTGCCCTCTTACACTCCTTCCCTCTAACTCTGAATGCTTGTTTTCTGTAATTGAGTGAAAGCATGTACCCACATGCAATATTTTTCTAGATAGCTTGTTTTGTTTGCTTATATAGGAATTCAGTGGCAGTCAGTAGTTCACAGAGCCTGAGCAATGCTGGGAATGAGGCTACGATGTTCATCAACTGTTATATATATATACATGTGTTATTCCCACGCAGTGTCCTCCTCGTACTATCAAACGTCTGTTGGACAAGAATCTGACATTCCACAAAGCCATTGCCTGGATGATAGTTGTATCCAGTACCATTCACGTCATAGCTCACTGGTACAACTATGAGAGGCTGCTTGCCACACCGCTTTTTGGAGTTTTCCGGCAGCGTATACCCTGGGAGTACAGGAGTGTCCCCCAGAATGCCCAGCCTGACCTATCGGACTATCTTGACGCTGATATCCAGCCTGTAAGTGCTTGTGTCTTTGCTGGTCAGACCTACTTGTACTTCCTGCAGTGTGTCTGTGTTCATTGCCTGTATAATGCATGTTATGACAGAATGCGTTCTGATTAGTGAGGTGTCCTGTATTGAGGGTCAGAAATGGTGTATGCGTTATGTCAGAAATGGTGTATGCGTTAAGTGCTTAGTATTTTCCCTCCCTCCCTCCCTCCCTCCCTCCCTCCCTCCCTCCCTCCCTCCCTCCCTCCCTCCCTCCCTCCCTCCCTCCCTCCCTCCCTCCCTCCCTCCCTCCCTCCCTCCCTCCCTCCCTCCCTCCCTCCTCCCTCCCTCCCCCCTCCCTCCCTCCCTCCCTCCCCCCTCCCTCCCCTCCTCCCTCCCTCCCTCCCTCCCTCCCTCCTCCCTCCTCTCTCTCTCTCTCTCTCTCTCTCTCTCTCTCTCTCTCTCTCTCTCTCTCTCTCTCCTCCTCTCCCTCCCTCCCTCCCTCCCTCCCTCCCTCCCCCCTCCCTCCCTCCCTCCCTCCCTCCCCTCCCTCCCTCCCTCCCTCCCCCTCCCTCCCTCCCTCCCTCCCTCCCTCCCTCCCTCCCTCCCTCCCTCCCTCCCTCCCTCCCTCCCTCCCTCCCTCCCTCCCTCCCTCCTCCCTCCCTCCCTCCCTCCTCCCTCCCTCCCTCCCTCCCTCCCTCCCTCCCTCCCTCCTCCCTCCCTCCCTCCCTCCCTCCCTCCCTCCCTCCCTCCCTCCCTCCCTCCCTCCCTCCCTCCCTCCCTCCCTCCCCCCTCCCTCCCTCCTCCCTCCCTCCCTCCCTCCCTCCCCCTCCCTCCCTCCCTCCCTCCTCCCTCCCCTCCCTCCCTCCCTTCCCTCCTCCCTCCTCCCCTCCCTCCTCCCTCTCTCTCTCTCTCTCTCTCTCTCTCTCTCTCTCTCTCTCTCTCTCATCTTACAGGATCCAATCACCATATGTTTTGTGACAGCTGCTGGTATCACTGGTCACATAATCACCGCTGTTCTCTTGTCATGGTGACATCCTCTTTAGAGTTTATCAGGTACAGAAAGTGTAATTCATGTACACTCCTGCTATTCAAAGTGTAATTCATGTAGAGACATACCTGCTATTATAGTCATCTGCTATTAATTACATGTAGTTGCATGCATGCCTTCAGCTGCAACAATACTCATTTGATGTACATGTCTATGCAAATGTCATGTGCATTCCTAGTTACTACATGTACATGTATGTCTAGAATTGCAACAGGTGATATTGCAGTTTGGAACACCTGTTACCCCTCAGTTGCGGGCAATCAATACCTTCCTTTAGCTGAGCATGTGAAGAAAGGAAATCCTATTTCACATTATAGTTTCTGTTACTGGCTCAATCCACTCATCACTATTATATTATACCTTCATTGCATATATGCATGTAGGGTAATGTAGGACATCATGCTCTATTCTCTGAAGATGTTTTTTGTCCTTTTTTTCATGTGGATGTACTTGATTCCCTTTCCTTTAGGCGCTCCTACTTCGAGGTGTTCTGGTACACTCACCATCTGTTCATAGTGTTCCTTCTTGGCCTGGCTTTCCACCAGTATCAGTGAGTTCTCCCCCAATCCTCCCTCCCTCCTCTCTCTTCTCTATCTCTACTTCTCCCCTCCCTATCTCCCTTCCCTCCCTTCTCCCCCTCACTCTCTCTCTCTACACCTCTCCCCCTCCCTCTATCTCTACCCCTCTCTCTCTCTACCTCTCTACCCCTCTACCCTCTCCCTTCCCTCCCTTCTCCCCCTCTCCTCCCTCCTCTCTCTACCTCTCCCTCTCCCGCTCTCTCTGTCTCCACCTCTCCTGATATGTTCTGTTTGCTGTGCATGTGTATATGTGTGCTCCCTATTAAATACATGTACCTTTTCCCTTCTAGACGACTCCTTCCTGTTCAGACCAATGTTGATGATCATGATCCTGCTTATTGCTCTTTATATCGAGAAATAGGAGCTGGTGATGATGTCGGTGGTTTCAATCCTCCAAATGGCCAAGTCAATTTGACGGATCGAGGCCTAATATGTCCAGCAGCTGAATTTACCCCTGCCCCACCTGGTGTAAGTTGTACATGCTTTGCCATGTTTTTTATGTGTGATTCGGCCCAACTAGCTTATCTGCTTCAATAGCTTAGCTTAGTTGGTAGATCATCACCTAGAATGTGAGTGTTGTGGGTTCAAATCCCACCTGAGCCAGATAATTTACTTTGAAAAGTGAGCTTCAGGCAAGTTGTGTTTTGTTGTCTTTCTTAGCATCTCTTGGAATGATTTGTCATGCATGCATACCTAACATGTATGTACATAATACATACATACATGTTACCTACATACATGTACGTGTATGTACGTACATGTACCTGCACATTGTAACCTCTATATTGTACATGTGTATGTGCAACATATACATACATATAGTAGTAGTTAAATTATCATGGTCGAATGCACCCCCAATTAATTAAGGTATATATTTTTGGATGTTGCCTAGCAACTTGACTGTCCAAGTCTCACTCAGCCACACCCATCCCTTATCCCGTAATAAGCTTCCAAAATGCGTCTAGTTGCTAGGCAACACATCTAACAAATTATTTACATATATACATGTGTGTACATACATTGTACATATATATATCTATACAATTTCCTCTCATTTTCTTACAGTCGTGGATGTACATGCTCGGTGGCTTGATCATCTATACCATCGAGCGTTGTGTGCGTTTTCTACGTAGTCTGCGTAAGGTGGTCATTGTCAAGGTGGTGGAACATCCATCCAAGACCTTTGAGATACAGATGAGGAGTAAGGGATTCTATGCTGAAGCTGGCCAGTATGTGTTCATCAATGTGCCATCAGCAGCATTTTTCGAATGGCATCCCTTCACTCTGACCTCAGTGAGTAGTACTTTACAACATTGTAACTATATCAAGAAGAGTTGTTAGGTAGAGTGTCAAACTACATCTTGATGTGAATCATTTCTGCATTCTGTCATATGATAGCTAACACTAGTGGGGCTACACCACACTTATTGCAAGTTGCTATGTGTATATGTACATACTACAATTACAAGATTTACAAGATTTGCTTGAACCGCTTGCTGCCAGTAGGAGGGTGGCTACCGTGCTGGTTTTCCTGAAGTTGCTGTGAGCATGCATTTTCTGTGAACTCTAACCTAGCTGGTTGACCATGCTCTTGAATAGAGGCAGAGACAGCATGTCAAAAGTTGGGGGGGCTAGGCGTTCATGAATTGGGGGGTAATTACTATATATTTATGTTCATTCTGAATAGGGTATTATAACTATCTAGTATATTTAATTAATACGTTCTTCATTTGACACATTGACAGCCTCAAATTTTGGGGGGGCTCAGCCCCCCCTTATCAAAAAGTGGGGGGGGGGGGGGCTCAAGCCCCCCCACCCCCCCAGGTTCTCTGCCTCTGTTGAATATCACACATTCTTGATTACAATTTGACATACTGCATAACCTACATGTACACATATTTACAATTCATACATGTATATCTGTTATATCTAGAGACATTTAGTAATGCACATGACTATTGTCAAGTTAATTGTACCCATTGTTTGCCTTGCTAAGTCTATTGTTACACCCATCCTCCCTCCCTGTGTTGGAAGGTGCCTGAGAATGAGCTAGCTAGGCTAGCTATAATTCAGCCCCAACCTAAAGATTTAACTGTAATTCAGGCCCAACCAGCTTATCTGCCAGTTGGTGTGAAGTGTGATGTGTGATGTGAGATGTCAGTGTGATGTGAGATGTGAGATGTCAGTGTGATGTGTGATGTGAGATGTCAGTGTGATGTGAGATGTCAGTGTGATGTGGTGTGGTGTGGGTATTCCCACCTGAGACAGCTCAATTTCCCCACTTGCATTCCTGTATTATTGAGACTTGCCACGACCTCCTCTAGGCTCCGGAGGAGGACTACTTCAGTGTCCACATTCGTATTGTTGGTGACTGGACAGAGGAAGTTGCTCGTCAGATGGGGGTCGGTCGTGGAGACTTTCAGCAGTCGTGGGAACTGCCTCGTATATCCATTGACGGACCTTTTGGTACTGCTAGTGAGGTCAGTGAAACAGTTTTCGCTGCCTTCTTTGATTTAATATATAGCTTCAAAATGACAGTTAAAAGTATCTACTGAGAGGCCTGTGGGATCAATATCAACTAAGGGTTAAATACAGGTGTACATGTACAAGCATTTGTGTAGACGATGTTTGCAGAGAGTGATTAGTGTGTATATACATGAATGTGCCAATACATATGCATGTATACACAAAGGCCAATTATCCTTATCCTCACTTCTGCCCTCACCTGCTGCACAGGATGTGTTTGATCGTGATGTGGGAGTGTTGGTGGGTGCTGGAATTGGCGTCACTCCCTTTGCCTCCATTCTCAAGTCCATCTACTACAAACTCATTGACGAGAACACCAAAATCCGCCTCAAGAAGGTCTACTTCTACTGGATCTGCCCCGAACCAACTGCCTTTGAATGGTTTGCAGACCTCCTGCTCTCCCTGGAGAAACAGATGGCGGAGAAAGGAATTAGGTGAGATCATAGTTGGCATGTACATGTGTGGAGCTCTTGCGAACCAAGTGGTTAGGTATGTATACCACAAGCATCCTGGCCTTGAAACTGCTATTACAGCATTGATTGTTTCTCATGCTTCCTGTCCTGTGTGGTGTTTTTAATGTACCTTTTTGTTCCTCGTCTGTTTCTCAAAACACCTCCCTTGAATTCTCCCTTTCTGTTCTCCAGTGATTTCCTGGACACTCATATTTACCTGACTCGTGGCTGGAAGGACAACCAGGCATTTGCCATCATGCTGAGGGAGGGGGACGAGGCGGATGCCATTACTGGCTTGCAGGCTAAAACCCACTTCGGTCGTCCTGACTGGTCCAAGGAGTTTGATAGCATCTCCCTCTCCCACCCCAAGTAAGGCAGCTACATATTAAGATTGTGTTTACATGTTGTGCCCAAGGTACATAGGTCAAAAATTCTATCTTGGGTTGAGTTGTGTTGTGTTCTGTTACTTGGATGTTACATATCCAAATCAACTCTTATATTGCTGCCTACTTCAAAGGATGCAGAATTCATCTAATTATATGTAGGATCTCTCTAATTGGGACAGAACTTGATTAACGAGGTTTCCAGGCATGCAAATATTTTGGCACCTCTTCTGTTTTTTTTGTTGTGTCCTTTTTTTAAGTTGTCTCAATGATAAGGATTCCTTCTATACTCTGGATTAATGCACAACATGCATTGTACGTGCAAGGAAAAGCAAGCCCACCTTGCCATACAGCTAGAAATATGTTCCCCATAGGTACTACCCGCATGTATGTGGGTAGCTAGGTGTGTGTTGGTATACATGTGTTGTATATGCCATACGATATTTTGTCATACTGTGCATGCAACTGCATGACTACGTTGGCCTCTTTAACTGTATTTCACATCAAACTGCACTTGTATATAATACTACGTCTTTTCTCTCTGTAGCACGGCTGTGGGTGTGTTCTTCTGTGGCCCTCCAGTCCTCTCTCATAACCTCCATCACCAGTGCAATGAATATACCAGGGGAGGAGACTCCACTCGTGCTCGCTTTTACTACAACAAGGAGAACTTTTAACTTAGGCTTTTCCGAGCACCTCCTCTGAGCCCCTTCAATTAGTACATAATTGTGATAATAATTGAACTGGTGTGCTTTTTACATGTTGGTACATACATACATGTATGTACTAGGTAAAGTACATGAATGACTACTAAGTGTGTTTTAGGTTGAATCATGTATGTAGTTTAATCATTGCTGTACACATTTTGACACAGTACAAAGACCTTCACAGTGTGCGTGCACAATGAGCGTTGCAGTACTTGGTCTGTGTGTGTGTGTGTGTGTGTGTGGGGGGGGGGGGGGTCATGTTAGCTACCTCCCTATGGTGAACCTGGTAACATGTGTTACGTGGCTAAAGGTGACTTGTGTTCGTGTGCAGTAGTCCAGAGCATAAGGGTGGTATACATCTGGCTGAGTGTAGATGACATGATACTGCACAATGATGCTGCGTGGTCTTACAGACCCACAAAAGGCTCAGCAGATGGATCTGAATTGCTATGGCTCTTTCTATATATTGTGGCAAACCTTTCAGATACTTGGTGAGCCAAACTGCAGTCCTATCTAATTTGCAACACTGTACTTGGGTAATTGGAACAAATTCTGGACTTGGTTTTCTTTCTACCCTTAAGACTATAGATGTATCCTAAGGCTATAGATGTACCAGGTGATACCTTAAGGAACCATACTTTGGAGAGACCATATCCTGTCAGAAAGTCATACTCAGTGATCTTCAGAGTGTTCAATTTTCCTTTGAATTATCATACTTGGTGATTCAGACCAATATCTGAGCTACTCTTAATTCTTTTCAACAACCAATAGAAGTTCCGATATTGGTCTACCAAGTACAATCTTTCAACTAGAGTATTCGAAGAATACGTACCCCGCGGCGAGTTCGGTCGCTCAGAGACAGAGGGCTTCTCTCTGCACAAATAAACTACCAAGTTGTACTGACCGTATAAGGCTACCCCGTGCATGCTCTCCGTAATTTTAAAGATCATCCGTGCATTCCATCCGTATTTGCACGTAATTTGCAATTACGGTAGGCGGGGCGAACTTCGCTAATTTTTGGAACGGCTAGCACTCCCGAGAAAGAGCCATGTGGACGAAACCGGCGCCCAGAAAGGGAAGTAAATACGTTTTTATCTTATTTCTATGTTCTTTAAAGCCGTATACTGTGCGCAGAGGACGAATTTCAATATTTTTTTGACGACTGACAGACAGACAGCACTGATTGCTTAACCCCGCTCTGCGCATGCGCAGCCGCGGGGTAATAACAGATAGTATAACTCACTGAGTATCAGACTTGTCTGACAGGAAATGTGGTGTCTCTACAGTGCAGTTCCTTAAGGGATCACCTGTAGAATAACACAAGTATATCAGTCTTTGCTCTAATCTCCCCAAGTAATGCATTGAATGATAGGAATAGAATGCATGGTGTGGCTCACCAAGTATCTGACTTGTTTGCAACAGAATATGGTCTCCCCTTGGAGCGGTTTCTTGGGCGGTTTCTTATTAATCTCTCCTGTACAAAACAACCAATAGCAGTTCCGATATTAGTCTAACTACCAAGTAGTGTGTTTCTATAGCAGAATATAGTACAGCTCGGCAAGTATCACCCTTGTCTGACATAGAATGTGGTCTCTCCATAGGCATCACCTGTAGAAAGAGAACCAACAGTAGTTCAAACTTTCCCAAGTAAGGTGTTGCAATCATAGACCTAGAATGCACAATGTGGTTTACCAGTTTTATAGTAGAATATGATTACTTATTGGAGTGGTTCCTTATTTTCTCTGCTGTATAAACTAACCAATAGCAGTTCCAACATTGGACAAATCACCAAGTATATACAGTGTTTCAATAACAGAATTGAAGTTATATAGTGAGTATCGGATTTGTCGGACAGAAAATATATTGTCTCTACAGTGCAGTTCCTTAATGGATCATAAGTAGATCAGTCTTCGCTCTAATCTCCCCAAGTAAGATAGGCATAGTGTGGCTCACCAAGTATCTGACTAGTTTGACACAGAATATAAGGTCTCTGCTGGAGCGGTTCCTTATTATTTCACCTGTAGAAAAGAACCATGACCAATAGCAGTTTAGACATTGACCATTATGCATTGTTATGAAACTGTGATAACAATGACTTATCACTGGTTTACATCACCTATATACAATGGTGCCTTCATCCACCTGTGCACTGCAATAAATCATGCATATATGACTTCTTGTTGGTACTTACCATTACTCATAGTACAAATGACACACAGCATATTTTAATGATAATCTTTGACTTTAGTAGAGGGAATGTGATGTTAGAGTGAGTGGGAGATGGACTATGTATTTGTCTTGTGTATACTAGGTGACTATATCATAGCAATGTGGCCGGTGTGGTTATGGCTTGACCAGTTTCTCATAATTGGTTGGGAGCTCAGCGAGCCCACCTAGTCATACAGCTGACGTGGGCTTTCTGAGGTAAAAGGTAGAAAAAGCATAGGCCTAAAATTTGAAGTCATTAGATTACACTTGTGCATACCATGTATAATGCATTTACTGCTTATAATGCATTTCCTGCTGCTGAATGTTACCTCTACTAGTAGAGCTAGGCCTATTCTCACATAAAGACTACCACTTTTCAGGTTTAGTAATCAGACAGTAGAGCTTGTAGCCTGAGGCTATCTAACAATATTTACCAAAATTTTATCACAACATTAATTTTTTGGGTATCATACTTTACTACAGTGCTTTTGGTTAATGAAATAGTTCCTGGGGCTATTATTTACAAGATTACAAGATTTTATCTCAACATTGATTAGTGGGATATTAAGCTTTCCCACCACACCAAATTGGTTGCAATTTCCACATTTAGTGCTACTTTAGTTAATAATGGTAAAGCTTACCCCAATGAGTATCATTGTGATAAAATCTCTGTATATAAATCTTGTAATAGAATAGCCCTAGGCAAAAATATTATAGTATGGCTTTTCATGGTTTATGTGATTCCAAGGGAGAGTTAGCTCATAAACCACAGCTAGGGTATAAAAGCCATTGTGTGGCTTGTACTATGGTTATGGTCAAAAGTTTCCATTATGATAGTAACCATGAGAATTGTTTATACAGATACATCACACTTGTGGTCACAGCTGTATACTTACTGTACTATACATACTTGTACTCAAGTGAATTGTACCATAGTACAATTTAGCATATCGCACTCATACACACATTTATTGGAGCTTTTGTTAGTGTAATGCATGCCAGATGCTATTTGTTTTTTTCAGAGCTAAAAATAAAGAACTATACAGTGCTAAAAATAAAGAACTATACAGAGCTAATCAAAACAGAACAGTTAAAGAGTATTAATCCAGCAGGGGTACATGGCCTTCGCTGGATACCAGGGCCTCTGGTTCCTTTGATGCATGACCAATCAATGATCTGGCTCCTATGACACACATAATGGAAGTCTAAGTTGTTATACTACAGGATTTACATTGTTTACAGAGATTTTATCACAACATTGATCACTGGTGTATTAAACTGTACCATCATACCAAATTCCAAATTAATTTTAGTGGAGCTTTTGTTATTGAGATTCAGTAGTGCTTGCATGCCTGAGGTAACGTTTAGAGTAGTGGTTTTTAATAAGCTATACACACACCCGCATTCCTGTGGTAAGGTCAAGAAATCTCTCTGGAAACGGAAATATCTGCAGGTCATGGCCCGTGGTAAGGGGTGTATCTGCATAGGAGTGAACTTGAATAATACAGACATCAAAGCAACACTTATGTATAAGTGCAGACAATGAACCAGTGTTCGCGCTATCGCGCAATATATATTACGCATGCGCCACACACCGCAGAGACTCCTACGCTGCCGCCATACTATAGCAAAACGATCGCAAGTGTATGAAGTACGTTGACGCAGAGAGCCGTAGTCGGCTGTGTGTGTCCAGCTAGCACTATTTCTTGAGATGCGATGCGGGATTATTTTTAAGACGCTCGGCAATATTTGCGCATAATTATAGCGCAAGCCTACAAAAAATTGCGCTGCGCACGGCGCAAATTCTTATATTATAGTCAAACACTGCATCAGACCAACAGTCGAGCGTTTCAAATATCAGGTTCACTTGCATTCGTTATGCTTCGTGGTGTGGATTACAAGGCCCAATTTGAACCAAGGACCTTTCTTCGACAGTATTATAGCCGTATTACAGGCAGTGAAGATGAAGACGCACTGACACGGTTTCAACTGCAGCAACGCCTTAACTTTTTTGAGAAGTACAGTTGCAAGTGGAACTTAAAAAACAACAACACTGCTGGAATTCGGTTGTGGTCCAGTGATATGTAATCTCATCAGCGCTGCTAAGTATGTACAAGAAATCGTTCTTGCTGCCCACCTTGAAAGCGAGCGCAAGGAGTTAGAGCTGTGGAAGAATGGGAAAGAAGATGCACACGATTGGAGCTCATTCTTTAAATACGTAGTCGGCGATCTGGAATCCACACCTGAAGAGTCGGCTTGGCAAGAACGAGAGGCGTTGTTGCGCAGTCGAATTACGATTACAAGTTGTGACCTCAATCAGGAGCATCCGATAGGCATCGCGAGTGAATCTGAGCCACAGTTTTCCATTATCTGCACAAGCCTTTGCTTTACTGCTGCATGTAACACGCATGACGAGTTCAAGCAAGGCACGAAGAAACTTGGAAAGCTACTAAAACGTGGAGGCTATCTCATCATGTTTGATGTAGAACGAAGCACGTTCTACAGAGTGGGGGGAAAAGATTGGCACGGTCTCTACATTACCATGCCCCAAATGAAGAAAGCTATGGAGGAAGCTGGTTTAGATATTCTCTTTGCTGAACGCGATCCTTCGACCATAGAAAATATGCAGAATCCTAATTTTGATTTTACGTGCGCTGCATTTGTTGTAGGTGTTAAAGTGAAGTTTTAGTTCATGCCACGTAATAATATTCTCTCGCATGCGCGCGCGCGCGCGGCAAGAAATAATTATGCATGTTAGGCATGAGACTGCACCGGTGGGGGTATTGGTGCATTCCTAAAGCCCTCCCCCCCCCAGTTTTTTCATCGCAGTGTAGTAATCATAAGTTATTAGTGCACACAACCAATTATTGCCTCACAGTTTCTTGCGTAGCTCCTTCAGTCAGTTCCAGGTTCTCAACAGAGCCTGTATCAGCCGTCACTGCCAAACGCGTGCTAATAACCTTCACTGCGGTATTTTGAGGATGATGTCATCAGACCTTCCAACTCACCGTATGTGTATCGTTCCTCGTGCATAAAACCTGTCATGGGCGTACGATATTCGGACAAGACTACATATCACCCGCATAAGTGCGTTTTGAAGTTGGAATGTCTGCATCATCAACTCTAAACCACTTGAAGTTGTAGACGTGATCAGTAGGAAGGGAACAGGGTACATGAATGTCATTAGAAGTTTTGCCCCGCCCACACTTGCATATCACACGTAAATTTTCTTTGCGCATGCGCAGTTGAAAAAGTGTCGAAGATGGCTACCAAGGCGGACGCAGCAGGAGTTACCTCGCGATCTAGTTCATCCCCTGGTGTGCTCAGCAAGCTGAGACTGAAGAGAGGACAACACCCGTATCAAGAGGTTTCAAGGACCGCCACACCAGAGCACCCGAAGAGTGTACAGACCTCCACTGGGTCTCCCCCGGCTCCGACTGGTGCCTCACTCTTAGACGTGAGGTTTCTGTACTGATCTGTACTGGGATCCCTGTACTGTTCTGTGCATGTGAATGCACGTATGTTCGTATCGTTTACGTACATGTATATAGTGGGCACGCCTCCGCAGGGTACGGGTGTGGTCGTAATAGAAGGGAAGAGGCTCTGACATTTGTCCAGTAGTCTCGTACAGCTGTTTGCAGCAAACTTGCCTGCAAATTGGCAGACAGTAGTTGCAACTGTATAAACTGTGGTTTGTAGTGCTAGTGTTGATATACTGCACATGGGAGTGCCTAAAATGCATGTAATTGACCATAAGTTATTTAGTGGGTCCTCTGTCTGCTATAAGGGTGGGCAAGGTTGGTGCAATCAGCTGTACTCAAAAGGGTCTGGTAAGCTGCTGGCAACTCAAGTGGCTGACACAGTATACTCTGTCAAGTATATACAGTACACCCGCACTTGATTAGCTTAATTAAGTGTTTGTTATTTCACACACACTTGAGAAGCAATCGACCCTGCACAAGTCTATACCATAGGAATGTTACCCAAGGAGTCTGGGTAACGTCCAGGAACAAAACTCAATGTTCTTTGGCTGAATATCAGTGTTTATGAGTCTCTTCACCTGTCAAACCTGGGTCATCTGTGACCTGTAGATGAATGTAGCAAGTGGGTGAGCCTGAGCCGAGAATGTTTCTGTAAGGCAAACCATTCATGGATGTACATGTTGTTGACTGAGAAGTAGTACAACATAAGCAAACAATGTTAGATGTATGTTGTCCACTGATACTTACAGGGATGATGGTTTGACTTAGGATCAACTGGCATATACGACACCATACCATTGTAATCACAAGTGGGTATAGGCCTATAATGACTCTAGCCTCTAGCCCCTAGCCCCCTAGCCACACCAATTCATATTTACGACAGTGCCGTATTTTTCACAGTCCCCATTTTTTGGCCTCTTCTGACTTGTTCCTTGACAATCATGGCCAAATATTTGCCAACATCTTCTTTCCTATTCCCACTACAGCTATAGGCCTAGCTATTTTTGCTGAACCTGTAACCACTAGAAAGTATATAGAAAGTTGATGTTTCTAACGGGGGCCTTCATAGGACGAAACAGACACACGATGTATATATATATTTCTCTGAAAAGGCTTAAAATATCCGCGTTTGGGAGTTCTGAGCCGTTACTTTTGTTAAGGCTAATGGGCGTGTCGGAGCCATCCCTACATATAGAGTCTACCGACTCTATGATATATAGGCCCCTCGTAATGTCCAGTCTGACACAAAATGTCATAAAATACAACATATGCTGAGTAGGTAACTATGTTGTTTAAAGTGTTTTCTTGATTTCAGGTGATACTTGATGAAGATCTCTTGTCAGAAAGGGGAAAATGGTTAGAGTGGCTGGAGAATGACGAGGTACCAAGTGATGTTAGAAAGAGGGAAGTGTGTCGTAGAGATGAGAAGGGGTTGGGTTGGAGTGCTCTACATCATGCTGCTAGGCATAAACGAACTGACATTCTTGGATGTGCAGCAGATGTGGACGGAGGTACATGCATGTTTGCATGTGCATCTGAGGTATATATATGCATGTGTACATACATGTGAGCTTGAGATTGTATATACATGTACATTGTAGGATCAACTCTATTGCTTTGTGTGTCTTTTGTGTATACATGTATATCCACCTACCTCTTATAATACATGTACATGTCCAGCCCAAAACAGCCGTCCGCCGTTGCCTAGTTTGCTCTGTGCACACCAATGCTCTACAAACACAACACAATCTCCAAAAAATAGTTGCGTTTCCACATGTACAATGTAGCTATAATAACTCTCCAAGGTAAATCAACTCAGCCAAATCATAGAAACGTGTATATATATACCAGTGCTGCCAACTGGCAATGTGCAATAATCCTGACACTTCCTTTAAATATCCAAACTTACTAGAGACTAAATATCAGAAATCAAAGTACATCTTATACGCCATAATTTGTTCTCCACCGTCGGTCTCCATTGGTCTTCGCTGTCTTCATATTACTCATTATTGTCTGCTAAAACTTGATCGGGCCAGTGGCAGTATCTGAGGATGCCATCTCCACAATGACACAGCATGAATAGTTCAAAGTGCAGAGTAACGTAATAAACACGTGCATGCACTGATGCACGAAAAATCCAAGGGTAAGCGATAATAGCAATAATCCATCCACTGCAGTTGACATGAACATGACCACGTATGGTGAGCAGTTGACACCACTGCTAGTTGCTGCGAAGTACAGTGTTAAGGACTCTATTGTGTGGATGATGACCAACAAGGACACTGCTGGCATAGAGACCTCAGCAGTCACTGTGGAAGGACAGAATGCACTACATCTGGTGGTACAGAACCATCAATGTGAATATAGTCTTGAGGTAATGAAGGATTACTGGTACGTGTAATATTGGCTAGAACTAGAAGCTTACCTCACTCTAAATATTCATGTACACATGTACGTGTGTACATGTAAAGTACTAAGGATGACGTCAGGTTGGGAGGGATAGCTGATATGTGAATGTAGAAATTTAGCTTTTCTTGTCGTCATTTGCACACATTGAATCAGTGTATAATGCGCGTGCATGCACTTACCTACATACATTGTATACAGAGTTGATTGCATATAGATGTATGTTAACCCACCCCCCTCCTTCCTCACTGCCCTCCTCCCTCACTCCTTCCTCCCTGCTCCCTCACCTTTTCCCTCACCCCTCCCTCATCCTCTCCTCAAGGCACTTTTGAGGCAGCTGGACCAGACAATGTGGTTAGATCCAGATCACCATGGCAACACCCCTCTCCATGTGGCATGTGCCCATGGTAACCTTGATGCCCTGCAACAAGGTTTCTTCAAACGAGATATTTGGCTGGTCAAGGGAGACGGAGGTCAATTGGGCTCTGATGGAGGGTCTGAGGCTCCATCCGATGTGAGGTCAGATGTCGAAGGATCAGATGCAGAAGGCTCAGGCACTGGAGATCAGGAGGTGAGGATATTCACTACACATGAATACATAGACTCAGATCCAGACAGGACAACATCATAAAGCTTGCTTAAGGTCGTAATTTCAAGGATCGAATGAGCTACACCCCTTGGGCAGCATTCAAACTTATGTTCTACTTAACAGAATATATTTTCTATGAACTGATCCCCCCCCCCCCCCCCCCCCCCCCCAGGCTTGCTAGACTGCCACACACATATTAAAGGACACAGTAAAGCATGCCTAGAGGTTATTCCAATTGTGTAATGTACCTGGTACATTATGCTAAGTTGGTTGACGTATCTGCTTTGCTTGCTTTGATTTATGTGTATAATTCAACCCAGCCAGCTGAGCTGCCTCAGTATAGTTGGTAGGAGCATCACCTAGAAAGTGAGTGTTTTAGATTCGAATCCCACCGGAGACAGCCAATTGTTTTGGAAAAGTGATGTCATCGTTTGGGCAAATCCCATTGTATATTATTTTCTGTTGTGTTCATTGCCTTTCATTGTCCTGTATACACATATACTACATACATGTATATGTATTGTGTTGAGGTCTCTGCATTGTATCTGTTATATATTTCATGTACGTGAGTGCACACTCCCTCCCTCACTGACACCCTCCAGGAGCCAAGAGATGAGGAGGAGGAGGAGGAGGAGGAGGAAGACGAGGAGAAACATCCTCGCACTAGTCTATGGATATCGGAGAAGTTAAAGGAGATGATCCGTAAAACTAATAATGACGAACAAACTTCTCTCCATCTTGCTGCTGTGAAGGGCCATGAGAAGTAAATAACATACACCACTATCTGTCTGCATGTGCCCTATAAAATCATAGTGTATATACATTATGGACGCAATAATTCAGTGTTTCATCCAGACATTCTGGCAATGGGGGCAAAGTAGAGTTTTGGGAATGTGAGGGGGGTGGTGTGCGTGTGGCAACAAATCCCAAGGGGGGCACTTGGGATCCAACGGGGGGCAAATGCCCCCCGTCGCCCCTTAATGAAACACTGACACAGCATTAATGTATAGTTGTGTTGTGTTGTGTTGCTTTGTCTTTCTGTTGTGTTGCGTTGCCTTGCCTTGTCTTTCTAAGCATCTCATTGAGTGATTAGTCATGTATATACATTCTATGAAGATGAACTTAGCTATAGGGCTTGTAGAACTCCATCACACCAAACCCACACGACATGTAGATTATATAGAATGTACACACCACATCTTCATACGTATGTGTCACTGCTGGCAATTAAGCAGCCTTGGTGATAAGTTGGAGAGCCAGTGTTAATTAAACATCCGTTGTCAGATTCAAGCTCACATGCATTACTTTACTGCAGGTAACAGCAGTATGTATGGAAGTATAAAATGAACAAACAGCTGCCGTATAGGCTTACTTGTATTTTATACACTGCAGGGTAGTAGGTCTGCTGATAGAGAGGTGTCGAGATGTGATCAAGTACAAGGACTGCAATGGAGACATGGCTCTGCACCTTGCCTGCCGTCGGGGACACCTGGAGGTAGTCAAAGAGATACTTGATTTGGAGCCCACCACCGTTGGCATGAAATACACGTGAGCATCTATTACACAGTAGCCCTCAAAAAAAGTTTCCGCTTTCTTAGATTGAAACAGAATGGAGTGTCCATTCCATTTTCCTAAAATGGAATGGAACGTTCCGTTCCATTCTGTTCTGCTCCGTTTTGTTATACATGTATATACATGTATATGTACAATGTTTATGTACATATGTGCATGCAAGACTCAGCTAGGACACAGATCTGATTATTTAAAGAGAAGAGCCCTCTTTTTCCGCTCGCATGGAATGTCACCTGGTGCAGTAGCAATTCTAAAAATCCAGCCACGGAAGTGAATTGTCGTGTACTCTTTCCATGAACGGACTGGAACAGAAATGTTTTAGTCAGTTGCAACGGAACGGAACAGCCGTTCCGTTTTAAGAATGTTGCAATGGAATGGATGGAAACGGAAACTTTTTTTGAGGGCTACTGTAATCATACTTATAAATGTAGAAGTGAAGTATTACAACATACTGATGTCAATAGTGTTGTACATAAGAGCTTCTTTGCTGTGTGTTGAGTTTACATTTACTGTTTGAGATACACGTTAGCTAGTTTGTGTTGCTTTGGTTTGTGGGTGTGGTTTACTCCAGCCAGCTGCCTAGGTATATATACATGTGCTCAGTTAGTAAGAGTGTCTCCCTAGACCACAAAGTGTTGCAAGTTTTAATTCCTTCGGGGGATCAGAAAAATGAATGTTTTGAGTGAATTGTGCATATCTAAGTGTACATGTACATGTACATTATGCTATCAATGTTGCATTCAGTAACAACAAAGGGGAGACTCCAGTGCATTGTGCAGCCTACAATGCCAGTGACAACAGCTCCCTAATGAAGCACCTCATGGATGTGTGTAACAAAAACAGTACTCTAGACCTTCAGGATATTCTCAGCCTGCATGAAGAAGAGGCCAGGGTAAGGTGCTTAGTTGAAAGCTAGCTCTCTGTACTATTAGTTTATACCCGACTCTATTTGTGTTTCATATTTGCTACTATTTCAATATTTGATTCCCCTTCCATCTCACCATCCTCACACAGTGTTTTTTACTGTGCGAGGCATATGTCTGCATGTATATGTATGCGTACATACACTGTACATGTATCATAATTCTTTAATGGTTGTCAAACCTCTGGCATACAAGTACTACATGTACTCTACTGTGGAACTTCTCCAAACAGATTCCCATGGAAATGTTGTGATAGTAAGGTATCCTGATTAGGAAGATGTACAATTGTAGTGTTTGATATGGCCAAAAAATATAAGGTGTTTCAGTGTGTCTAGCCTCGTACCCAGGCTCTTTCCAAGGCTCTTTTCTTTCCCTCCCCCCAGAAAGAGCCTGGGTACGAGGCTACAGTGTGTCCTGATTAGGGAGGTTGTCTGATTGCGGCTATGTTCACACCATACAGTCTTCTAAATCAATCAGGGGTGTGAACACAGTCACAATGTTTTTGCACAGCACACACCACTGATGCTGGCATGTACTAAGGGTAAGCCAGAGGTGGTGAAGGTGCTACTTGACCACGGAGCTGATGTCACTGAGAGAGAGAAGGTTAAGCAGGCAGAACAGGAGGAGCAGGAGGAACAGGAGACTCTCAACAGTCTGGAGCTGGCTATTGAGAATGGACGAAAGTATGCAAGTATAGTACATGAACAATCATGTGTATAGCACACTATATACAAACTAAAGGAAAGGGGAAAGAAAGGAACAGAAAAAGATGTACATGTACATGTACATGTATGCATACAGTATTCCCTAGGTCTGTTTCTTTGCTGTTTGCCTGAGATTTGATTCAGCCAGCTGAATTGCTGTGGTACCTCAATTGGTAGAGAATCCCAATTAAGTGTTTTTTTCACAAGGCTCATATTTTCATGGAAATCTTTACACATTTACATATGTGTGTTGCAGGGAGGTAGCTAAGGTGATCATTGATAGAGATGATTGGAAGAAGAGTCTGAGAACCAGCAATGTTATTGGCAGAGAAGCCAACACACCGTTCAGGAGAATGATCAGGAAGATGCCTGGTGTGTGTGTGTGTGTGTGTGTGTGTGTGTGTGTGTGTGTGTGTGTGTGTGTGTGTGTGTGTGTGTGTGTGTGTGTGTGTGTGTGTGTGTGTGTGTGTGTGTGTGTGTGTGTGTGTGTGTGTGTGTGTGTGTGTGTGTGTGTGTGTGTGTGTGTGTGTGCACGCCTACATGTGTATGCGCATCTATGGTTCATTGATGCCCGTTTACATTCTATTGTGTCAATTTCATCCAGCTACACATGTATTGTGTATCATACATGTATGTATGCATGTACATGTCATTCACACAGAGTCGGTTAATGTACCTGTATGTTAAATACATTGTACATGAATTGCTTTTTGCTGAGCCAATTAATGTACACTTGAGTAAGACCACCTATTAGTGCAATTGGGAAGTTATCCTTATTCCTTCATCCTACGCATTCACAATTTTAAGTTTCTTCTCTCAATGTTGAAGTATTCCCCTAATATACCTGTACATGTACATACACATGTAATCCTTAGAATATACATGTACATGATGATATTTATAATGTTCTATACATGTGATTATTGTGCCATTTTGTCCATGCTGCATATATAGATATTGCTTTGGTGGTTCTGGACAAATGTACAGAGGAGAATTTTGATCGAGATGATGTCCATTTTACGATGAAGTTTGACTATGAGTTTGTTGAGGATTTCTACGTAAAAAGGCCCGACCAGCCTACCAGCAGTGAACCAACAACCACTAGTACTGCTAATGTTGTCTTCCGTGGGAATGGGAAGGGCTCGTTAGACAGTATCCCTGGAGAGGTGAAGGAGAAAGGGGAGGGGGAGGGAGAGGTGGAGTTGAAGGAGGTGAAAGTGGTGGCTCGTGATCATGACAGTGATGATGGAGTGGTTGTAAAGAGATCGCTAGTCGGAGAGGATGACACTGACAATGCCAACACCTCTGCACCACCGTCAGTTGTGTATATCACATACACGAAAGTACATGTACATGTATATAGCACATACACTAGCAGATAGCGTATATACAATGTAGAAAAAAGAAAAAGAAAAAGAAAGGAACCCAACCTCGTAACAATTTAAGGCAAGCAACCCCCCACATACATGTACATGTACCCAAAACCTAAGACACTACTGGATGCCTAACCTTCAGAACTGGGATGGTGGGTTAAAGATCTTTTGCAGCTAGCCAACTACACATTCACCATCCATTGAAGTTACACACCAGTGTGCCAGGCTCTATTCGAGTTTTTGTGCTTTGGGTGAAGGGTGCCTGGGGATGAGGTTATGTGACAGAAGTTACTGTCACTTCTCTACCCTTAACTCTCTGTGCAGCAATGAGGACTGGAAGCCAAGAGAATACAACAAAGAAAACCATGTTCTCAGCATCATGGTGAGTCTACAGTGTGTCACAGTGTGCCATAGTTTATGTCATCATCTATGATGTGCATACTGTACTTGTACAGTATGTTCAGGCATGTATGCATGTACATGTACTGTATATGCATTTGTATTCCTACACCCCAAACCAGGTGGAGAACAATCGTAGTGAGCTGCTACAGCACCCCCTAGTCACCAGCCTGCTCACTCACAAGTGGAATCAGTTTGGGGCCTGGATGTTCTTTATCAACCTTCTCTTCTACCTGGTGTACATCATCTTCCTTACTGCATTTGCCCTGACTGTGCCTAACCCACAAAATGAAATGTGTAAGTTTGTTACAATTCAGGGTTTCATCCAGACATTCTGGCAAGGGGGGGCAAAGTGGAGTTTTTGCAATGTTGGGGGGGGGGGGCGTGTGAGCCACCATGTAGACAGAAGCGAGGTTTGATAATGTATTTTTTCAAATCCCAAGGGGGGGGCACTTAGGATCCAAGGGGGGGGGGGGTAAATGCCCCCTCTTGCCCCCCCCCCCAAATGAAACCCTGCAATTGCAAGTTCATACATGCATCTATGTGTGCATTAATTGCGACATATTCTGCATCGTAATTACAATGAGCAAATGGACCAAACTGGTCGTTGATAACTGAATCCTAAGATCCAGCTGGTATTTCAACCTGGAGACAAGATCTGACTGTGGCACTAGCAAAGTACATTGTAACTTCTGGTACATGTTCACGTACAATGTACATGTATGTCGCAACATGAAACCAATCAAAGAGCATGTGTGCCCTGGATATGTACCATTTGAATGAACTTTTCTATAGATGTGTAGATGCTACATGTTGTTCTTTTTCATTCGTGTGTCTAGGTGTGTCACGGACCTCAAGAAATTGTGGTGAGTCAGTGTTTCATACATGAGTGGATCACCCTCCACCTTCCTCCCATATTTTCATGATACAAGAATCATTGGCGAGCAGAGCAATATGCCACCTAGTCGTTCCAATGGGCCATTTTTCTATATGCATGTACATGTAGAAGTACCCCAGTGGGTATGGGTGCCTTGCCCAGTTTATTGCTCTGGGCGTGGCAGGCACTACATAGGTAATGATGTGGTGGATGAATCTCATTAGTTCTGAAACCGCTGAACCACTAGTGTTCTGGTGCACCTTGCGTATATAAACCGGTGGTGCACTTAGACAAGCTGTTGCGTATTCCCTGCTGATGAGAGCTAATAAGCTCGAAACAGCGCTGTCCAGGGATCGCTTATATAGCTTGTCTGGCCCCACCAGATATGGTGTTTTTCATGTACAACAAAACGTTACAGTATGTATGTGTGGCAATGTTGGAAAAAAACTCAGGATCCAGCTGGGATTCGAACCCAGGACCTTCTGATTACTAGTCAGGACACTCTTACCACTGAGCCACTGGATCTCTTGTGGCAGAGGAGTGTAGGATGGATGTTAATATCCTAAGGATTGAGTTCAAACCCAGACAATGACTTGGCTACACAGGCAAGGCATATACAACATGCAAAGCATGTTACACTCAAACTCCGCCTTAATCAGTCAGCCGGGGCAACTAAGCCACCAAGATGCATTTACATGTATATGTATCCAACATTGCCACACATACTTGTATACTGTAACATTTTAGTTGAACTCTAATTTATACATTTATATATGTGTATGTATTTATGATGTGGTTCATGTGCAGATATTTCCACCACTCGGCATAATTTCCTATTCTTTGCGGCCGTTGTCACCATCGTCTTTGCTGTGTCCCGTCTCATTTTCGAAGTGTTCCAATTGATCCACTGGACACAGAGCAGGAACCCCAACCCCTGTGGATTCAAATACAAGCTCTATATAAACTGGTCATATTGGCTGGACTGGACAAACTACATTGAGATCGTTCTCTACAGCTTCTCCATTGGATTTGTGATTGTGTTCGATGACTGTTATTGCCCGACCAGTGCTCAGTGGCAGATTGGGACAGTGGCTGTGTTCTTTGCCTGGATTGATCTCCTGATGTTCCTGTACAAGCTGCCCAAGATCGGAATCTACGTGGGGATGATGTTGCAGATCACACAGCGCTTCCTGAATGTCGTCATCATTGCTATCCTTCTGTCTCTGGCTTTTGGGTTTGCCTTCTACATGGCCTTCTTTGAGCCATCCATTCCTGTAAGGATTTACCTGTCCTCTTGACATACATGTACATGTACATGTACTTACCATATCACTTCTAGCTACATCTGATGTCAATACATACCCACCTAATCTAGCTGGACACTGGAAATTGTTCTGATTTCGAGGTGTCCTGATTTCAAGGATTGAAAGAAGGCTTTATATCATTTGAGGTGTCCTCATTCTGGAGGTCCTAATTTAGTGTGTGTATAATTTATGTTCATGCAAACAATGTTATATCCCGTATATGCAATTCTAGTCTTGTTCACACACACACACACACACACACACACACACACACACACACACACACACACACACACACACACACACACACACACACACACACACACACACACACACACACACACACACACACACACACACACACACACACACACACACACACACACACACACGCACACGCACACACACACACACACACACACACACACACACACACACAGGCCTCTCCATTTGCCAATCCCCTCCTATCTTTCGTCAAACTGATGGTAATGACCAGTGGTGGACCAGATGACTCCATCTTCAGGTACGAGAACGAGGGCAGTGGCAGGAGGAGTGAGCTGCCCTTCCCAGAGGTGGCTTTCTTCATCTGGATCATCTTCATTGTCATAATGGCTATCCTCTTTGTCAACTTCCTGGTCAGTTTTGTGATGCATGTGTGAATACTAATATTGTGAGTATAATTATCCACATGATGGTGTAGTGGTGTATTTTGCTTGCTTCAAGTGTGTTATCATGTAGTGAAGCAGTCAGTATGTGTCAAAAAGGGGCATGCAGCGTTTGGAAGCACTGAGCCATTTCATTTTGTTAAGGCTAATGTTTGTGTTTGTGCCATCCTTACATAGAGAGTCTATTGACTCTCTGATATACATGTACATGTATGTACGACATGTGTGCCTGTGCAATGTAGGTTGGTTTAGCTGTGGATGATGTGAAACAGATACAACAAAGTGCCACTCTCAGGCGGCTCTCCCTGAAGGTATGCCCATATATACATGTACAAAGCACATGTCCATGTTATATGGGCAGTGTTTCTTTCAGAAATATGGCTAGGGGAAGGGAGGGGGGAGGGGAAATCCAAAAATGAGGGTAGAACGAGTAAACTACATATTTTTAAAATATATTTCTGGATTCCTGGAGGGAGGAAGGGAGGGTGGGATAAAGAATTTCTGAGCGGTAAATTCTCCCTTGCCCTGTAAAAGAAATCCTGATGGACATATTTATGTGCATGTGCAAGTACATACATCTATGTGTAAGTGTACGTGAGTATGTTCATACGCAGACATGTAAGTACATGTAACATGTACTGTACTGAGTTTTCAGTTAGATCGCATTGCTCTGCGTGCTTGTCTGTGTTGCACAGCCAGCTACAATGTAGCCAAGCTGCTTTAGTGATTCAGTCATCATGTCATACACGTGACTCCTACCTGACAGTATAGTGTGGTTTATATCTGTCTCTGACACATGACTCCATAGGTGGATCTGGTGCTGAGTTCTGAGCAAGTGTTTCCCATCCTACGTCACCACAAGCGGTTTGCCATCAAGTCCCATGCTGTACATCCCAATGAACGCCTGCCAATGCACAAGAAGTTGTGGAAGAAGTTCTATTCTTTCGTGTGGGATGATGACCTCACAGCTAGTATCCAGTCCTCACTAAACCCAGAGGAGGTACATATAGTGTGCTTACAATGCTTTAGACATGTGTGTATATAAGCCTTACATGCATGACTCTTTGTGTGCACAATCATACGCAAGTGTGCAATGGAACCTCTCTGATCCGGACACTCTTAGGACAGAAGAAAGTGTCCTGATTAGTGAGGCAAATTGTACAGAAACATGGCATTTGGAACAGCAAAAGTATTAAAGTGTTCTTATTTCAGGGTGTTCTCATTAGAGGTATTCCACTGTATTCCTATTGTGTACAGGATACTGACTACAAAGTGGACAGTCTACGTAGTGTGGTGGAACAGCTGATGGTGAAACATCATTCCCAGGAGAAGATATTGGCAGAAATATTGCAAGAGATGCGGAAACAGAACAAGCAAGTTTCTGCTTAGCTCCTCACTTTGTATAGCAACTCAATATATTGTAGCTTCAAGATTGTTTTACGTGTTCAATAGCTACTATAATGTGTATTATGACATTTAATTTGAAATGAAAATGATGGGAATTACATGAAGAAGAACAGTGACAAGATTGGGACTCTGACAGTTGCCGAAGGAATAGCCTGAACACACTGCAAAAACATGATGGTTATTTAACATGAAATGTTGTTAACTCAGTTGCATGTGTAGTCACTCATTCATATTAATGACAATTTAATGGCTGTTGAAAAAAGATGTAGTTATCTCATGCAGTTGCATGTTTTGTTCAGTCAGACGGAATGCTGTGTACAATTCAACTTGGAATGTATACACATGTAATCATTCAACCTGTAAATTACCATCACCATAATTTACTGTCTGAGTAATTATATAATTGGACCTCACATTGAGATTGACATAATATATACACTCTATGGGTCTAAGACTATGCCCCTTGTTGGCTCTCCTCTACATTTGTTCAACTGCCATTAAATTGTCATTTACACGAATGATTGACTACTTATGCAACTGAGTTAACCATCATGTTTTTGCAGTGCAGACTAGAGGTGCATGTGTACAGACATGTAACATTATTGGTGCATTGATGATGTTTGTGTCCTAATATTGTCTTGACAAAAGTGGAAGAACAAATAGACCCTTGTTAGTTTAAAACCTTTCGGGATAACTGCAGGGAAGGTGGTGTCAATTCTAATTCCTTTCAAGTTAAGCTGCTGTAGCTAGGTAGCCCTTTTGCATGGAAAAGTGATGCAGGAATTGTGAGGTAGAGAAAGCAAGTAGAATTTACTGTGCATGGGTGGTCTCTGAGTGAAGGTTCATGTGTTATAGGGATATTCAACCTATCCAATGGTTCAGCAGACGTGTACATGATGAGAATTTAAAATACCAAGCATAAGGATGTAGGCTGTTAGCCTGACAGGTCCATCACTTCCCCCATGGTATTGAAAGACTGAGGTATAATTGGGAAGTCCAGTTATATATAGATCAGTAATTATCAGTAAACCTATCTCGGTACCCACTTTCAAAATTAAGCCTGCAGCTATGCATCTGTAGACATCGTATACTCTGGCAGTCTTGCCGTACTCCGCGTTTTCCGTTTTTCATCCGTACCCTAGCCTTGTAAGCTGTGTGCACAAATACACAGCATCTGCAATGTGTGACTGTAAATGCTGCCTGTACAACGTGTGGATAAGATATAATGGAGCATGTCTTGTCCAAAGTCTATACACACTCGTAAAGGTGCTATGCGGATCCCACCCCCAAATGATCGGCATGTCTTGAAGTCACATGACTTTACCCAACGCAGCGATCTGATTGGTTTAGGAGAGTCAATACATGCTGAGTCAGCATAACCAATGAGGCTAGACCATGCAGATGACGTTGCAGCCCAGAATATGTGATGCAGATGATGTTGCAGCCCAGAATATGTGATGCAGATGATGCTGCAGCCCAGAATATGTGATGCAGATGATGTTGCAGCCCAGAATATGTGATGCAGATGATGCTGCAGCCCAAAATCTTATCATACCGAATAATAAGCGCAAACGCAGTCCTAAAGGCAACTACCCCATCCGAATGGCAAGAATCCTTCGTAACCTGCCGTGCTTAGTCACGCATGCGCGAACTGTACCAAGCCGCAGCTGCGGCCTGGGTATATAGTATAGTTATTTTTTCGCATGGTTTTCAGTTGGAAGAGATGTCACAAGAATGTATCGACATCAGACAGTGGAAGGTACGGAAAGAGTTTATCACCATCATGAATGGTACGAATAGTAGCAAGTATATATAAGGCCAACATTTGTTGATTATTACAACCGCCCGCATCAAGTTTTCCAAGCGCAAGAATTTGATCATTTCCTCATTATTTCTTACTGCGCATGCTCAGATCGACTGCTCGTGTAAGCTCAACTATCACGTATTTTGTATGTCCAGGAACAAAATACTTGTTCCCTAGACCATTGAAAAAAGAGATTAATATCATTTCTATCTGTTTATTGTTCTTTGTCGTGCCACCTTGCTTTTAATGAATAATGATAACGAACCTCCCGCCCTCATGTAATTTACGTGACACTTTGATGAGAAACTAATAATCAACAAATGTTGACCTAATAATTATTACACACTAGCCTACTAATTGTGTAGAAATGTCCCCTCTTTATGTAATACAGTGACGTTTAAAGCCATATATAAAATGGTTGGATTTGTATATTTTACCCATGCACTTACTGACACCTCAAAATCGAGGCTCGAATACTCTAACTCTTACAGTGCCAGCTACAACCCCCGCGCGCGCTGAACACGGTTCGATCGCCATGTTGCATATAGATCTATACACTAACATAGGGGAGAGCGAAACACCGAGAAGGTCAACAGGAAATGAGGAGTGAGATCAGCTAGTGCAAGTGTAAAGGTGCAAAGAGTAAAGAGTGGGTGATCTGCATATATAGCTAAGGGTTATCACCTGACTTCAAAGTAGCTACAGTAGTGTCTGTACTATACGCAGTCTAAATATTTCTCTGTAGTACACATGTGTCAGTATATAAGCTTATGCAGGAACTTCCAGGAAATGACTGTTCATGCAGTGCTGTGAAATGACTGTCTCTTTCTGTTGCCTCCGTGTGGTCCTGAATGTGCTGGTTGGATTCAGCTGCGCAATTGTTGGAGCTGGCGGGCAGCCCCCACAACTGTGTAACCCTTCACAACAGGGAGAAGTCACTAAACCCATTCCTCAACTACCTAAGCAGTTCTCTGCGACTGTAGAAGCCAATATTCTCAGTGCGGGCGTGGAAATAAGCCTCCGACATTACTCGGATGGGAACCGCGGTCGTATAGATGTATCGCGTGAGGGAAATTTCGGCTATATCGTGTACAACTACGACTCTCAAGAAGCATTTCTGTTGCCCGACCGCTCTTCGGAGCCTGTGGAGGAGTGTGTTGTGCGTAGACTAGCACCCAAAAGTGAGCATGCCAAGTTAAGGCGGAGGTTGAATTACGGTTGGACTGTGCAAAACGGCTCTGTTTTTGTCAGAACAATGCCGGATGGTTTTTCGGGTTCTCGATTTGCAGTGTACATGGGAAACGAGACGGTGCGAGGTATCCCTTGTGATCACTGGCACACTTGTGCCATAGTGAACAGTGGAACTTACACTATCGACTACTACTTCTCAAATGATATGGCCTGGACATCGGCATATGGTGATGACCCTGCCCCAGTTCAGCTTATTCTTAATGGAAGTAGAGTAGAAGCTATATATTCCTACATAGCATTCAATGCTGGTCCTGAGTCAGTCCCAGATGAAGTGTTCAAAATACCCACTGGTGTATCGTGTAAGGGCCGTACTCCTGGACAACCCTTACCAGTGTTGCCCAACTTCTTCAGTACATACATTGAAACAGTAGATGAAAATGAGCAAATAGTCTATGTTGGCAGGGTAAGTGGTCACCAGGTTTATCATCAAGGGCATTCCATTGCACAGATGTAATTCTTTGAAGTTGCATTGCTATGCTATATATGTGCACCTGTTACATAGTACTAACAGTAAATGTCTTGACTTTGTGGTATCTATATAACTACCTACTCAGTGTCAGCTCTGTTTGGGGTAACTTACCTATATGCTATGCTATATATGTGCACCTGTTACATAGTACTAGGAGTGTTATAGTAATGTCCTTTTGATATTGACTTTGTGGTATCTATATAACTACCTGCTTCTAAGTCAGCTCTGTTTGGAGTAACTTACCTATATGCTATGCTATATAATTATGTGCACCTGTTACATAGTACAATGTCCTTTTGATATTGACTTTGTGATGTCTATATAACTATTCTTCAAAGTCAGATATCTCTAGCTCTGTTTGGGGTAACTTACATGTGCAGGGAGGTGTTCTGTCAATTCCAATTCCTTAGCTCTTTTGCATTGATGCTGGAACTGCAGGGTATAGAGAAAGCCAGTAGAATGTAGCTACTGTGGGTGTAGTTCATGTGTTCTGGGGATATTCATCCTATCCAATACTATATAGTTCAGCAGACATGTACATGAAGAGGATAAAAATAGCAAGCACATGCATGCATGTATGTAGATGTTTGCCTCACAGGTCCATCATTTTTGCATTGGAATTGAAAGACTGGCAATTAATGTAGCATAATAATGAACAGCTTTCATGCCATTAGCTGCACTCTAAAAATTGTAAGGTTATCACAACTGAGGACAATATTATCTGGATTACATTTTTACAGTGTATATAATATAAATCATGGCCAAGAGGTGTATATGTCAATAAACTTCTGAACATAGCAGGTGTATATCTGAAAATATACACCGATTAGACATGGTTTATATGACATATACTATGTTGCATATTGATGAGGTGCATATGCACCTGCTGTTACCATAGCAACATAGTAGTTAATTCAGGCTTGTTTTACTCTGTAGGAGTTTTATGACTTAGAGGCACAGCTGTTCCGAGCTGACTACTACTCTGATGGACAGTTTGACCTGCCTACAGGTCCTTTTACACACATCAAAGATTTCAACTTGGAAACTCAGTACACGATCAACCAACAACTTCAAAACTGTTCCATTAATCACATTAAAGCAGAAGAAAGCTTTGATACAGTTGTTGAGGATGGTGTAGCAAGGTTAGCTTCACCTTCTCATCTTTTGCTCCTTTCCAATGAGTTTAACTATTCGTACGAGGGAGTTAGTACAGTTCGTGGTGTGGAGGTTGAATCCTGGATTTCTTATCGTGAATTTGAAGAACTGGCCACTGCAAATCTCACAGATACAATTTATGAGATTTTTTTCACTAGACCTGGATGGAAATTAGAAACTCTTACATCAGCTGCCGACTCTTCAGACTCGACATTGTGGCGATTAAAACTAACTGGAGCAATAACTTTTGTCAACTCCTCAACAAATCTAACTCAGACTCAAAACTTTTCATCTACTTACGATTTTTTTGGCTTCAGCAGTGGCGCACCAGATCTGGATGTATTTGATACATCTGTGTGTTTTCCACCAAGTGAGTACTATATTGTGACAATGTTTCTGCCAGTAGAGAATGTACAAGTTGATTTTTCCCAACTTCATCACAATGTGAGGTCAAGTGTATCCTCTTTTACCAATGTGAGACCACTTCAAATTGGAAATATCCAGGTAACTGTAGTGTGTTTAATAGCAATGGATTAATGTACATAGGTCTAATTTTTTGTGTGTATGCATTTTGAGTCTCTTTATGCATGGATTACAATGATCTCTACTCAACGAAGTATCAAGAGAATTGTGCACATACTCATTACTCATCCATTGTTTTGTGTATACAAAAACAAACTACAGGTTGTCGGTAGAAACTCAACAGTATTATTCCTGAAACTTCACATCTCTAATCTCTCTTCCATCCCTGTGTCACAAGGGAAGCCTGTCACTGCCAGACAGGCGATTGAAAAACTTAAGAAATCTGCAGCTGGCAATGACAACAAGCTCGGTTTTGAAATAGAACTATCACCTGGCCAGCATTCAGCACCACATTTACTTCGTATTCATACTGCAAATGAAATTGTCCATCAACCCGATGATGACTCTCAAAAAAACTGCTCTCAAACTCAAGAAGATGATGGATTATCCGATGGTGGCATAGCTGCAATTGCTGTTTTGTTGCTGATTCTTGGCATTGGTCTGGGGGTTGTAGGAACACTGCTGGTACTGTACATTCTTCATTGTGTGCGGTCAAAGTCAACTGGGCGGAAGGATAGTGCTGTGTCTTACAAGAAACAAATCGATGATGTGAACACAGAAACAAGTTGACTTGCATTGCAAATATTTGCATAATATTTAGTGAGTGGAATAATATATAGTAGTTTTACTTGTACATGAAAGTTTCTGTTGAGATTCTGTTGGTTAAAAGTTACTGTGCACAAGCATATGAAACTGTTCGCTACAATAAATATACATCAGACCATTTAAAGAATAATTGGGAAAAATACACATGTGAGTGCAGTGGTCTCAAACATAGTAGCTAGGCCATGATCAGTGTTTATAAACACTCATAGCCATCAGGAGTTCTGAGCCTTTTCATTTGCTATGGTTCCATCCAGTTTAATAAGCCCTGCCCTCTCTTACAGTTGAGTATTGGACACCATATGCATAACATGACTGTTGTTTTCTCTGTACCTTGTCACATTCATGTTATAAGCACAGGCATATATAGGAGAGGGTGTGCTCTTTTGTCTTAGCCATGCAGCACTCCAATAGTAGCATGCATAATATAAATGATTTAGGGAGGAGTCACCCCTTGCCTTTGCCTTCATACTGTTAGAGTACCTTGTTTCTCATGCCATTATCACTGCCTTTGCCTTCATACTAGTAGTGCTCCTTGTCTCATGCCATCATTCCTATACTGCACCTTGTTTTTATGATTTTGGGACTGTTATTCCTGAAAGGTGCAGTATACTCTAATAATATATACCGACACCCAGAGGTTATCAACACACCATAACAGTGTGGTACATACTATACAGTGGCTGTACTTTGCGTAGTTTCCTGTTGTTATAGCATGACCCTGGTACTGTCATCTTTACATCCTTTGACACTTTGTAATATCGGATAGAGTACTCACTATAACGACAGCAATGTAGCTTGTAGCAACGGAGTATTCTGTACAGGTTACATGCGCGTAACGACTATACGTACATTTATTACCTAGCCATATCAAGCCCGCAGCCTGATCCTGGAGTGGGGGAGTTCTTTATTCTCAGTAGGTGGACCCAGAGCAATGTGCGTTAAAAGTGCAGTGGCTAGGGGGGTCTGGGGGCATGCCCCCCCAGGAAATATTTTGAATTTTAGACGTTCTGAGATTGATTCTGTTGCTTTTTGGGACACTTCTATCATGGTAAGGCAAGTATAATTGCAGTTGTAAAAAAGTCAACAGTTGCAAAGAATCAACAGTTGCCGTGCAATCGGATTCGCTGATGCTCATGCTGACTGGGCAACTGTGTACGAGGGTTGAAGCCAGGGAATCGACTCAGAGCCAGCCAAACCAGCTGCAGCGCCATCATTGCCTTTCTTTTTTGGCGGCAGGTATCGTTTCAGGCTCCACTGAGCTGCTCGTTTCCTCTCTCTCTCTCTCTTTTGCTCTTGGCGTCACATGGCCCATCGACGTTACCACGCCCACTCACTGCGCGGACCGGCGGACCCTCGCCTGCGTGCGGGCGGTTCGTCCGAACCCCCCGAACCCCCCCAGCCTACGGCCTACATATTGCCCAGCAATGTATAATTTCCTATTCCGCGCTGGGCAATATTTTCCCATATTGCATTGCCTAGTTATATTGCCCAGTCAGTTTTAACCAATTAAATTTCAGAGAGCATTGCGCATTGCGCGTTACGCGTATTGTTAGCAACAAGTGAACGGTAAAATGGCGGAGTTTTAACACCAGGTTGAAGACGAGCTAGAGGTTATTACGTGAGTTATTGCACTCGTGGGTGAGTATTACCCTCGACTTCGGCTCAGGCAATACCTCACACACACGTGCAATAACGCAATAAGATATTTAGTACTAGTGAACTCAATGTCGATTATGTTTGTATGAATGTATGTATGTATGTATGTATGTACGTATGTATGTATGTATGTATGTATGTATGTATGTATGTATGTATGTATGTATGTATGTATGTATGTATGTATGTATGTATGTATGTATGTATGTATGTATGTATGTATGTATGTATGTATGTATGTATGTATGTATGTATGTATGTATAGTTTCCTGCTGCCATTGATTGCACTATGATTGCACTATATCGCGCTATATTATTACTAGCGGTTTTGGAAATCAGCAGTCCCTGTTCTCCCGCTGGCGCTGTTCTACTGTCGTTCAGATACGGTAGCAATAGATGGGAGTGCTGTAGTTCATATCTGTCTATGGCTCAAATACTAAGGTCAGTACAGATCATGGCTAGCCACGAGCCAGCCTTAAATGATGTCAAAGGGTCCAGAGCTCGCGAGTGCACGTGTATAAAGCTTGCACAGAGCAGCCAAGCGAATATAAGCGGACGTGTAGGCGTTGTTGTTGCTACGCCCGCGCACAATTAACTTCTCTACCCTTGACGTCACTCACGTGATAAAATCTTCCAGCCTGCTCTCTCCCGCTTTTCGATGTCCAGCAGTTCTAAGATTGCGTAGCGGGGGAGAGCCTGGGAACGAGGCTAACCACTTATATCCGGGAAAGTCCACTTGTATTGTTTGTTCAAGTTGGTCACGTAATGTATTATACTTGGAACACACACACATGAAATGAATCTCATGTTACATTTCTCACAGAGTCGTTGACATACAGGGATGGACTGTGGTTTGTGGTATCTACCGCGCTCTATTTCAAGACTGTGGCATCCCACTCTCAGCCGAGTCATAGACACACGTAGTGTTGTAGATCTGACATTCAATAAATATGGTTCTATGTCAAACTCGTTTTTAAATAATCTGTAAGATTTATTTCCACCATGTCCAGTTAAACTTTGTTTGTTCATGAGGTTGGCATGCCATACTTGAATAAATTGGTCACAGTATGAGCTCATAATTGAATTTATCATATTTCAGTCAAAAACATGGTGTCCTGAGAAAGAAGCATCGAAACCAGCATTATTGAGAAGAGTGGCTACATTACTTACCCAACATTTTCTTCCACAACTAGCATTGTGTAATGAGAGATGAAAAGCTGCTTTGAGTAGTGTGGGTGCATAAGCTGAGCAAATTCTGTTTCAGTATTTCAAAACTCTCTCCTTCCACCATACACTGTAAAAATATTAAGCTTGTATTAAACCATGGTGTGGTTATCTCAGTTGCATCTTCTCTAATGTTTACTGTGATTTACCTATGATGTGTATCACTATATATAATTGGTGGTCAATATTCTCAGAAACCATCACTACAATGTGTATCACTACAATTACTATTGGCCAACAAAAGGATATTTGTACTATTACATCATCGTTCCTGTTTCTGGGAATATTGACCACAATTATAGTGATACACACCATAGGGAAATCACAGTAAACACAAGAGAAGATGCAACTGAGATAACCATACCATGGTTTAAGACAAACCTAATATTTTTACAGTGTAGATGGACAGGGAGTTGTCCCAACTCTCCAAAAACAGCTGTGTTAGGTGCTACACTAGGCAGATGGAGTATACTCTTGAGGAAATATAACTCTACTCTTTCCAAATTTTGGTCACCAGTAAAGCCCCATACTTCAGATCCATAACACATAATGGGCTTCAGCATAGTTTCATAAAGCTGTAGTATAACTGGGATTGGTGGGTTGTCTAATTGTCTTAAAGTGGTCAAAACGAAAACATTGCCTTTCTTGCCTGACTAGCAAAATGCTTTTTGGCTACCTGAAACCGACCATTCTTAGCAAACCACATTCCTAAATATTTATAAGACTGTACTTTTTCCAGGGTGTGATTATTCAACTTGAATATATCAGAACAATTATTCCTTCCAAAGATACATATTTTGTTTTTTTCTGTGTTAACTTCTAATTTCCATTTTTGGCAGAATTCTAATAGAGTGCTTAAGTGTTTCTTTAAACCAGCTGCATTATCTGAAACAAGAGCCACATCATCCGCATACATCAGTATATCCAGGGTTATTCCATTGTGGAGCTGAATTCCAGCATTGTTTTTCTTTATTTCTCTATCTAAGCCCGCTATAAAAAGAGTGAAAAGTAGTGGACTCAGTATACACCCCTGCATGACGAACTCCTTTTTGACACTTGAAGGGGGCTGTGGCTTCATTACTGGATATTTTGACACATGAAGATGCAGTGGCATACATTGATTGTAAAACGGTAAGAGTTCGGTGACTAACTCCAAAATTAACTAAACATGTCCATAATAATGTATGATTCACACTGTCAAAGGGCTTTTTGAAGTCAACGTAACATACATAAAGATGTTTTTTTCTGACTCAAGGATACTTCAATAACTGTATTTAGAATGAAAATGCAATTAACTGTACTCCTGTTGCTGAAGCCCAACTGTGACTCAGGTATTAGAGATCTTTCCTCTGCCCACACTAATAGTCTCGATTGTACCACTGATGTAAATACTTTCTAATGCAATTTAAGACAGTTATTCCTCGATAGTTGATAGGGTCATACCTTGACCCTCCCTTATGTATTGGTGTAAGAATTCCTCTTGACCACTGCTGTGGGTAGTGACCTGTGTTTAATATATGGTTGAATAGATCTGTCAAAACTGAGATGAAATCTCCACTCAACACTTTATAAACCTCAGCTTGGATTCCATCAGTTCCTGGAGCACTGTTAGGTTTCAAGTGAGCAACAGCTCAGAGAACCTCTTCCTGACAAATTGGATCGTCTAGTTCAGGGACATATGGTATGGCAGATGGAATGGCAAGATTTAGATCTAAGCCTGCATTATAAGTGTTTAATACCAGAATATGTTTTCTAAGCCTGTGAGGATGTACCTCTGCTACTGTAATTTGTCTTGGCTTTGCCTGTGAAATAATTTTCCAAAATGTTTTGGGATCTTTCTTATATGTGGCCATGAGTAAATTAGGAAGATGATAGCTTGCCGCCTTCTTTTTTTCTTTACTAAAGTCTGATACAGTTTCTTTTCCTTATAGTAAATGTTTCTGAGATTGGAGTCATAAGGGAGGGCAATGAATTTCTTTCTCATATCATTTACTCTTCTCTTTTTGGGGGGGGGGGAATCCTTAAGAGGTATAATAACTAGGTGAATGCAGGGTTTCGCATATTAGATCTACGCGAAGCGCGTAATATCGACGCATTCACACTGGCACGACGTACAACGCAAAAAAATCGCAACTAGGTTAGCTCGCTCCGCTCACCTGTCGCCTATAATGTGTCTGCGTTAGTGCTCTAGGATGTTACAGTAAGCAAGTACGCATTAGCAATAGCCTCGCACTCAGGCTCTCTTTGTCACGCCATATATTGCTAATGAGCGAGAGAGTCCACGACTGAATTGAAACCGAAATGAGCCTAGAAGAAAGCACACGGAAAACGAACAAATTATGCTATAATTATACTACAGAAGTATAGTAACAGACACACAAAGTTCAAAATTCATCATAGCCAGATGATATAAGAACACACATACCATATGACACATTGCATACATAGCATGCTGTGAGATGACAGTGCAAAATTGACTGTCACAAGCCCAATGAGTACTGGTTACAGTCCATGACTCCATGGAGATCTCACCTTAGCCAAACTGTGTTGCATACATGTAGAACTGTAACTCCACACCATGGCCGGTGTCACAGTATATTTTATCCCCCTATATTTTATCCGGGGGATAGTATATACTATCCGGCGGATAGTATATCCTTAGTATATTTTATCCCACGTCAGGATATTTTATCCCTGCATGGTGATCAAGGTATGTCACAGAATATTTCTGTTGCTACCCAGTGCAGTCAGTCAGTGCTGATCTAGCGGCTACACCGTCAAACCCTGGCTGAAGTCAGTATATAGACTCTACCTTATCATAGCGCAATGCCATGCATCTTTGTCCTTCCAGAAATCTATAGCAGTGCACTGTAAAAATATTAAGTTTGTATTAAACCCTGGTATGGTTATCTCAGTTGCATCTTCTCTGGTGTTTACTGTGAGTTCCCTATGGTGTGTATCACTATAATTGGTGGTCAATATTCTCAGAAACCATAGTGTGTATCACTACAATTACTATTGGCAACCAAAAGAATGTTTGTACTTATTACTGCATCCTTTCTGTTTCTGAGAATATTGACCACCAATTATAGTGATACACACCATAGGGAACTCACAGTAAACACCAGAGAAGATGCAACTGAGATAACCATACCAGGGTTTAATACAAACTTAATATTTTTACAGTGTGGGGTAGAGTGCTACACAGCCCACTGGACACGATGGTTGAAGTCGCATATAGCGTCTAACCGTATGGGATAAAATATGTAACCACGGATGAAATATCCTAGGAAAAATTATCCGGCCGGATAGAATATTCTATCCGGCCGGATAAAAAATAGGGGGGATAAAATATACCGTGACACCGGGTTTCAAGGTTTAGCCATTTGTAACTCAGGAGGTAATATTTGTTAGTCTGTTAGGGATAGTTATAACTAAAAGTACGATGCACATACATATAAAAAATAAGCAAGAAGTTATTAGTTCCATTCCAACTAAGAGTCTTTGTCATCATCATTTAGCATCTCCAATAAATGCTCATGCATGACCACAGGAAAATATATGCTTAGTAAGTAGAGTACCTTTAGGTGTAACAAAGTCACAGTAGACAAGGTTGATCAACACACAAGTCATGTAAACACACACACACACACACACACACACACACACACACACACACACACACACACACACACACACACACACACACACACACACACACACACACACACACACACACACACACACACACACACACACACACACACACACACACCTACAGAAAGGAAATATCTATTTTTAGACAAGAAATGGTAGACATCCTGTTTAGCAGCCTAATTTCCATATATATAGTTTCCTCCTTTCAGTGTTTGAAAGGAGGAAACTAAAACATTTTCAGTAGCCTTAACAGGCATTATAATAACCAGATAAGTGAAGTAGCAGATGTAGCTATGCATATACTTTGTTGTGGAGTGTCCTTACATGGAATGGCTGAAGTCCATTAGAGACATGAATCCTTAGAGGTAGACATTATCTCATACCAATGCAATTCAAGAGATGATGAAATGGTGAAAGGTGTACTTAGCAATTTCTGCTTACCTTATTCGTTTTGTTAACAATGCTGCTAGCTAGGTGTGGTGCATCACAACAATTTACCAATAAATGTGGATTGAATATAAATAAGGAGCCAGTTATACCTCCTGTAAAAATTATCATTGCTACCTTGCTGTTCAACACCACATGCAAGTGAACAATCGTCATTGTAAGTCAAACTGAGGTAGGTACTGGTGTTGAAGTATATCTATTTGCAATGTAGTTCACAATATTTTTGTGTATTGACTATTCTGGAATGTCTATGTCATACATATCAGGGCCGACGGAGCCGGGGGAGGCTGGAGCGGCTAAGGTCGCCTAACTATTTACGTACGTATGTGCAACGCCTCCACCAAAATGGGCAACAACGAGCCACCGCATCCGTCTTTGCTGCCATGTAAATAGCTAGATACGAGTCGCTCTATGTAAAACGACTTAATTATTAACAGCATGTACTGTAAGTCTCCGTGTGTTGTTGTCGTTGTCCTGGAATCCCGTTCATCGCACTGTATTGGCGAGTATTGGCGAGTATTAGCGAGCCTTGTACATCCGTAATGTTATACGTGATTCTACTTTTACGTGGACTGACAAATTGGCTCACTCGATCTCCGCTCGGCTAAAAATGGACCTATTGTTTGACTTCACCTGAGCCCTCTAATTTTGGCAATAACTCTCTTATTTTTCACCCAATTTCAAAATAAAAAGTACCATTGGATTCCTCGCGTTTTGCCGCGTCTAGTGATAGGTCTCCTGAATCCCTACCACTCAAAAGATAGCTGTATGTCCCATAAGGAAAGTATGGAGATGCCATTGACCGCGAGGAATGTAGTGCGCGTGACCTCAACCATACGCGCCGGCTTCTTACGTGCTCGCAGCGTTTGCTGGTGTGAAAATCAGCAAGAAATGGGGGCTACCCGGACGAAACAAGAATTCTCAAGTTAGTAATGCTAGCTAGCTATAGGCTCCCCATATTTACAATGAGATGTAGCTTAGCAGTCAAAACGGTACAAGTGTACTATGACATCGTGGATCCACGCGCTTCCAGCGTCATGGCTCACCTTTAGCCACTTATCCCTAGTCTTCGGCCTAACCAAGCCCTAAAGTACTCGAAAAACGCACTTCTCGTAGCGTTCACTGCCGTTCGGCGTTTCCCTTCAGTTACCTCCGCATACACTGTAAAAAAATTAAGTTTGTATTAAACCATGGTATGGTTATCTCAGTTGCATCTTCTCTGGTGTTTACTGTGAGTTCCCTATGGTGTGTATCACTATAATTGGTGGTCAATATATTCTCAGAAACCATAGTGTGTATCACTACAATTACTAATTGGCAACCAAAAGGATGTTTGTACTATTACTGCATCCTTTCTGTTTCAGAAACCATAGTGTGTATCACTACAATTACTAATTGGCAACCAAAAGGATGTTTATACTATTACTGCATCCTTTCTGTTTCTGAGAATATTGACCACCAATTATAGTGATACACACCATAGGGAAATCACAGTAAACACCAGAGAAGATGCAACTGAGATAACCATACCATGGTTTAATACAAACTTAATATTTTTACAGTGTACCACTACCCGCAAACATGCAGGAAGTTGTCAAAAAGACGCGCGGTTGCGTAGCACGTAAAACCTCAGCAACTTCCAGGGCTCAGGTGAACGCAAATAGACATCTCCATTATACACTTATCATCGGTATACAACTTAATGAATATCCTCATGTGTCAACCTCTTCCGGTGGCCCTGCATATTAAGGGATTAAATAAGGACCGAGCTCTCAGTATAAATTGGCAAAATTTTATATCTTTCATACTTTGCACATACTTTTCTTGACAGAGTTGAAGCTATTCATTCAATGTCTGTGCTGCTTCCAAATCTACCCCTACTATTGGTATGTGTACTGTGGCCACTATGTGGAGCTACTGAGTACTATGTCAGACCCACTGAGCCCACCAATACTTCCTGCCCTGGTCACCCATGTTTCACTCTTGCTCAATACATCAATGACTCTGAACACTACTTCAAGTCCAATAACAACACCGTCTTCTGGTTGTTGAATGGTATACACAATATCTCTGCTCCAGTGATTGTCTCAGATGCACACAATGTAACAATCGAAAGGTATGGGATGGGAGAACATTTTCCACATGTTGTATTCAGCCCCTCATGTTACTGCATGTGTTACGTAAGAATTCAAGGTGCTTGTAAAGAATGCTCTGCAATCCAGTTTTACAATGTTAGTATGGCTACTCTAAATGGTCTGTTAATAGTTGGAAAACAATACAATCAAACGTCATCTGTGAATGGAATCAGCTTTGAGAGAAATACCAAGGTTGCCCTGCAGAATATAAATGTAGAAATGGAGCAAGTTATTCCCTGTACCTTGCATCAATCAGGCTTGGTGTTTGGACTTATTCTTTCTCAAACAAATAAAGCAGACATACTCAATGTTACAACTACATGTGGTAGGGTCTTACTCTACAATACATCTAGTGTATTCATTAAAAATATATCCATAGTTCACTCAGAGATTTATACCAACCTCACCACAAATACTATTATTAATAACGTAACAGTTACCAATTCTCATTCACATGGAATTACTTCAAGATATTCAATCAATATGAGAATTCTGAGAGCTAGGATATCAAATACGTACTCTCACTGCATACGATTGGAATATGTTCAAAATACTTCGGTGGTGAATGCAAATATTGCAAACTGTTCAGATGATGGCATAGTAATTGACAAATCAAATCACACACACTTAACCAATATTCACTTCCTGCCTGAATTTAAAAAGGCTATCTATATTCCAAACAGCCATAACACGAGCATTGAGAATACTAGCATAGGCCATTGTGCCCTCTATGGCATTCATTTGGATACAACAACCAATACATATTTTCATAACATAACCACAGCATCAAGTGTGTTATGTTCATCTGCCAAAAATACTTCACTTACAAATTTCCATGTTCTGAGTGCTCATTTAGGAACAGACTTTTACTTTTCTGCTAATACAACAATACTCAATTCTACTTTTTCTCTTAATACCACTACCAATGGGGCCCTATCTTTTGTATTATCAAAAGATAGCTTACTGGATAACGTATCACTGACTGGCTCCATGTCAGTTGTTAACTGCACTCAAATCACCATTAAACACATCAACATGAGGAATAGTACAAAACAACATGGCATTCTGGTATATAAAAGTTTAAATGTCTTCTTTAATGAGAACATTTTCACTGAACTTGGCAACCCTTTCAAACATATAACTGACAAACCTGCAGTGGTTGTGTTGTATAAATCATCTGGTGTGGAGTTTAGTCACTGTCAGTTTTCACAGAACACAATCTCAGCCCTGAAAGCAATGGCTTCCAAATTCACTGTCTTGGACACACTAACCTTCATTAACAACACTGCAGTTCAAGGAGCTGCTATGATTCTACAGCAAGAAAGTGTAATGAAACTGTTAGTGAATTCTTCTGTGCGGTTTATTGGTAATCATGCTACATATGTAGGTGGTGCCATCTATGTGGATACTAACACATTCTATAGATACACAAGTGAAGGTAGATTTGCTCCCAAATCAAAGTGTATTTTTGAAACTGATGTAAAAGTAACAGGAAATATGTTTGTGTTCGAAAATAACTCTGCCGACAGTGGTGGTGATGTGGTGTATGGAGGTCAGATGGGGCTAGCAACTACTGGTGATGGTTCAAGCTGTCTCCTCAGCCTCAAAAACCAGACAAATAAGGCAATATCAGCGATCACTTCTCAGCCATCTAGAGTATGCGTTTGTGATGATGCTACAGGATGGCCCAACTGCACCACTGTATTCTACACTGTGCCCAGGCAGGTATACCCTGGTGAGATCATTTACTTATACACGGTTGTAGTAGGACAAGGCTTTGGTACAGGGACAGGGTCAGTGTATGCTCAATTTCTGAATACTAATAAACATGGCAGTAGACAAAACACTACACTTGAAAACTGGCAATACACCCAAGGTGTATCTCAAAAGCACTGTAATCAGCTCACCTATTCCATTCGAACTGATCCAGCTAGTGGTAGTATAGTCCTTGTATTATCTGCTGTCAGAATGAATGAAGTTACAAACATTGTCAGCAATAGTAGAGTCAATGAACTTGTAAAAAAATATAAAGAGTTTGAAAATGGATTGAAACCTACATTTCCACAACAGCTACTCTATTTTCCTCTCTATATTAATATCTCAGTCTTGCCCTGTCCAGCTGGGTTCACCCTCTCCAAACAACCTTATGAATGTGAATGTAACCAACAGCTGAGATCACTCAACCAAGTAAGGTGCAACATTCAGAATCAAACATTCCAACGAAGTGGTTCTGTGTGGATTGGTGTTGATGGAAAAGGAGGTGTGATTGTGTCAAAGTACTGCCCATTTCAGTTTTGTGAGGACAGAAAAGTGAATATTACTCTAGATGAAGTGGATGTTCAATGTAACTGGAATCATTCTGGCCGACTATGTGGAGGGTGTAAGCCAGGTTTAAGCCTTGCTTTGGGCAGTAATCAATGTTTATCGTGCTCCAATAGCTTTCTTTTTCTTCTGCTACCAATGGCATTAGCTGGGATTGTGTTAGTATTTGCCATCAAAGTTCTGGATATTACAGTTTCTCATGGATTCCTGAATGGACTAGTGCTTTATTTTAACATTGTTCATTCTTCACAGCCTGTATTTGTCCCACAGAGTAACACAAATCCTTTAGCTATTTGGACAGCATGGGCTAATCTGGATTTGGGCATTGAAACTTGTTTCATTGATGGTCTCACTGCTTACTGGAAAACATGGCTACAGTTTGTGTTTCCACTCTACATTTGGTGCATTTCTGGACTGATCATAATATGTGCAAAGTACAGTACTAGAATGTCCAGACTGATGGGCAATAATCCAGTTTCTGTGCTTGCCACCCTCTTTCTCTTGTCATACACTAAACTCCTACGTACAGCCATTTTGATCCTATCCTATTCCATTGTAGTATATCCAAATGGTACAAAGGCAGTATGGACATTGGATGGCAATGTGGACTATCTGGGCTCCCAACATCTTCCTCTCTTTACAGTAGCTGTAGCAGTTTTGCTTTTCCTCTGTCTGCCCTACACGCTAGTCTTACTGTTTGGACAATGGCTGTATAAATGCTCCAATCGGCACATCTCTCGCATGATGTTCCACGTCAAGCCCATCATGGATGCATATTATGGTCCACTAAAGGACAAGCATCGCTACTGGATTGGATTGCTCCTGTTATCTACAGCTATTATCCATACAATGCAGGCTGTTGTCCCAAATAAAAAAACAGACACTGTTATATTGGCTATCTCTATTATGGCTGTTGTTTTACTTCAAATTACTAGCTACGTACTGGGGTTGTATCATAACAAGTATGCTTCAGCATTTGAAGTAACCATCCTTTCAAATCTTGCCCTCTGTTCACTAGTTAAACTCTACACTGTTAAAACTGAAGTGCAGTCACACACTGCAATGGTTATTGACAACCTCTTCATTGCAGCTGCTATTACTCAACTCAGTGGACTTGTGCTGTTTCAAGTATTCTACGTTATAAAGCAAATACTGCCTCATCACTTCATCACTGTGTTTGTGAAAAGGCTCACTAAATGGAGACAAGCTGCGATAGATCACGAGGAGGATGACTGGGAGGTTTATGAAGAGGCGGCACTCCTGAGACGCAGAATAGCCAGTGAAGAAAGTGAAGATGGTGGTGACTTAGAGAGGGTATCTATCAACACTACCCATGTACCTACGTATGGCACCTAACACCTCAGTTGTATACGCCTAGTTAATGGTAGATGCATGCTATAGCTGTGTACATATTTTACGTATAAACCTGTTGTGGTATATGTGACACTGACTGGGTATATTATATGTATGTATGCTTTACGCATGCTCAGTTACCACGTGTATGGAATATCATAGAGTCGGTAGACTCTATATGTAGGGATGGCGCCGACACGCCCATTAGCCTTAACAAAAGTAACGGCTCAGAACTCCCGAACGCGGATGTTTTAAGCCTTTTCAGACAAACTACATGCTCTGCGAGTGCTTCTATACACTATAATACTTTCAAAGTACGTAAAATATACAGTTACAGTGATTCTCAGAAATTTGTAAAAACCCGGATTGTTCATCATCTTCTTCTTCTTCTTCTTCTTCTTCTTCTTCTTCTTCTTCTTTCTAATTCAGTTCAAACGGCCTACCGCGAAACTGGGGTTAGTAATCGCTCTAATTCTTTCACGAAAATCATTTATACTGGAGCGTACATGATCCTTGATGCACAAAATCTACATACCTTCTCCCAAAGCCGTCAAACTCCAGGTCTGCAACCTTACAAGTGTTAGTTTTAGACGCCATTTTCTTGTTTGCTCACGTGCCGAACACGTGAAGTTAGTTTTGTGCACTAGTGATGCAGGCTTTGTGTCCGCCGAGCTGCCGCTGTTTCGAGCGCTGTGTTGTCTTTTTTGGCTACGTTGCTCCGTTCCTTTACTGTTGCAGGCAACTGGACCCGCTGTTGTACTCAGTAGGCAATATTCGTACAAGGCATGTTGTAGGAGTCACTGACAATTGCTAGATATCCTGCTTATAGGTATGGAAGGGAGTTAGAACTCTGCACGAAAGTCAGTAGATTTATATGTATTGCTACACAACTAAAAAAACCAGTGAAACAAGTGTAAAAACATTTTCACTAAAATGTTGAGGGATGTAGGGATGGAAGTGCCAAAAAGTATAGAAACAAGGTCAAAGTACACCATGCATGCATTCAAAGGCAGGGGACGATAGCATGCAACAATCATAACATGCGTAACCCCATATCCCTACATCTGTAAATTCTAAAAGGGGTTACGCATGTTATGATTGTTGCATGCTATCGTCCCCTGCCTTTGAATGCATGCATGGTGTACTTTGACCTTGTTTCTATACTTTTTGGCACTTCCATCCCTACATCCCTCAACATTTTAGTGAAAATGTTTTTACACTTGTATATATATATGAGTGTTGTAATGTGTACGTTATTATTGAGTTCTGGGATATACTAAGAGGGACGCGCTGATAGTCGACTCGTCATTACTCTACATGGTGGCAGCGGTGGGATGGCTAGCAGCATTCGTTTACAGCCTCCCGCCCCGTTTGACTTTAAGGACCCCGACACATGGCCAAGGTGGAAGCGGCGCTTCCAGCAGTTCCGCACCGCGTCCGGCCTTAGCGAGGAGCCAGACGAAAAGCAAGTCAGTACCCTACTTTACTGTATGGGCGAGTTGGCGGAGGATACGCTCACCTCGACCAACGCCTCGGCGGACGATCGAAAGAAATATGACACGATTCTCCAGAAGTTTGACGATTTCTTCCGTGTGAGAAAGAACATTATATTTGAGCGCGCACGTTTCAACAGGCGCAGCCAGCAGCCAGATGAGTCAGCAGAGCAATTCATCACCGCCCTTTACAACTTAGCCGACAGCTGCGAGTATGGTGACCTCAGGGAGGAGTTGATTAGAGATAGAATAGTTGTGGGCATCCGCGATAAGACACTATCGGAGAGAATGCAACTCGACCCCAAGCTGACGCTGGAGTCAGCCAAAACGCTTGTTAGGCAACGTGAAGCCGTGCATGAGCACCAGCAGATTCTCAGAACCCCTCCAAAGCAGGAGCTGACAGTGGAGTTTATTAGACGCCGACCCCCAGGCAGACCAAGCCGAACAATTGAAGGCGCTCCATCTCCTAGCAGTTGCAAGTGCATACGTTGTGGCAAAGGGTCACACTCCCGTCAGGCATGTCCAGCCAAGGATGCAATATGTCATCAGTGCAAGAAAAGGGGTCATTACAGCTCCCAATGTCGCTCAAAACCCACTGTCAACGAGGTCACTGAGACAGCTCATGAGATGCCGTATGAGGGGGAGACAGCCTACGAGACACCCTATGATACATCCTACCTTGATGTTGTGTCTGCCAACAAGTCCGAAACTCACTGGAGTGTCATGGTCACTATCAATGGGCAGGAAATGTGCTTCAAGCTAGATACAGGGGCTGAAGTCACTGTGATCTCCAACCACACCTGGGAGTTATTGAAAGAGAATGAGCTGCAGAGCTCCAATAGAAGACTGTGTGGTCCTGACAATAATCCACTGGAACTAGTGGTTGTCACCCTAGAATACAAGGGTCGATCATGCGTCCATACTGTGTACGTTCTCCAGAACCTGCAGCAAAACCTCCTTGGTCTGCCTGCTATTCAGTCCCTCCAACTGCTGACCCGGGTTGACACAGTCAGCACATCAATCCCTGACCAATACCCTAGAGTGTTCCGTGGCCTAGGGACATTTCCAGAGAGCTATGAGATAAAACTCACCCCAGACGCTTTGCCGTTTGCACTCTTCACTCCCAGAACTGTTCCCATCCCCCTCAGGAAGAAAGTAGTGGAGGAGCTCACCAGAATGGAGTCTCTTGGGGTCATCTCGCGTGTTGACCAGCCAACGTCATGGTGTGCCGGCATGGTCGTCGTCCCAAAGAAATCGGGAGCTGTTCGTATCTGTGTGGACTTCCGGAGGCTCAATGAAAGTGTTTTACGTGAGACCCACCCCTTGCCTAAAGTGGATCATACACTTGCACAACTGGCTGGAGCCACTGTTTTTAGTAAAATTGACGCCAACAGTGGTTTCTGGCAGATTCCTCTCAAGGAATCTTCCCGGGAACTCACAACATTTATAACCCCATTTGGGAGATACCAGTTCAACCGAATGCCATTTGGAATTACGAGTGCTCCCGAGCATTTCCAGAGACAAATGGAAACCATCCTCGCGGGTCAAGAAGGTGTCCTTTGTCACATGGACGATGTCCTGATTTTCGGTAGGACACAAAAGGAGCATGATACACAACTGAACGAGGCTCTCCAAAGAATAGAAAAAGCAGGAGTGACACTGAATACAAACAAGTGCGAGTTCAACAGAGACCACATAACTTTCCTTGGACATGTTATCGATAGTCAGGGGGTATCGGCAGATCATGACAAGACCTCCGCCATTTTAAGAATGAAGGAGCCAACAACACGTACAGAGCTCAGAAGATTTTTAGGCATGGCCAACCAACTGGGGAAGTTCTCACCCCAAGTTGCGGACATTTCACAGCCATTACGTGAGCTACTTAGCACAAAGAAAACCTGGCTGTGGGGTCCCCCTCAAAACGATGCATTTGAGAAACTCAAAGTAGAGCTCACTCAACCAACAGTTCTGGCACTCTATGACCCAGAAGCCTCACTCAAAATCTCCACGGATGCCTCAGCGTATGGACTGGGTGCAGTTCTTCTCCAACGGTGGCAGCAACAGACCACTTCCGGCTGGAAACCTGTTGCGTATGCCTCCCGTGCAATGAGTGCCACTGAACAAAGATATTCACAGATCGAAAAGGAGGCTTTGGGAATTCTTTGGGCATGTGAGAAGTTTGCAGATTACATCCCTGGCAAACGCATACAACTGGAGACCGATCACAAGCCGCTGGTACCCCTGCTGAGTACCACACACCTCGACCACATGCCCCCACAGATACTCCGTTTCCGGTTGCGACTTATGAGATTTGACTATGAGATTGAACACGTCCCCAGGAAATTTTTGTACACTGCCGACGCCCTTTCACGGGCACCAGACACCACACACCGCCCTGCAGAAGAGTACCCCGACACAGAAAATATGGTTCAAGCCATGGTAGCATACCTCCCTGCAAATGGTGACCGCCTTGATAGCTACCGCCAGGCCCAGAAGGATGATAAAATATGTTCCAAAGTCCGCCAGTTCTGTTCTGATGGCTGGCCTGAGAAATCTAAGATCGCTGCGGAGCTGATACCATACTGGAGGGTGAGAGGGGAACTGTCTGTTTGTGATGACTTACTGCTGTATGACACACGCATAGTCGCACCAAAGAGTGCTCAGCAGGAAACCCTGCACCAAGGGCATCAAGGGATCCTGAAATGCCGTCAAAGGGTGAAAACAGCTGTCTGGTGGCCAGGTGTCTCAAAAGCAATTGAGAATATTGTGAAAAACTGCCCGGAGTGTGTAAAGACCACTCTTCCTGCTAGAGAACCACTACTTCAGTCAACACTACCTAATTTCCCATGGGAAAGGGTAGCCACAGATTTATTTGAACTGAAAGGAGTGACACATATGGTTGTAGTTGATTACTTCTCAAGATACATCGAAGTCCAGAAATTGTCAAGCACTACAGCAACAGGTGTCATCACTGCATTAAAGGCTGTGTTTGCCCGTCATGGTGTCCCTGCAACACTTGTAAGCGACAATGGACCTCAGTACACCTCGTATGAGATGAAAGAATTCGCAGAATCTTACGGATTTACACACATTACCAGCAGTCCTCACTACCCACAAGCCAATGGTCAGGCAGAGAGGGCAGTTAAGACTGCTAAGAGCCTGTTGGAACATGCACCTGATCCATACCTAGCCCTGCTGAGTTATCGGGCAACACCGTTGCCTTGGTGTAAGCGGAGTCCGGCAGAACTTCTGATGGGACGGTGTCTCCGCACAGACTTACCACAAGTAAAGGACCACTACATCCCAGATTGGTCTTACTTGACTGAGTTCAGAAAATGTGATGGCAAGCACAGAGAGACTCAGAAGCGTGATTATGACAGACGTTACCGAGTTAAGGAGCTACCGTTGCTCCCAGATAAGTCTCCTGTATGGGTTGAACACAATGGATCACAAATTTCAGGTCAAGTGAGACAACCGGCCGGTACTCCAAGATCTTATGTGGTGGAGACTCCCTCCGGTGAACTTTGTTGTAATCGCCGTCACCTGCACGATCGATTCGAAGAACATTCGAACTGTTCTGCTCAGTTTACTGATTGTGAGCCACTCCGAGTATCAACACGCTCACAGACTGGTACCCCTATCTATCCTCCTGATCGGTTCTCTAAGGGAGCCTAAGAGGGGAGATGTGGTATATGTGACACTGACTGGGTATATTATATGTATGTATGCTTTACGCATGCTCAGTTACCACGTGTATGGAATATATATATATATATATATATATATATATATATATATATATATATATATATATGAGTGTTGTAATGTGTACGTTATTATTGAGTTCTGGGATATACTAAGAGGGACGCGCTGATAGTCGACTCGTCATTACTCTACACCTGTATATGCATTGTCTGGTACAGGACCACAACTTGCACGCGGTCTAAAGTTTGAAGTGCAGCGTTCGGAAGCTTCGAGCCGTTTTGCATGCTGAATGAAGAGCACTACATATTGCATAGTCCACCGCCCGCATGCTTTTCTAGCTGAGATTCAGATGAGAATGTTTTGAATTAACATTTCATGATATCCAATGTATCGTACTCACTAATCACAGCTAAGATAAAGCGGGGTAATTCCGATCACTCTTATTGTGTTCTTGTGTTCTAATTTAAGGTTTTTAAAATTATTTAGCACGAGGCAAGTCCATATCTCGGTCAATGCGTACCTACGTTGCTTTAAGAAGAATGTCATTAGTTACGGTAACTTCCGCACAAGCGCCATGTCGCCGAGGCATTAGTGCGCATGCGCATTCCTAGTTAAGCGTAATTTCCGTCCCGCTCGCCCGCACGCACATGGAAATTGAGACAGGGTGGGAACCAACTATGTAAATTGTGGTGGCCTAAAGTGCAAAACCCTCGGCACGACACAGACATAGTATGATGAGTTACATGTTACACACCAAAACTGTACTATTAATAGATCTATAGAGTATTGAAAGGGTACGTGCTAGTTTCCTGCAAGGCAGAAGCTACAATTTTAGCACGCAGCATTACATTGACCCGTCTTCCAGGCCTTTTAGAAGGCTCTGTCGTCAAAGAACCGGGGTAGGAGGCTACAATTGAGCATGACAAGTGACACCATAACGTTTTCAGGGAAGTGTACACACATTTGTTTGACCATCCGTTCGACAGGCTTCCGGCGTTGCCCATTGTGTACGTGACGTATAACGTAAGTGATATGCTGTCCGGAGGTGTGATGTTGATAAATGGACTCACACAAACACACACACACACACACACACATACACACACACACACACACACACACACACACACACACACACACACACACACACACACACACACACACACACACACACACACACACACACACACACACACACACACACACACACGCACCCCAGGGCTGGGGCAGCAAACCTGACCAATTTGTCTACTGACCAGTAACTCTTACTGACTACTGGATTGCATAGCTTGAATAAAATAAGTAGCTGATGAATTGTTGGGTGGGCCAGGTCCATTTCCTAAAATATTGGAGGCACATGTACAGGCCCCCTTTCCCCACCTGTTCCTACTCTCATATATAACTGCCATATTTGAGAGTTTTGGGCCGTATAGCTATATTTGTTAGTGCTAAAATGGGTGTGTTGGTGCCATCCCTGCCTAGAGTCTACCAACTCTCTGATGGAGATCTGATACCAACATAGAGTATAGGTCAGATTCCTAGGAAATTGTAGAGGAAAATTTATAATTAGCCCTATAGCTACTGTTAAGAAAATTTCAGTTTTAGTGTAGTGCATGTACTCACGACTTTGAGCACACATATTGTACACACTGCATCAAACCTGAAATTTCCTTCTGAAAAATCAACAATATAGATGGTGTTACATGAAGTGCACTATACCATAGACTATTAGTGCATGCACTAATAGTCTATGCTACATAGCTATGGGGCATAATAAATGTGTGGTTATTTTTAACAATTAGGAATGCAGTTGTCTTATTATGGCTGCAACAATTTAAGAATGTGCATAAATCCATCCAGAAATCACAGTGTATAGTATAAATGGGTGGTTGCAGGTATGATTACCTTAGCTGCCACACATTCTCTTACCATGACTACAACCTCAAGAAAAGGTGGTGTTGTACCTCTGAACTACATATTTTAATATGCATTTTGATAGCAAGCGGAGCAAGCCCACCTAGTCGTACAGCTGCACAATTTACGTATACTTCTAAATGCATCAGACACCCCCACCAGAGTTGCAGTAACTGTACTAAAATAGCTTGCCTAAAGTTGATGTGTTTCATGTATTTAGACATGTATTTTCAATACTAAAATCGTTGAACTTTGACCTTTCCTGTCTTATCCTAATTTGTAACTAGAGCATATATTCGTCGCTTGACGCAATCTGATTGGCTGTAACGATCTACGTACATATATCCGCGCAAACATATAAAACCACCGCATTTCTGCTAACCAGCCCATATAGGTCTCAATCGTCCCGAATCTGGCGGGACAGCCACGATTTTGTTGCAATATATCCCGCTGTCCCGCTTTGCAACACTTATCTAGCATTCAGACTCCTCTGTCCGCATTTACGAGCGCGTAGCACGTGCTAATGAAAGAGGGTTAACCAGCTAAATAACCTGGATACTCATATGTGTGGGAACATTCTGAATATGTATACCCTAGCTGGAATTGGGCAGAGGAGCTACAGGGTTGAATTGGAAAGTTGAGAACGTACAAAACGATCAAATTTAACTTTAGCCCTGAAAAATATGTGGAGTTAATTGGCCCCAGTGCCACACTTAGAATTCAAGTTGCAAGGTTAAGATCTAGCTGTCACAATTTGAGGATAGAAACTGGAAGATATAACCAGCCCAAGGCATTGCCGGTAGACGAGCGTACCTGCTGCTTTTGCAGCAATGGGTATATAGTAGAAGATGAATGCCACTTTTTGACTGTCAACAATACTTTCATCTAACTGAATACAATGACCTTATACATGGCCGTACCCAGGGGGGGTTCGGAGGGTTCGGACGAACCCCCCCCCGCAACAGGTAAAGGTCCGCTTTTACATTCGCTCGTCGTAGTATATCACAGTCGCACACTCCATGGGGTCCACGCATGACCACACCTTCTCTAATCGCGCAATTGTGTAAAACACGCGACCACGTGAGCGTAGCATATTATTATAAATCGTGCGTTATTCATCTCATCAATGGCGTGTCTAGTCGGGTTTCCAGAAACTAGTCAGAATCGGGCTGGGGCTAGGGCTAGGGCTTCTAGCTAGGCGTCTCAAGGGTTCCTGAAACTCCCGTAGTAGATAAATCTATAGACTTTACTAACGGTTGCCTTCCTCGAGTCGCATCACTAGCACTACACGATCGATCACAAAACTAAGTGGGCGGAGCATACATGCAACGTGGACAGGTGTATTAGTCTACGTAGCTATTATTATAGCAGATCTGACGGAGATGAGCCACCTCGTACGAAGTTTTGGATTCATAATGCCTTTACAAGTCAGAATGTGTTGTATATTGTTCTGTGAATATGCATAATCAGTATTTTTTCCCGTATGCTGTTCATCCTGCCTGAAAATGCACTAGAAGTGGTCTCAGAGCATCTAAAAATCAAAATTTTCCTGGGGGAGCATGCCCCCAGACCCCCCTAGGTTTGCACATGCAGAACTAGAAACTACTCAAAAATATCTCAAGAATCACCCATGATTATTGTTCACGCACAGCTACAATGACATGTACTGGTGCTAATGCTAAAGGCATTCACCCGTAGTCAATATTTTTGCAAAAAGAACCCCCCCCATAAAAATCCTGGGAACGGCCCTGTTATAGCTACAACACAGCTCTTCCTTAAGCTTGAACTCATTATTCATGCATTTAAAGCCAATGGACAGACTGAAGTTCATATCCTCTTCAGTGGCGTAGACAGGATTTAGAGGAAGGGGGTGCTGAGTGCTTGCGCTTCGAAAATTTCGTCCTAAAGCCACACCCCTTTATTATGTAACTTCCTGTGGCTCGTGCGCGTGCGCGACTATGAAACAAAGAGCACAGTCGTCTACGCTACGTGATAATGGCATAACTTCAACTAGCCGTTCAGACGTGCCTCTTCTCAGCAGTTTCATGGGCACGACGTAGTCTCTCCCTTTCTGTTATGCTTATATCACGCGAAGCGCGTAATATCGACTAATGCGCACTAGCACGACGTACGAAAAATGCCTTTTCGGACCACTTGGTTAGCTCGCTCACGCTTGCCAAAAACACATCGGATTCCGGAGATAAACAGGGTGCTCCAAGTCTGCTGAATATTCAGGTAAGATGTAAACTTGATGTACAGTACAGTAGACTAGGCCTATAGCTTCAGGCATAAAGGGGGTGCTCGAGCACCCAAAGCACCCCCCCTGCCTACGCCACTGCTCTTCCACAGATAAAAGGTTACTAGCTACTCCTCTTTTCCAAGTAGCAATTAATAACTTTAAATTGAAAGTGAAAATGAACAATATCCTTATATATGTTTTTCAATGGGGATAGACCATAGCAATCCCTATAATATTATACACATACATATCACCACTGAGGACTGTATATCTAGATGGAACTGTAATTAAATGTCTGGGTAAAAAATTGTGTCTTTACTAGTAGATCTAGTAGGGGGTTGGGTTCCCCTTGTTGAGGCGTTCCTTTCCAGGCACGTGCTCAAGACCAATTAAGGGCTGTCCAACAGCCTGATAACCATCTCTTCGCACAGTGGTATGGAGTCAATGACAGCATCCATGTAATGGCAGACAGCACACTCACAGCGCTGACGTCATCTCCCGAAGACGATCTCCTGGATTATATTCCTCCCGAACTATACGGTTACCAACTATGCTTAGGTAGATCTACGGCCGACGAAGACGAGGTGGCGGATGACCCGTTGACGAGGTGGTATAAGTATCATCGGCCCATGTATCTCAGTCGTGCAACTGCCACTGATATTGTAGACTACTATGGACTGGACGATTCCGGCAGGGGAAAGAGGGGTACGTGACTATGTTTAGTCTCATTGATGTGGTAGCATTGTAGTTACCGTGTATCAGGCAGCATGGTAGTACTGTGGTTGCTATTTGAAAAGGTTTTTCATCACTTTCACTTTCGTTTACTGCCTATTACACTTCCCTTAACTAACTATACCCAGAAACTTACTCTGATTAAAGAATGGCATGCTGAGAGAGATGTTAAATTAACATAAGTAGTTCCACTGCTTCTTCCACTTGAACAAGCATAACTCACTAACTGTAACACATCTAAACATGAAACTTGGTAAAGTTTTATATGGGGATGTGCATCATCATGTAAACAATGTGGTTCTTGTAAAATGAGCAAAAATAGCCCCAGGCCATATATTATGATGGGAAGCAATAAGATTTTGTATGGTGGTAAAGTTTAATACCCCAATGATCAATGTTGTGATGAAATCTCTGTAAACAATGTAAATCTTGCAATATACAACAAATAGCCTCAGGCTAGCATTACTGTATCTCACAAAAGCTCCACTAAAATTAATGTGGAAATTGGTGTTGTGGTAAAGCTTCCCAATGATCAACGTTGTGATAAAATCTCTGTAAATGCAAATCTTGTAAAAATAACCTCAGGCAAGCATTACTGTATTTCACTAACGAAGTAAATGTGGAAATTGGTGTGATAGTAAATTTTTATACACCAATCATAATGTTGTGATAAAATCTCGGTAAATCTTGTAATATAAATATCCTCAGGCAAAAAAATGACAGGATAAAATTAAAAGGAGTGGAGACAAAATTGGGACGCAGACATATTACGATATATATCTATGTAGCCATAATGTAACATAAATAAGAAAAAGGTAAATAAGTGGCATAGTGTTATTAGTAATCAAGATATTAACTTAACTGCACGTAGGCTGTTGCTCCATTCTGTGATTGGATCTAGTATAGAGTATGGAGGGGAGGGTAATAAGGGTCAAGTAGCTGTCCATTATTCCGGGGCAGAGGGAGCTAAAAGGATTCTGGGTTGTTCATCTAAAACTTGTAATGAAGCAGTTAGAGCTGATATGGGTTTAGAATATTGAGGGGTAGAAGGGATAGAGCTAAATGAAAGTGGTGGTATAAATTGTATGTATGTATGAATGCCTGAGGAGAGATACCCAAAGCAGTTGGGAATGGGAACCTAAGCCTCGTAGAGGTAGACAAAGGAAAGCATGGGGTAGAGTGGTTGATGAACTCTTTGTGTCTTTAGGTTTGGATAAACATGAATAGGTGGAGGATATTAAGAGAGGAGAGAGTTCATTAGCTTCATTTTTATAGAGGAGAGTAGTAGTGAAAGGGAGGGTAGCCAGTTTGAGGAAGGATTGAATACAGTGCCGGCATAGATGGTGGGGCAGGTAGGGCATTTGCCCTACCACTTTTGGTGGTCCATACAGAAAATGACATGGCTATGATTTTATCTGAGATAGTGAAGTAGGCTAGCTGTGTTTGCTGTACGTCACGCAAATTAAGTCCGCCAATGTACTGGCACGTGGTATAGCATATTAGTCCAGAGTGTTCTGATAAATTTTACACAAAATTAATGACCAAGCAGGCCCGGGGTAGATAAGATTTCGCTGTGTACGCCGCAGCCACATAATGCCCTTTATATATGTTGAAGTGTGCGCATGTGCATGTTCACACTCGCAATTCTAATGAGCAGGTTCCAGCTGCTGGATATACATATGTAGAGGGGTCTGTGGAGAAGGTTGGTAAATCTGCTGTCTAAATACGACTGACATAATAGCCATACAGCAGGGGTGGCAAAACAATTGGTAAATGTGTGCACACATCCACATCCTTTAGCCCGCACTGCAGTTGCCCTACCACCCTTTGTGGAGCTGTCCTGGCCCTGGAAAAATTAGATATTCACAAAAGGTTTGGGAAGGAAGTAATTTAAGAGGTGTTTGCATGGGTTTGGTGATGCAGGAACTAGACTATTGTTTAAGTTTAGGTCAGGAACACATGGCTTGAATGAAGAGCTTGGCAGGTATAGAGGTAGAGAAGGCAAATCAGAGTGTGTGTTGTGTGGTCCTGAGTGTGAGAGTGCAGTTCATGTGTTGTGGGAGTGTTCAGCCTATAGGTATCTTTGTAGAGAAGCTTTGGGAGCTTTTAGGAAACAGATAAGCAGAGTTTGACAAGCCTAATAGTATAGAGAAAACTGCATATGTATTAGGAAGTGAGCTCTGGGAATACGACTTTGACGATTTACTCAGCTCAGTGAAAGAATATGTTGTGGGTGTCTGGGATGCACGTAAACAAAAACTATACGGTGATGACTCGTGCCCTAGTCAACTTCAGTCCTTGGCTGAGGATCTGCAGCTGGCTGGAGTTGAGGGGTAAGTTATGTGAAAGAGGAACAGATGGTAAGGATTTGCATGTATGTGTGTGTGACCCTGCCCGTGATTGTGGGTGCATGGTTGATGGCAGTGATGCTATGGTAGCTTCATGAGTATTATTATTATTAGGATATTTACTGTACACAACTTACCATCTCTAGGCTTAGAAATATGAAAATGCCAGGTAAGACCAGCTGACATGACATTTGAGCAACATACTATGGTGGTGTACTTGTATTTGGAAAAAATGCTTGCATGCAATCTTTAAATGCCTTACATAATCTTGAGTACCAATATTCATCTTTAATTAATTTCTCTGTCAGTTTATAGTGTCTCTCCCTAAACTGTATAAAACTGCTACAAATTCTACCATTGCGTACCAACTGTGAAATTTACAGCACATATGCTGGCTTTGAAGGAATGTTGCTAGTCAGGGAAATTGACAATAGCTTATCGAACACTGTGATGAATTAATTCTCTTTTGCAATTGTAATATGTATATCGAAGTCCTACATGTACAGTACTGAAACAGAGCAAGTTGTGTTGTTGTTGCCTATCCTTTCTCAACATCTCTTGGAGCGATTGTTCATGTATGTGTGGTATGTAGAGAATGTTCATTTTCTCTTTTTCTCTGTATCACAACGTATGTTTATGTGTACTCCAGGTGTTCCTCTCACCCCCTCCAATGTCATGAGAGTGGTGAGGGAGGTAGAGAAATGGTGGGGTGGGTTTGGACTGGCAGGATGGCTCTATATACCTAAGTCAAAGCAGGAGGAAATAAAACTGAAGTTTGCAGATGACATGGAGCAAAAGAAACAGTCTATTTGCTACTGGATCAACACTGACCCTCTGGCAAGCTGGAGGAGACTCATCAGAGTACTAGATCGAATGAAAGAAGCTCACCTGGCTGACTCAATAAGAGCCAATGCTGAACCTCTCAGAGGTAGCCATCAATTGGTATTCTACACTACAATATGCACTGTAGCATGCTAATGGTATTGATAACACTCCTCTAAACATGTTGACTCCAAACTGCATGTGTCTTGTAATGCATATTAAATTATGAGCTGGTACTAATCCCCTCTGCATTGAAATGGCACATATCAGAGAGTCGGTAGACTCTATGTAGGGATGGTGCTGACATGACATACCCATTTTTCCAGAACTCCCAATCGTGGCAGTTACAAGCCTTTTTAGACACGTACACGTACTCTACAAGTGCTTTTGTACCCACTAAGACCTTCAAAGTACGTAAAATACATAGCTACAATGACTTACAGAAATTGGCCAAACCACACTTTTTGATTTTTTTATTCATCTTCTAATTCGGTTGAACTGTCCTACCACCAAAGTGGCACAAGTACTCTTGATGGTTTTACACAGAACGGCTCCTTTCTGTTACGTGCATGATCCTTGACCAACAGTGAGAGAATTCTTGTAACTTTATTCAGAACTACATAATCGAGAGATTTTCTTATTTGTTGGAAGCCATTTTCTGTCACTCACCTTTCATAGAAAGGTAGGGCTATTATGATATGACCATACACAACTTGCATATATAGTTTGGAGTTCAGAGTTCTTGCTACCACAAGATGAATTACAATTCATGTAGGTCCAACAATAACAGCATGCATAACCCCTCCTTAAATTTTATTTTGTGTGTTTATGCATGCAGGCCCATATGCAGGTTATTGAAAAGGTAGGTTACATATTGGTTGGAACTCGGTTTGCGTGCACAAGTGTGCCACCTAAGGGGGTCTGGGGGCATGCTCCCCCAGGAAATTTTTGGATTCTGGACCTTCCAAGGTCATTTCTGATGCAATTTTGGAGTAAATAAATGACTAGCAAAGACTGTTACTGTTTCAGGGATGAAGCCTGGTAGAAGGCACATACGTGCATTCAAGGCTGATGAGAAAACGTGCGACCACTGCAGCTATGCCGTCATATCGGTATATCGCGCGCACAAGTTCACACGTGCGAGTGAGTGGGGCGTCCTGTTGGTGGGGAATGACCACAATCTATAACGCTAAGATATCTACACAGTGCGTATACCTCATGAGTTTACAAGTAGAGGCGAGCTAAGTGTGAGTCAATCACATAACTACCCAGCCAAAAGGGGGGTTCATCCGAACCCCCCTTTTGGCTGGGTAGTTATGTTCGTCCGAACCCCCCCTGGGTACAGACCTATTGTTGCATGCAATTATCCCTTGTCTGCATAATTCATCTTTGTGGTAGAACTCCAAACTACATATGTAAGTTGTGTATGGTCATATCATAATCAGTTGTTCACTGTGTACCACTCAGGTTATTGCAATCTTCTTTCTTTATTGTACGAAGCCACCTAACATGAAAGGCCAAAAGTGTTCTTTATTTGCCATAATGTATAGTATGCCATTGTCTAACGGTGCTTTATTATCCCAGTGTGCTTTATTTTCCCTTTCATCTTAATATAGTACACTTCCATATATGTCCTCAGTTTACTCAACAAGGTCAAAACAATAACGCCCTGCGGTTCTACAGAGTCACGTTTTCTGCATCTGTCACGCAGCGGCATAGCCAAGGCTGGTATCATGACTCAGAAGCAAGCCAAAGGGAACACACTCACCTCTGAAACACTGATTCTTACTTCCTAATAGTGAGTTGCTGTCGTCTGTCATAGGTAGCAGCGCAGCCCTTAGGTCAGTGGCCTTAGGCTTTGCAGACATTCATGACTAAGAAGCATGTTGGTGGGACCACGCTCACCTCTAACACACTGCCAATTCTTAGCTAAGGCATTAAATTGTTCCTAGCCTACTCTGTAGAGCCCTCGCTATTGAGGAATGAGCTGAGCAGCTTCTCTGCTGTTACGCGCTAGTTTGAAAATTTCCGTATACGTACAATAAACCAGTTAAAGTACCCGTATATCCTCGTACATTACGGGATATAATGTACTCGGAATGTGTCTCGATGCCTAATAAGGCACTCGGCTACGCCTCGTGCCTTATTACGCTCTCGACACATCCTCGTACATTATATCGCGTAATGTACTCGGACGGGTACTTTAACTAGTACTTAATTCTTGACACTACCATCCACAGGGAAAATATTCATAAATACCGACTTCCACACGGTCTGTATTTACACTGTGCGCACACTGTACGCATGTTGCAAAAGTCTGCATAAGTCCGAGTAAGTCTATAGTGATACCATGGTATCACCATGGACTTACATGGTATCACTACGGACTTACGCAGACTTTTGCAACATGTGTACTGTATGTGCACGGTGCATATATGGACTCTTTTGATCCCGTGGAGGTTCGTATTCATGGACAATTTTCCCTGTGATCCCTACATCATTTAACATATTATTTTTACACTTTACAATGTACAGATATAGTGTACAGTGATATGTATACAGGACACCCTGAAACGAGGACACCTTGATAAACAGGACACTTTTTGCTATCCCAAATGCTAAGTTTGTCAACCCTTGAAATAGGAACACCTCACTAATCAGGTCACCTTTTCTGTCCCAAGGGTGTTCGGATTAGAGAGGTTCTACTGTAGTCCTTGTGTGAGAGATTACTGGTGTGACCTAAGGTTTTGGTTGATGTATGTATTCCATTGCTTGTCGACAAGTGTTACTTGACAAGCACCCCAGCCCTGTCTTCTTCCTGCCCTAGCACTGTACCCCCACTCAATGTTGTTCCTGAAGTGCAGTAGAGCACTTTCACACTACTTCAAACTCTACCACATGTGCAATGCATGTGGTTTGTAAACAATTTTCTAACTGCACCACAGTACAGTGAACGCTCTCTTAATAGACACTCCAAATACCAGGACTTCTACCAAATAACAGACAAGCCTTCATGTCTTGGTGAAATTCACTATAGACACGTATGTTAAAACTGGACATCTCTTATTTCTGGAAAACGGACAGGGAGCACTGGTCCAGCTCAGTAGATGGTGTGCTTGTGGCTAGCCCTAACCACATCCAACAACTGCTGCCGCCATCTACGCACTTGATTGTACGCAAGCGCGGCAACATTACGTTTTTAAATAGAGTCCTGACTTGCTCCACTAACATTCATCTAGTAAGCTATATGAGTTCTTTGTCCACTAAAGATTGGTCAAATGAATGAACTACTGAATGACTGTTATATTAACTTATGAGCTCCAGTGTTTCATCATATAAAATTCCCCAATAAAGGACATTCACCAAATAACACTATTCACCTAAGTGTCTATGTTTACTGTACAGCACAGCTCCAGCAGTGACCCATACCCACTGGGAGTGTTCTTGATAAACAGGAGCCTTCCAGGATACAAAAGTGTACATGACATTTCTGAAGACATCACTGCACACTGATGCCTACCCTTGGTGTAATAATGAGTTGTTCCATTTTATTCCCCACACATGCTTAGATCATGCAGTGCACATTCTCCTAGGGTCATAACTGGCATGTAAGTGTACATATGCAGTGGCAGATTTATATAGGAAATTGGAAAGGGGGTTCTTACAGAGTTGACACAAAGCGTGCTGAATATTTGGTTTGGGCGTGCCCTTATTTTGTGAGGCCACGCCTATTTTGACCACCTACTGCCCAGGGAAACAGACCTCTTCTGCGAATTCACTTACGACCAGGCGCATGGGCATGAAGGGACAGAAACAAACACATTTGACTGATCATTTTAACTGTACTTCGATCGTTCTCTAGTAGCATAGACTCTGCGTGGCCCTAGTTTCTGATGGCTACCATATGTACTCTAGGCTCTCTTGCTCTGGCTAAAACATCTCAACGTGCCGAAATTGATGGCTTATGATGCGCTCTTGTGTAAAGTTTGTCTATATATGCACGCGTAATTGGGGCTCTAGTGTAGACGTGACCTTCGTAGTTATGTAATACCGTGGCAAAGGGGGGGTTCCTTTACACCCCTGGATCCCCCCTATATCCACCACTGATATACATACATCGCATTTTCCATGTAGAATGTAAAGTGGTGATATTGTCATCGTTATTGTTGTACGTATGTGAAATGTTGATTTGACAGTGTTGGGTTATGTGCAGTAATGTAGATGTATGTACCTCCTGTCTCCTCCTTCCAGATACCAGCCTCACTCCTCGCACACTACTACATGCTGTGTCTACTGTGAGAAACTTCTGGGAGATTGGTGAGCTATTGGTTTGGCTTGATGTCCCCCCCTCAGTGCGGGATGAGATCAGAGCCAGTCCCTCATACTCCAGTGAAGATGAGAAAAGGATGGCCGGTCTACAGTACTCCCTCCAGACTGCACCTGGTATGTCATGGGGGAAGATAGCAGAAGCATTATGGTTCCTGCAGGAGCACACAGCCCTTGAGACCGTCAGACAATACCTACCACACAAACCTGGTGATTATTTAACATGTACAGTCTTGTATTGGTTATATATACCACTACCCATATATATAAATATACATACATGTTTTTTAAGTACATATCTGCCTCATGCTACTGGGTACATGTGCGGTAATATGTGAGTATATGGAAGTGGTGTTATGTACGTAGGAATAGGTGTACAGTAGGCTTGAGTCAGTTATGCTTGGTATTATTCTTCCCACATAACACTGCTGAAATTTCTGTAATGCTCAAAAATACTATGTATATCAATGATGATTTTGCTGAATCCTTACAAAAGCTACTACTCATTGTAGGCATGACGAGATTTTTTAACAGCAAGCAATGCTTTTTGACATCATAATTGCAGTGTCTCTTCTGGACTGATAAAGGCATATACAAATTAGAACTTTTGATACAAATTACATACATGAATAAGTAATCTTTTGATCTTATAAGTTACCCCGACAACCATAAATTAATCAGGAAATAACAGATTGAACGAGTCACCTTTTTAAGATATATTTCCATTGAGGCGGCCCACAAAACGGCGTTTATTCTTAACAACCCATATATCAAAAGAATCCTGACGAGCTCGTTTAGGCATATATGACTGGGAAAATGACCTCTGTCATTGTAGCAAGCCAGCAACTACGCAAAACCGCTCTTATCAGTATGCGATATTGGCTAGCTTATGGTCATTTGGCTTTCAGCATATGTAGAAAAATACAGATTCCCAGTCATAATCAGGTTGTACACATACAAAACTTGCCTTGTGTCAAACATCATTGCCTCCCATCGTCGTTTGGTGGGCCGCCTCATGAGCTAAAGTTTACTCGCTACTGTAAGGCCATCAAAGGTCAACTCATATTTGCATTTTTCGCCACTAACTTGGCTTTCTAAGCCTACAGATAGTACTCTAAACTGCCTCTGTAGTCAGCAAACTACAATAGATGGTTTACTTTTCGCTCTGAAGCTACAAACTAGGGTCCAACACAAGTAGCTGCAATGACCTGCATGTTGAGACAAAGATACCAAATATGGCGTTTTATTACAATCTTTTGTTTGGCAAGTTACTAGGCCCGGATTCATTATGCTTTTAAAAATGTCTACTCCCTCATTTCACTGTCAGTTCAGCCTATTATTCTAATGGACTTACCAATAAAATTTTGCAAAAATGTGTACTACCAATAAAAAAAATAAATGCAGCCGCAAATGAAAAGGACAGTTCTTAATTGCAGTATGACATGCTGAAATGTAATCTTCTAAAGAGGACTTTGTTGATGAGAAAAGGAATTCTGTAACAAAGTGAATGCATGTTCAGCAGTTGCAGAACTTAGCTGAACAAGTATTATCATCTTGCATATGCTTCTGCCCAGGTAGGTAACTCAAATCTTTGACCTTCCATCACATCACTGCTGGTGCAGACAGGTACATTGGTAATTCGAGCTTCATTCTTTCCAATCTTCTAGAGTCTATGAAATGAAATACCTTGTAATCAAGACTAGCTGCCTTGAATGCTGCTAAGTACTTGAACTATCCTCAAATTTGGCTTTAAAGTACAAATATGCTGATTTGACACATTGTTTTGCATAGGAAGTCAGCTATTGTGCATGGCTTGCATTTCCTGTTTTTGCTACTGCAACAAATTAGGATAGTGCTCAATATTAACTGCTGCTTGAAGATTGGGTATGTGACAGTTAGCAGTGAAGGTAAGCAGACCATCACCTGCAAGGTTGTAGGTAGCATACACAAATGGGGACATGCTGTCAACAGTAATGGCTAGCGCAATCTTCAACTTCCTGTTATTCACAGCATTACTCATAATATCTCTCAGCTTTTGACTTGTAACTGGGGGAAGACCTACATTCTGAATGAATACTGATACATCATCAAATGTATCATGAACTTGCTGAATAACTTCATACTTGCTCCACCACCTAATGGATGAATAAGATGGGGAAGACAGTCTGGTAGTGGATGTCCATACCAACCTGATCTTAAGACTATTGTTAAACACTGAAACCCAAACTTGTCTAACACTGGAGTCTTCATGTTCTCCCCCACATGATCTAGTGCATAGGAGAAGCACCCAACATCAAACAAGGGCCTGTGCAACACTTTAACAGTTCTGATAGGAACCATATTGACTGAGGCCCTATCATGCGTTGCTGCAACAATCATTGACTTAACTCTGTTGGCACTGATTCAATTATCAAATGTGTGATTTCCTCTGCTAGTAGGCGAAACCAAGCAATTTTAATTTTTGTTTCGATGACCAGTCTTCACAGGACCGCCAGAGCCGGGGGGGGGCAGGGCGGCCAAGGCCGCCCCACCATTTGTGAGCCACGCCTCCACCAAAAATTAATTCAATTGGCAACAAGCCACCACACGCCTCATTGCTGCTATGTAAATAGCTAGATACGAGTTCACTCTATGTATAACGAGTGAATTCTTAACAGCATGTACTGTAACGTCCATGTGTGTCCCGTTCGTCGCCCAGTAATAGTATCGACAAGCGGATCTACTCGCTGCGTACATACTGTAATGTTATTCGTGATTCTAATTTTACGTGCACGGACAATTTTGGCAAGCACTCCGCTCACCAAAACCGCACCTACGTAGACTAGTATCTTCATTGTAAACTTATCATCATTAAAACAGTACACCTAACTTCATGAATATTAATGAGCCTCCCCATGTGTCAACCTCTTCCAGCGACACTGCTTCACATTGACAAACCACAAATATGAGAACAAAGGCTTCAGCAACATTGGTAGTACCATTGAAGAAAATGAATGGCACTAAGTGGTGTAGAACTATAGTGCCCAAGCTGAATCCTCCTTCAAGCAAATCTTGCGAAACCTCCAGTTTCCCAATTCCAGCTCGAAGTAGTGTAGATACAACCTTAACACGAAATAAATGAACAGATACTAGCAAGGTCTCACCTTTAGGGTTATAAGACTGATCATAAGCCTCAAATCCTGTATTTGTCTGCCTTCTGTCTTCTCCACTGATTTCTGGTGCTTATATCATAAGGATATCTGCTCCCGGCACACAGAACAAAACAGTTTTCCTGCCAATACAACAAAATGTTCTGCAGGATATTCTTTGACAGGATCTGAAGCTTGGGCTCACTAACTGTCATTCCCCTAGTGCTCTTCCTGGGTTACTCTGCACCTTTTACTTCCTTCCCAATATGGATGAAGTCGGTGACCGTAATGTACACAGTATAGATGATGTATGAGCTGAAAAGGCAGAGAGCCAGACGTCAGTCCGCTACTTTCTACCTCCAAACAATCATCTAGAGCACTTTCATCAACAACGGAATTGCTAGTACTAGCACTCCTACTCCTCCCGCGTGGATGAGAATGAGCATGCGCATTTGATCTTAGTCTAAAATTGAATGCATGGCATGGTGAATGCTGGCTCCACACATCCAGGAATGGAGAGGCCTGATCTATTCTGCATGAGTACACAAGGGCACCTATTATTCTGGCATAATTCTAAAATGCTCGCATCCATCTACTATTCCAATAGCATAATGTATCAAGGCCTACAAGTACTCACTGTTGACTATCAGGTGGGTAATCTACACAGCTTTCCCAGCTAGAAAATAAGCACTGTGCTTATTTTCAGTTAGCACACATCAGAGTACACCTGGCTATTTCACAAGGGTTTTAAAACCAACACCATATGAAATGTCTTTGTGTAGATAGTAACTCTAGACCTGGCACTTAGGTTTCTACTTGGAAGAGCAAGGTATTTGAGCTGCTGATTGAGCAAACATTGCTTGTGGAGTAGATAATATATCCTGTACACAGTTTATATATTCACCATTAGAAATATGGTAAGAAATATAAGAAAGATGTCTTAGCCAGACTTCTTATTATACATAATGACATTAATTAACTCTCGGTACGCATGCACAAGAGGGTTACTGTAGTTGGTCTGTCTGTGTGTGTATGTGTGTGTGTGTGTGTGCATGCATGCACATGTCTGTTCAGTCACATTTCACCTCTGGAACGTCTGTCCTGAAAATACTGTCACATACTCAGTAGGCAACAGAGGTCCAAAGAGTTGTGGGGTTTTCTCTGACACCGTTCCGTTGCAGAGATCCAGCACTCCTTCCATTACGTACGGTCGACCATTTTTCTGTGGATAGCACGCATGTGCAAGCAGTGCCGCCAATGGTTCTGCATTTTATTTGATTTTTCTGGTGTATGCCATGTCTTGATTTTAGTATTGAGTTTTATTATTTTCAAGTGATATTTTGCAAGAGCTTAAGTCCCTACCTCGTGGTTCGCAATGCTACCCGGCCCTGACGCTACAATATATATTGGGTTATTCCATTTTCTAGTGGGTTATTCATTTTCTATTGATGAGCATAAATGATGTCCAGGGGCAGTTGAGCTTTCGCAGAGCCATCGGAACTGGAGGGGCAGGGGCAGCTAAGGCTGCCTCATAATTTGTAAAAGTACTAAATAATGCATGAGCCATGCCATTAATCTTACTGGAATGACGTTCATCGTAGTATTCTACATAATCATCTTTATACTCTTACTAGAGATATGTAGATCTGTATGCAATGTAGAACCTCATGCAGCAAATCTATAGGCAAAGGGCGGTCCGCGATTGTCAACGCGGTTTCAAAGGGCATGGGTGGAGTGAAATTCCTAAGTGTTACACTGGAACACGTGATCATATGTTTGTGCGTATATAGCATGAAATAATTGTATTCCTCAAGCGTGACACATACGCTACATACATACACTCTGCAATATGCGACGTGGAATTTTAATGAGCCTCCCCATGCGTCAACCTTTTCCAGCAGCCCTGCTAAGTGAATGTTTGGAGATGCAAAAATTGCTGAGAGGATTCAAATGAATGTATTTTCCAGGGAAGTGTATAAATTGCAAGAATTTGTAAATAGCATGACTTGGAACATGGCATGTTACTCAGGGAGAGCGGACATGTGGGGGAGGAAGTATGCAAGTTAATTATGTCCAGCAAGTGAAAACAGGCAAGAAGTCATCTGACAGGAGGTGTATGATCCCGTTGTACAAAGGTTACTCACTTTGTAGTACTTTACATTGTATATTGTTCAAGAAGGTCACACTAATTAATGCACATTCAATGTCATACTTCTTATGAATATAGCAAAATTGCGTATAAGGAGTATTTGGTGTAAATTGTACATGTACATATACTTCATTTTGTTGAGAGTGTGAAAACAAAATTATGTTCTCATGCCCACAGATCCCAGCTTCACTCCCTCGAATCTGAGCTTAGCTCTGGACTCACTGCCAGATAGACTGTGGTGGGAATTTGGCAGGGTGATGAGAGTGCCAGAGTCCACACGGGATAAGATAAAATCTCAGTTCCATACTGATGGGGAGAGGAAAGCTGCACTCCTTAGGGTATATGTGACAGAACACCCTGAGCCGACATGGGAGGATGTGTCAGATGCCCTCTACAGATGTAATCGAGGAAGTGCGGAGTGTCACAGAACACTAGACATTGTACAGATCAAGTACCCCACAGGTGAGTCTCTCACTCCCCACTCTCTATCACCATTTTCATCAATCATACTCCCTCCCCTGCCACCTATAGTGAAAATGTTTTTACACTTGTACAGCAATGTGCTAAAAGGTGTGTTGATGTACATAGCATGTGTCCCAATCTTGTCTCTGTTCATTTTTATGCAATCCCTATAATTATTACACTTCAAATTTCCTGGGTAATTATTTACTTGTACATTTGTTCTCCCCTCCTACCTCATCCCTCCCTCCCTTCCTCCTCTCTTTCTCTCCCAATCTCACACTCCTCCCTCTCCTCTCGTTCTTTCTAACTTTCCTTTGTCTCTTATAGGGAGACGTCGTGCCAAGAAAATCTACGAAGAAGAAATGAAACGAGGTGTCTCCAAAAAATCCATTACCAAAGTGGTTCTGGTGGGAATTGCAGGCAGTGGGAAATCAACATCCTTAGAGACAGTGATGGATGAGAAGCCACTAGCAGAAGAGGATCGAGAGAGCACACCACTCCTGAAGAGGCCTGTCCAAACAGAGGTCCTCTACATTCACAACAAAGTAAACTGGGTGAAGAAGACTCCACAACAGAAGAAGCGATACATTGCCCGCCTCCTGAGAGCCCGTGCTCAGAGACTAGGCAAACCACCCAGTGATTTAACATCCACCTCTGTACAAACCACTTTGACTTCAACCTCAGTCCAGTCCACACCTGTTCAGCCTGCAGCCACAACCCAAGAGTTATCCACTGCCATGCCACCACCAACTAAAACCTCAGCCACACCTACCAGTGCAGCTCCAACAGTAACTGCAGGACGATCATCTGATGCAGCCCCAGAGGTGACACTTGAGTCCCTCCTCCAGTCTTCTGAGGTAGACGACGAGTTCATATCACTCATCAACATTCCAAGTGAAGATCTGGAAACCATTCTAGAGGAGGTGTGTGTGTACATTACAGATAGTGGAGGCCAGCCTGAATTTATTGAAGCCATGACTGTGTTCCTTGGGGAGACATCTGCCTGCATCTTGGTCATTGACCTGTCACAAGCATTGGATGAGCATCCAAAGATCGGTTACTACCACAGAGGCAAGTCTGTATTCAAGCCCTACCAATACATCCGAACAAACGAAGAAAACCTGAAACAGTGCATGCGAACCATGCACACATTCACCTCCAAGAGGAAACGACATCCCCTAGCCCCAATTACAAGTGGAGTCCCCAAGGTACCAGATACACAACCTCTCAAGCTTCTGTTTCTTGGCACTCATCGCGACAAGTTGCACAAATGTGTGTCAGAAACATTGGAAAATAAGGACAAGCAACTACAGAAGATAATTCCACCAAAATTGAAGCACCAAATTATCTGGTGCAATCCCAAGAAGTTGATCTTTGAGATCAATGCCCTGAATCCAGATGCCACTGACAAGATTACGGCAGAGAAAATTCGGCAGTGTATCATGGAACAGTGTCCAGCTATGGAGGTGGAAATTCCACTGCGATGGGACTCCCTCAGTGAGAAGTTACGAAGCATTGCTGAGGGTCTGGATCGGATGGTCATGAGTCGTGACGAATGCTGGAAGGTGGCAGAGTCTCTGGGGCTGGAGGAGGAATCATTTGACAGTGCCTTGGACTTCTTCCACAGTGTTAACCTCATGTTCTACTTCCGTGACATCCTCCCCAAAGTTGTCTTCATTGACCCCCAGGTGATTCTTGACAAGATCTCTGAGCTGATAGAGTTCATGTTTGAGCTACGAGAGCCAGCAGACCAAGATGAGCCATCCACTGACACACCTCCAGCAGCATCAGATGCTGATAAACAGTCCACTGCCTCAGCCATTTCTCCATCAGGTTCTACTGCATCCACTCCAGAGAAGCCAAAGAGATTCCGAGACTACTGGCAAAAATTTGTTAGACGGAGATCTGCTGAGAAACTATACCACGAGAAATCAACTGTGGAGGAAGTAAATTCTCATGAAACAACTCCCAAATCAGCTGAAATAACTTCAACTCGTACTAAGGTAGATGTCAATCCATTGCCCCCTGGCTGGCAGCAATTCAACAACTTTGGCCAAGTCACAAAGCCATTCCTTGATAGCAAGCGATTCAGTAGCCACTATCATGCTGGGATCTTCACCTCCGATGATGTGATCCACCTGCTTGAAGAGCTGCTCGTGTTTGCCAAACTGTCCACCAATGAGGGTCCTGATACCTGGTTCATGCCGAGTGTCCTGAAGCAAATCCCTAAGAAGAAGATGAGAGAAGTTTGTGTGTCAGCAGGTCCCCTAGTGATAGACTTTCCTGATGGTGGTCCCCAGAATGGAATCTTCTGCTCACTAATGTCTCATGTCCTCTCTCCTGAAAACCGTCATCCCTGCTCATGGAAATTATGCCTCTCTTCTAATGTGCCATCATGTCTGTATCGTGACTGCATCCAATTCCAGGTTCCCAAGTATCCAGGTTCAGTCACACTCTTTGATCGTTACGAATTCTTTGAGGTACATGTACACACAACAGAGAATAAGAAGCTGGAGCTGTGGCAACACACCCAAAATGCCCTCTTTGAAGGAATGGAAACAGTATGTGATGTTTTAGGCTATTCGAACAATAAGCCACGCGCAGCTATCATCTGCCCTTTCACTCATGAGGATACAACCCCCCATCCTGCTTATATTGATGACAAGAATTGGACTTGTACTTGTAACTCTAACAATTTTGGTGAATTTAAAGATCTGAAGCTAGACTATCCCTGGCATGGAATGACATGTGAGTTTCACAATGTAGATCAGTTGGCGATTCCCTGGAGTGTTCATAGCCTCCATTTGATAGGTATCCCTCTGTTGAGTGTGGCAAGCCTAGACCTGGGTGGAAATGTACAAATACACATGTGTACACTGTCTTGGTGATGCCTGTATGTGTACAGGTAGCACACAGCCAACTGCCCCCTCACAAGAACAGCCCCCAGTCCCAGCGGTGATTACTGCCCCTTCACAGGAACAGTCAACTCCAGGCAGTCCCCAGCCCCCAGTCCCAGTGGTGTCTACTCCAACTGCCACCTCACATCAACAGCAAACTGACCACACACCAGGTACAGATGATTCCATCACAATATGGGTTTCTGCTATTGAGGTCACGTAGGGATGTAAGCATACATGTACCACTCACATGTACATGAACATATGTATGTGTAACAATAGGTTGACTGTATGTTTCACTACAGGCAGCCCACAGTCCATAGCCTCACTGGTGCCCACTCCATCAAACCCTCAACCACCAACAGCTACTTCACATCAACAGTCAACTGAACATCCACCAATTGCCACACCAACTGAAGAACAAACGCTAGGTAGGTAGGACTGTAGACACGTAGTTAGGAGTACTTCATAATGTACATGTACGTAGTCCACTGAGTATTATACTTCTTTATGCAGACATTGATGATCTCATTGATGTCAAATGTGAACTGCTCAATGTGGCTCACAACTGGAAGGGTGTGGGAGAGGCTCTGAGACTGCATCCTGACTTGCTCAACAGGATCCAAGCCAACCATCCTACAAATGTTCTGGAATGTCTGTCTGCAGTTTTGACTGAGTGGTTGAAGAAGGCTTACAATACTTCTCGTTTCGGGCCTCCTTCCTGGAAGCTGTTGGTGGCAGCAGTGGCTAATCCTGCTGGGGGTAATGATCGTGCTTTAGCTGAACAGATAGCCCTAAAGCACAGTGGTAAATAGATAGTTCATTGACCTATGTATTTCTGCTCTAAGTTATACATGTAGATCAGTTCATTCAAAGTAGACATACATGTATATGTATGCATGTTTCTCACTATCTTTCTTCCCTCCTTCCCCCCCCCCCCCCCCCCCCTTCCCTCTCTTGATATAGTGCCTCCTCCTCCCCGGTTGTAAGTGCACTCTACACTTCATCTTATACAATTGGACTCATCATCATCTCCCTGGAATGACTGCTCATTCTCTGGATGCCTCTATTGTTACAATAGATGCCACAGTGTAGTACCTACACCATTTGTACTCATCATGTACATATACACACAGATCTCTATACATGTATATCTCATTGCCTTATACATTGTATAGTTTTATACATGGTCTTTCTAACTTGATAGCAGTACAGTGGAACCTCTCTAATATGGACCCTCTTGGGAAGTGTCCTGATTAGTTAGGTGTCCTGATTTCAGAGGTTGTACATTGCATTTGGGATCGCAAAAGCTGAGGACGTCGCATAACACATTTTCCTCTACTAAATACACTGAAATCATAACACTTGACTAATCAGGACACTTCCTTCGGTCTCCAAAGTGTCCTGATTGGAGAGTTTCCACTCCAGTGTTATACATGTACCAGTGTAAGACACCTCAGTCGACAGACTGGTGGGACAAGGCAATAAGAACGTTAACAGTCCTCTTCATTCCTATTCCCCCAGTCCTCATACCACAAGTCAGCCATCCTACCATTTTTGATGTGGGACAAGGCAGTTTAAAACAGTTGTCCTCTCAAATTTTCAATTACATTCCCTGGGATGCTTGTGTTGCTATGGGAACTACGGAGGTACTGATCTGTCGTGTTGGACACCAGCAAGTATATACATGTGCCCAGCCTAAGGAGCATATAGGAGAAGGGTTAACACTAAAAACACATGCAGACCTCCCACCTTCCCTACTGTGAGCATGTGTTCAATGGACTCATTTCCTACTTACAATAATGTAGGTAGACATTTGCATATGTGGACATGTCATATGGAGCATACATTGAAATCTTCCATCTGTCAGTGTACATGTAATACATACATATATATCTGTTCATCCATGTGAGACTACTGTAGACTAGTACACAAGTCCCAGACTGCCACCATTCCCCATTTAGTATGTAGACACTTAATTTAATCTTTAGTGAGATGTGGGATTACATATTTCAATTTCCCCCTCTCCTGGCCTGTTCTACACAGAGTGATGGAGGCTACCATTTTCCATTCGCAGGAGTCTATCTCCAAAATAGCACAACACACCACCTCAATATAGCTGACCAGTACATACAACGTGGGTAAGTCACGTGATGATGTGTGCATAAATGATGAGTGACATAATGACAATGCGACATTCCTAACACACTCCCCCCTTTGGGCAGTGAACTATGTGTGTGTGCATACATACAGTGAGCTGTCCAAATAATGTCTTAGAGTTACAGATCCTTGTACCATGCTCGCATGTTGTCTTGGGCTCTTCGGAAGGCTCGACGCCTCGGTCTCGAACTCTCCATCACTGTCTCTCTTACTGCACTCTCATCTTGATCTTGGTCCAATGTAGTTGATGGCATTTCACAATCAGTTTGACCTACTTGTTCCTCTGCTGATTGTTCCGACTCGCCTTCACTGCGTAGCTCTAGTGGATAGAGCTGCTGGAGAGGTCTCTTGATTGAGATGTAGTTACGATCTCGTGAAGTGACCTTGACTTTTGCACTGCGAACATTGCCGTCTGCCCCAACCATCAGCTCCTCCACTGTCCCCAATTTCCACAACCCCCTCGGCAGGTTCTCGTCATGTATGACGACGACGTCACCTAGAGTGATATCTGAGTCCACACCCTTTGAGGATTTGAAGTGACGATGCATGTCACGCAACTCCAGAAGATATTCTGACCTCCATCTTCTCCAGAAGTCGTGAGGATCTTGCTGAGGTGTTGCATTCTCCTTGTGAGGTCATTGTGAGTGGTGGCAGGATCCGGATTGTCTGCCACTAGATCAGGTAGGCTAAGAATCCTGTGTCCACAGAGTAAGTGTGATGGAGTGAGCGGTTCGTCGAGGTCCTCTGATGACATATAAGACAAAGGCCGGGAGTTCAGAGTCATCTCTATCTCAACAATGATAGTCAGCAGCTCTTCAAAAGTGAGACAGGCACGTCCAATTGTCTTCCTAAGGCACCTCTTTGCAGTCTGGATCATTCTCTCGAAGAAACCCCCCCACCACGGAGCCTTCTCTACATTGAATGCCCACTTTATGCCAAGATTACTGAGAAATGTACGTACAACTGACGTCTCCACCAGGCTGGTCACAGCTCTTGAGGCAGCCTTGAAAGTCTTGGCATTATCTGAGATCATCAGGGTTGGGAATCCTCTTCTTGCTGCAAAACGCCTGAAGCATCGAATGAAGGTTTCAGCAGTCATGTCCTGGACAATGTCGAGATGAACAGCTCTGGTAACACAGCAGGTGTAGAGACAGAGCCAGACCTTCCTTGCTGATGAACCGATTTTATCTCGCACGTAGAGGGGTCCTGCGAAATCCACTCCAGTGTAGGCAAAGGGTCTGGCCTCCTTTACTCTGAAGGATGGCAGGGGTGGAGCAGGTGGTGCTGCATATGGCCTTCCCTGAAACCTGCGACAAACAGTACACTTGTGCAGTACTCGACGAACAAAACTTCTTCCCTGTACTATCCAGTACTTTGAACGTATCTCAGTCAGAGTGGCCTTCACGCCACTGTGCATCACCCTCTTGTGGCACTCCCTCACAATGAGCAGCGTTAGATGATGGTCTCTGTTGAGAAGGATCGGGTGTTTCGTCCGTTCTGGCATGTCTGCATTGCTCAATCTTCCCCCACAATGCCAGATGTCAGAGTCATCTTGGTAGAGCCCGAACTGTGTCTTCCACTGATTGAAGTTTCTTGCTTCCAGCAGAGAGGACTGTGAGACCTTGATCCAATACGTGAGAGCCAAGTGAAGGTCTTCAGCAGTGAGAGTACAGTTGAAGTGACTGGGGTGATCAGCTGCATGAACTCTGCGAGCTCTAACAGCATTGACAAACTTCAGAACGTATGCCGTAACTCTAATCAATCTCTTCAGGCAACTGTAGTCTTCGCATGGTAGTAGAGCAGTGGGGAAGACTTGAGTGATGAGTGTAGTAGTCGACTTATCCTTCCTTGTTCTCATCTCAGAAATACATTCTCTTGGTGGTGTCACCATCTTCTCGGAGTGATCCAGAGTGGGCAGACTTGGTCCATGGAGCCAGAGCATCATCTTGTCCTGAAATTCCTGTGAAGATACACCCCTTGACGGAATGTCTGCGGGGTTCTGAGTTCCTGGGCAATGTCTCCAGCAGCTGGGTGGAACAAGGCTCCATATTTCAATCACCCTATTCATGACGAACTGCTTCCATTCCTTGTCTGTCCCAGTAATCCAAAAGAGAGCAACTTGAGAGTCAGTATAACAGCAAATGTCCTCCAGTTCCACTTCTGTCTCCAGGGCCTGCCACACAGTCGAAATGAGTCTAGCTAGTAGCAAGGCTGACAGGAGCTCTAGTCTGGGGATGGTCATCTTCTTGACTGGCGCTACTCTCGTCTTCGAACAAAGGAACTGACTATGGACTACATCCTCCTCTCTGACTTGTATATAGACAACAGCAGCGTATGCCATCAGTCAGGCATCACAGAAGCCCCTGAGTGTGTATGACTGGCAGTCCATAGTATGTGGATAGCAACGGGGTATCCTTAGTGGAATAAAATGCTCGAGGTCCAAGGTCAGTGATTCCCATTCAGTGAGTAGCTCTCCTGTCAGAGGCTCATCCCAATCCAACTGCTTCTCACACAGCTTCTGGAACAGTTGCTTGAACCTCACTGTGACTGGCGAGATCACACCCAGTGGGTCGTAGAACCTAGTGGCGAGGCTGATGGCATTTCTCTTGGTGGGGTCTGAGTTCTTCATGACACACGCTATGTCACTGACATCAAAGAGCAATTGGTCGGTCTCAACATCCCAGTCAACACCCAGCACTTGTTGCACTGCTCGTCCAGACTCATTACTTGATGATTGCACAGTATCACTCTCATGTGATCTCAATTCATTCTCGGCGATATTTTGACGCAACTGTGGGGAGCTGGTCTCAAACATCCTTAAGTTGAAGCTGGCCTTGGCCAGGTGTTGTTTCGCCTTCAGGTAGAACTGGTATGCAGCATCCGCATCTGTCAGACTTGTGGCGACATCATCGACGTAGATAGAGCGACGGAACTTCTGAATGAACTCTTCCTCTGATGGGTCCATCCTCTTGATGTGATGGTCAATCGTAGCATTGAGTAAGAATGGGCTAGCTGAAACCCCAAAGACAACTCTAGTGAATCGGAGAACAGCTATCTGAGGATCAGCCTCCTCTATATCTGTGACCCACAAGAATCTCAGCACATCTCGATCATGGTCGACAACTGAAATCAGGAAGGCCTTCTCTATGTCACCAACAAGTGCAACTCTGTGAATCCGAAATCTGAGAAGGATCTGGAGAATATGCTGCCCAAAATTGGGGGCGGTGTGGAGACACTCGTTAAGGGATGGGCCATTGGTCTTAGCTGAGCCATCATACACGACACAGAGCTTGGTTGTTTGCTTATCTTGACGAGACACTCCATGATGTGGGAGGTAGTGAAGCCTTTCTCCTTTCCACTTAGCAGGTTCGCTGACGACTTCCACTACCCCTTGTCGAAGTTGATCCTTGATTACAGCGTCATACTGTCGGAGTTTCTCTGGATCTTGACGTAACCTCTTGAGCAGTCCGTCCAACCGCTTCCGGCACAGGTCATAGTTGTCAGGAAGATGAGGGTGTGAGTCCTTCCAGGGTAGGTGAACTTCATACCTTCCACACTTGAAGGCGATCCTCTGAGAGAACGGTTGTTGTACGGGGTGCTCCTCTTTCAGAATACCAAGGGACTCCAATTCCCAAAATCTCTTCAGCTCGGCATCCAGATTGTCTGGCTCAGCGGCAGAGTAGACTCTCAGCATGTGACTGGAATGAGTAGAGACAAAGTTGATCACGGTTTCTTGATGCAATCCTTCGGCTGGTCCAGAAAGGACCCATCCAAGATGAGTCTCAATGGCTGTGGGTCCACCATCTTGTTTCACAACTCGGCCGGTGACTAACTTCCAATAGTGGTCAGATCCGATTAGAAGATCAATCTCTAGACTGCTTCCAACATCTCCGGAGTCAGCTAACTCCAATCTGGCCAGGTGCTCATATGAAGTCTTGGCTATATCAATTGGCTGTACACAGACTGGATCACAGATGTGAGGGACGACCACTACAGGCAGAGTCAGTGATCCACCATCGTTCGTGTTAATCTTCAGCTGTAAGATATTGCAGGTCCTCTTCTCCCCCCTTGCTGCACCAAAGGTCTTGATAATCATTGCCTCAGAATGTACCTTCTTTGCTCCAAGTGCCTCTTGCAATCTGGTCGTGACGTATGACCTCTGGCTTCCTGTATCAAGGAGTGCTCTGACCTCAACCCTGGGGGCAGTGTCTGGTTGAGTAGCATCACACACTGTGGCCTTGGCAGTCTGCAGCAGGACAGGGGTGTGAGAATTCACGCACACAGAGGAAGTTGTGGTTGGCACATGGGGTGTTCCAGGTAGAGGTGGATGGGCAGCTGAAGTAGGTGTCCTTGTCACAGACATTGTAGGCATCGGGGTTCCTGTCACAGGCATCGAGGTTCCAGGAACCAATGTCGGACATATACTTGTGTGGTGTCTTCCGCGGCACTTGGCACAGCGGCCTGTCGACCTACAGTTCCGGCTGAGGTGATTACGTCTGAGGCACACAAAGCAACGTCCACTAGTCCGAAGGATCTGCTTTCTCCCTTCAGGGTCACTGACCGTCTGACAAGTGCCTGAACTATGAGCTTGGCTGCAGTACACACATGATGGTGGCACTGATGATGCACCTGCCATCAGTGACAATGCTGTAGGCGGAAGTTTGGGTGGAGTAGGCTTCTTCCCCTGTGGTGATGTGGCTCCAGCTGAACGTTCTCTAGCTTCAATCTCTCTCCGGACGATCTCCATGACAACTTCAACATCCCATTCATCCTCACTTAGTTCCCGGCTGACGATGAGGCGAAGTTCAGAGGGTAGTCTACTCATTAAAATTGGCGACATAAGACCACCGTACGAGCTCGCAGAGACTCCCAGAGCTTTCAGACCTCTCACATTCGACTCCACTGCATCGAAGAGCTGTCTTAGTCCCTTCAAGTTATGGACAGAGGTCACAGGTTCGAGGTGGAGTAGGAGCTCCATGTGGCGATTGATTATCGATTGCTTGTTACCAAATCTGCGCTTTAGTGTTGACACAGCTTCTTCATAGTTGGCTGACGTGAGGGTCAATCCAGCTACTGCTTCAGATGCAGTTGACTCCAACAGTGAGTTCAAATAGCTGAACTTGTCAATGTTAGTTAACGTGGGGTTCTGGTGAATAGCAGACTCAAAAGTATCCCAGAAGGTCGTCCACTTTGTGAGATCTCCACCAAACTTCTTAAGTGACAACTTTGGGAGCTTGACGTGGGGCGAACGGGGCAGAAGACCCGCTGGGGTACTCTCTGAGTCCTCTGTGGTCGGCGGATCGACATGAGGCTCCTCCTGATCTGATACTTCACGTTCTTCGCTAGGCGGTGGCTCTCTTCTCTCGCTCTCGTCGGCTGAGTGACGCTCAGTACCATGAATTGACTCACGGGGAGAAATATCGCGAGCGAGCGCCGCTCGCATATCCGTCGTCGACGTCATCTGAGACCGCAACCCATCCAGCTCGATGATTATTAGCTCTATTTGTTCCTGAATCTCGTCCGCATGCTGTATCTCGCTCTCCAGCTCGTCCTCGTGTACCAACTCCACTATATCTGTGTCCAGCTTACGCAACAGCTCGGCCTTGGCGGCGAGGGCCTCCCTCCTCTGCTCCAGCTTGGCCATCTCAGCAGCTATACCCTCGCTTAGTATCTCGCGCGCTTGCCCCACTATACGTGTGACTGACGCGCGGTGCGCGGCTCTGACCTTCTTCTTACGGCCTAGGCTCTCTGCAGTCTCTGTCATGATGAGTCAGCTCGAGTTCAGATCGGTCGGCGTGTTCTCTGTCAAATTCAGCAGAAAAGGTCCTATCCCTTGCTCTCTCGTTTCGCCCACTACACTGCGAGGTTCCCGGGTCTCGGCACCATGTGAGAACTTCGTAATCCGCGTCTCGACAGCGCAGGAGTCTATCTCCAAAATAGCACAACACACCACCTCAATATAGCTGACCAGTACATACAACGTGGGTAAGTCACGTGATGATGTGTGCATAAATGATGAGTGACATAATGACAATGCGACATTCCTAACAACATGTATGTATATATGGTGATGGATGTAGGGAAAGATGTACACGAGACTAGAGTTGTCAATCAACTCACATTGGTTTCCTTTGAGATGAGGTGGAAGCCAAATGTGTTGACAGCAATGCTGAGTGGAAGGTGTGCCTTATGACCCAGCTTTACCTGTTGACACTGAGAACTGATATTGTCAAAGGCAGCTCATACATGCCTGCAACTACATGTAGACCTTTTGAGGCTGGAGATATTGTGTATACACTATCTCCTGATTTCCATGGATGGAAAGTATACACAAATAATATCAAATGTGTTTTATTTGTCTGCATCTTTCTCATTTGAGGGGTCTTTATTCGAGGGGTCCACTTTATATTTCAGGGGTTCCTATAACTAGTATTCAAGGGGTCCCAACTGGGTTCCATTGTGAATTTCAGGGGATCCCCTACTACATTTCCAGTGTGGAAAAAAGGGTCCCCCAAAAAAAGGGGCCCCACTGGGGGTCCACTGTATCATAGAGCATGTTCGGTAGCCACTACCATGCTGGGACCTTCACCTCTGATGATATATATGATTCATCTGCTGCTCATGTTTGCCACACTGTTAACTGATGAGGGTCCTGATACATGGTTCATGCCAAGTGAAATGCTCTCTTTGAAGGAATGGAAACAGTTTGTGAAACTTTAGGATATTCGAACCATAAGCCACACCTACCAATTCTCTCTGCCCAGTTACTCATGAAGAAATATCTCCTCATCCGGCTTACATTGACGATGATGAGAATTGGAACTGTATTCTTAACCCGAACAAGTTTGGGGAATTTAAAGATCTGAAGATAGACTATCCCTGGCATGGAATGACATGTGAGTTTCAAAATGTAGATCAGTTGGCAACTTCACCTAATCCCTGTGTGTTCATAGCCTCCATTAGACAGTATCTCTCTTTGAGTGTGGCAAGCCTAGGTGTACACATGTGTGCACTGTCTCTGTGATGCTATGTTTACTACAGGTAGCACACAGCCAACGGCCCCCCAACAGGAACAGCCAAGTGGACACCCACCAGGTAGAGATGATATATAGGTTTCAGCTATTCAGGTAGTGTAGGACTGTACCGGCATACCACTCATGAAATAAGGTGTGTGCAGAGCAACACATGAACATGTATATTTGTACATGTGAGTATTGAAATGTTGACAACTATTACAGGTAGCACACAGTCCACCGCCTCACCAGTGCCCACTCCTCAACCATCAACAGTCACCTCACATCAACAGTCAACTGACCACACAGGTATAGATGGTCATAATGGGTATGGAGTCTCTCTTTCTGTGCTGGGATAGGCTATATACATGTAGGTATTTACTATATGATTGTATGACCCCCATACTCCTCAGCCTCTACTTCATCTCAATCTCATCCATCAACAGCCACATCAACTGAAGAACAAACACTAGGTAGGTAGGACTGTAGACATGTGATGGTGGACAGAAGTGCAATGCATACATGTACAGAGTATTGTGCTTCTTTATGCAGACATTGATGATCTGATCGATTGATGTTAAATATGAACTACTTGATGTGGCACACAACTGGAAAGGTGTAGGAATGGCTCTGAGGCTTAAGCCTGCCTTGCTCTCTAGAATCCAAGCTGACCATCCAGCTGATGTTAAAGAATGTCTTACTGAAGCTTTGACTGAATGGCTAAATAGATCGTATAATACTATTAGTTTTGGGCCTCCTTCCTGGAAGCTGCTGGTGGCAGCAGTGGCTAATCCTGCAGGGGGCATTGATCATGCCCTTGCTGAATGGATAGCTGAAAAATACAATGGTAAAATGTTATATGAAGTTCACTGCCTTACATGTATTCTAGCATATCACTAAGTTCATTAATTTCCCAACTTTCCCTCCCTCTTTCCATATAGTGCCACTTCCATCCCAGTCATAAGGAATTGGACTTTTCTCCCTGGATTGATCCTCTTTCTCTTCCCCTATCACTTTCCTCCCTTCCTCCACACAGTGTCTCAGACTCAGTCACTACTTCTGTTCACTTTGTCTCGACCCTTCTCCCTGGAATGGCCACTATTCTCTGGACACCCCTCTGGTTACAGTAGTTGCCACAATCTCTAGTCATCAGTACCCATTGCAGACTTCAAAAGACACCACTTCCATTCTATTCTCTTCCATTTTACTCCCACTTCTATTCATTCTAGTGGACACTCCATGCACTTTTCATACGCATGCATAGTTTTTTATACCGCATGTGTGTATGCGTATGTTGCTTGCGATCTCTTGGTTGTGAACTGCCAGCAGTCACATGCATGATATAAAACAAATCTACAACAAAGCTTTCTACTGAGGTGGCATTACAACATATCTTTCCAATGAGGCGGTATTCCTGTGGGTAACAGGTAGATCTACCGCTCAAGTGGACTCAAAGAACATGGTACAGGATATATCAGTTTAAGGCGATCTGCCTTGATTCAATCACAATCTGATCTAACTACATGGGCTAAGGCGCCCCCTTCCCACAGAAATCTGTGAAGAGCAAAGCCCCCCAATATTCATGGGGCTGCAAGCAAGCAATTTTTTTGATACTGTGCATGCCTATGGAGACATAGTCCTAAACTCCCTGCTGCCCCCAAAAATTTAGGCGGGGATACTACTACTAGTCTCCATGCAGCTAACTATTCCACATAGCTACACCAAATCCGTATTTTGGTTGGTAGAGAAACTGCTTGCATTTACAATCTCTTAATTGCCAAAGAGTCGTACAGTGTATGGAGTCAGTCTGGGAACCGCCGGCCTATAGTTAGAAGATAAATCCCGTTAGTCTATGTTTCAGGGGGTGGATCAGATTCGCTGTCGTCTATGGTTTTCAATGCTCCGGCATTCGCGGAAGCAGATCCGCTTAGCTACCTGCATACCAGACGATTAGCGAATACGTTAACGCAAGCTAGATTGATAGAATGGAAGTAGGAGTAGAATGGAAGTAAAAATAGAATGGAAGAATAGAATGGAAAAATAGAATGTAAATAGATCTAGTCTCATTTGAAGACTGCAATGGATGACCCTTCTCGGTTTCCGTAGTCAGGAGATAGAGTGATGGGGGAGAAAAGTAGGGAGGAAAAGAGTACCTCATTGGACTTTCTCTACTCTAGATCTGTCTACATAATCATACTAGTTGAATGCTACGCATTGATGGTGAGGGCTCGAGGCAATTAAGAAGACTACTTAAATTGTGCTTGTTCATTCCTGCTGCTAAAATACGGGGATACCAAATTCCCCGAGGGATACCACGGGGGATGCCAAATCCACTTAGGGAATTTGGTACGGGGATGCCAAATCCCCTAGGGTATATTACTCGGGGGTGCCGTAAACCGGGGAAGCCAAATCCACTATGACACCGGTTACGTTTGCGCGTAGCGCGCGGGCAGCCCCGGCCGGCCGGGGCCAAAATGCAGAAAGCCCGCACCAGCTGTACGGCTCGCTTCGCTTGCCAATTATTACTCAATAGTTATGTGTAGTGCCGGAAGGTTTCAATCCAAGCACGCGTTCGGGACCATCGCCCATATTAACTCAGCATCCATGTATTGGCAGGCAGCACACTGAGTGTATGAACACATCTCCCGAAGAATAGGTATACTCGGACTCAGACATGGCCAACGACCCACTGACGCGGTGGTATAAGTATCATCGCCCCGCGCATCTCAGTCGTGCAACTGGCATTGATATCATAGATTTTTATGGAACTACCCAGACGGACAACTCCAGCAGGGGAAAGAGAGGTACGTGCCTGTCTTTCTGGTGTCCCAGTGATTGAATGTGATCAACTCCATCCAAGTATCTTGGTATTTACCCTCTTGTTGTGTAAAATTTGCTTATGTAGTGTGGCTGGTTGCAGGTCCTTCCCAAAAAAGGAGGGGGAAGTAGAGAGAACACAGTTGATGAGCAGCATAGTGTGGTGTGGGTAGACCCTAGTAGACCTATTGGGCAACTGTAAGACAGTATAGACAGAACTTGATATTGTTGGGGAATTAAATTTGACATGTTGGCTGTTTTACAGGCACACTGCCAATTTCAAATCTGTGGTGTCATTTCGTGACATATGCAATGCATGTACTAGTAAAATCATGATGGTATTTTGCTACTAGCAAGCGTCCTACATGTTGTCCTGCTCGAGTGACCTTGCTAGCACAGCATCATTATATCTCCCGAGAGCAGGTGGAGTGCACTTACATGTACCTATTAGCAGTAACCACCAAAATTATATCTGCCAACTTCCAATGTTTTGGAGGAATCTTCCGAATGGTTTTGCTGCCAATATTTTAATGGTTTGGTATAGACATGTCTATTTATGTAAACAGTATATACACATTTCATAATTAACCCCTTCTCTTACACAATGCACTGCACAAGGGCTTGGTTTCACACAAATTTGCTGCATGTATACACGTGTAGTGTATATGTATTAGTGAGTTTTCCACTTCCTGTGTACACATGTCTGCCAGCTTCTCCTCACTTAGGCTCTCCCCCATTGGTGTCCTCCAGCCTTGTAGTTACATGTATCTTTCAATCACTACTGTATAAAACAATACAACACATCACAATGCAACTCGCCCAAACAGTCATTTCAAGGAATAATGAGCTGCCTGTGGCATTCTGCCCCCTGGGCAGCTGCTCTACCAATTGAGCTATTGAAGCATCTCATCTGGTTTGGTCAAATCACATATAAGCTGCGTTTACACAACGCTCTTAATCCGGATCCTGATCCAGATTAGCTTAATCCGGATTACGTGTAAATGGACAAATCTGGATTATAATCCGGATCAACTAATCCTACTCAAAGAGGTGGATTACAGCAGGGGGTTGCTGGATTAAGGACTACTATTCAGTTTCATTACTAAATTCTTCAGAGGCCTTACACAAGCTAGCGCGGTACCTACTTCCGAATCCAATGGCAGCACTGCTGACACCAGCACTGGACAACTATGATCGTGTGGTCAAGCTAATCTGCATCCTATTTACACACAAAACCAGGTTCTGCAGATTTCAATCTGGATCAGGATCCACGTTGTGTAAATGCAGCTATACAAAGGTAACACAACTCAAGGCAAAGCATTTCAGCCTAAAAACCACACTTAGCATACAGATCAGGTATTAAACCATCACAGACACCGAAAGTATTTTAAATATTCGGACCAGACACTCACAGGGCAATGCAACACAACTCACCCAAGACAGTTATTTTGATCTGCCTCAGGCGGGACTCAAACACATGACATTCTCTATTTTCTACCAACTGAGCTGCTCATCTAGGTGGGCCGAATCACACATACATGTAACATGGGTAGAGAATGTCAATTTCCTCTTTGTCTCTCTATCACAATGTGTGTTGATGTGCACTCTAGGTGTTCTTCTCACCCCCTCCAATGTCATGAGAGTAGTGAGGGAGGTAGAGGAGTGGTGGAGTGAAGTTGGACTGGTAGGATGGCTCTTCGTACCTATGTCAAAGCAGGAGGAGATTAGGCAGAAGTTTCAAGATGTGATGGAGCAGAAGCAGCAGTCTATATCATATTGGATTAACAATGACCCTCTAGCAAGCTGGAGGAGACTCATCATAGCACTGGGCTATGTACGAGAGTACCAGCTAGCTGAGTCAATACAGCACAATGCTGAAACTCTCACAGGTATCAATTGTACATGTGCATCAATGGTGTTTTACATATGCCTTGTGTTATGCAAATAGTATTGACGAGAACATGTTGATTCCTACACTATGTATCATAAAAAAAGTCCCATTCCTCTTCTGTTTAATGGGCAGCCCGAGAGCCGTTTCCATTCGTAAAAACGTGACGGCTCGGCACACATTGTGTACGTGGACATGTTGCTAGAGTCAGTAAACGGCCAAAAGATTACTTGGACCAATAGTTAATGATGGTTTTTGGTGAATATACTACAATACAAATCATTGCTTACCACACCAAAGCCTACCGATCGCTCGCCTACAGCACAATCACGAACGACATGAAGGCATCCTTGTCACGTTAGCAGGAGAGGCCAGTTAGCGATTTCGTTCTTTGAGTCGAGGAGACGTATGTAGTATTACTAGATGCTTAGATTCGTTCGCTGCTGGTCTGATTAGCTGTTCTGCACTGCAGTATACTGAGGGACATGTAAACAAAGCATGCGGAAAATGGAACAAGAATAAATTGAATGGAATGGGACCACCTGTTTCACTTCCGTTCAAATCCGTACAACATCCGTTCATTTCCCGTTTGGTTTTAACAAACACCCGACACAACAGGAATAGGAAATTTTTTATGACGCATACTTTATTTATTTTGTATCACATGATGAGCAGAGAAGAGCCTGGTACTAATCCACTCAGCATTAAGCCCAGCCCCCTCCCCCTGATGACAGTAGTAAGCTGCACATAATCTTAAGTTGGCATGCTCTAGAATACATGGACAGTGCTAGGAAACCTTGACTTGCAACATCAAGTGTGCACATAGTGCACTATTCATATAATGATATAATACGTAAACTAGGTGTAAAAATATTATGCCAGTATAATTTTGAGCATAATTGGTCTAGCAAAGCATCGAGCATACTGCTGGCATAATTTGGGCCTACTCGGCAGAAATTTCGCTCCGTGGCTAGTGCACATGCACAGTTTCCACGTGTTGATGTGTAAAGATGACTGAACACAACAACATTGCAGTACTATAAAATCTAAGACTTACCACTCTCCAGTAATGTTCATGATATTGTATCAGAATGACATGTGTTTTAAAGAATAATGTGAGCATAATGGTCTACTTATGGAGCATAATCATCTGTTTTGTGGAGCATAATGTAATGCTAGCATCAAAGCATAGCATAATTCCCTGCTTTAGCATAGCATTCACTGTAAAAATATTAAGTTTGTATTAAACCATGGTATGGTTATCTCAGTTGCATCTTCTCTGGTGTTTACTGTTATTTCCCTATGGTATGTATCACTATAATTGGTGGTCAATATTCTCAGAAATAGAAAGGATGCAGTAATAAGTACAAACATCCTTTTGGTTGCCAATAGTAATTGTAGTGATACACACTATGGTTTCTGAGAATATTGACCACCAATTATAGTGATACACACCATAGGGAACTCACAGTAAACACCAGAGAAGATGCAACTGAGATAACCATACCAGGGTTTAATACAAACTTAATATTTTTACAGTATTGCATTAGCATAATTTCCTGCTTTTGGAGCATAATATTCTCACCCCTAACTCAGCCTGTGGTAAGAACATCAACCTGTTTGGTGGCTCTGGGCCTGAGCATTGATATAGAATGTACATCAATGATGACGATATAGCTTTGTGTGACAGACTACTAGTGTAACCTGAGTACTCTCAGATCCAGTAATATTGTATATACATGTAGTATATACTGATTGATGTACGACAAGCAAGTGTACATGTACATACTTTTCCATGTGGAATCTGTGTTCATATTGTCTTTTTTAACATACATGTAGTATTGTTGATTTGACAATGTTGCAGTAGAATATGTTCTGTGTGTTCCTCCTTTCTTCTCCCTCCAGATACCAGCCTCACCCCTCACACACTACTACCTGTTCTGTCTACTGTGAGGAACTTCTGGGAAGCTGGGACTCGGATGGGGCTATTAGATTGTCTTTATGTTCCCCGCAAAGTGTGGGAAGAGATCAGAGCTAGTTCCTCATACTCCAGTGAAGATGAGAAAAGGATGGCAGTTCTACAGTACTCCCTCCAAACTCTACCTGGTATGTCATGGGGGAAGATAGCAGGTGTGTTATGGTACCTGGGAGAACACACAGCCCTGGAGACAATCCGACAATACCTACCACACAAACCTGGTCAGTATATAGCATCTATAGTCTTGTATTAGTTGTACATTGTATATACATACTTTGTAGATGTATGTGTATACATAATGTGCTAAGGTGTACATATTCACCTACAGTGCTCCATGCTAAAGGTACAATTAATGTGTGAGTATATGGAAATGGTGTTATGTACATGGGAGTAGGTATACAACGAGGAGTTTACTGTTTGATAAGTAATTAAGTAGTCAGGAATCCATCAAGTCCATGTCTTTTTGTGCATATGCCGATAAGTATAGATCGACATTGCTGTACCTAGAACATGGGCCACAATATACTAAGAGCGTCGCCTGGAAAGCTGAGTGTCGTGGGTTCAAATTCCACCCAAGGCGGCCAAAAATGAATTAGAGAAGTCAACATTTCATGGTAGTGATATTGGTGGTATTTATGTACTGGTACCAGTAGACTGATACAGTAGTACAGTGCATGTTTTTTTTCAGTACATGTCAGAGTATCCTTTCCTGCCCTAAAAGGGTTGTTTCGGCATGTACATGTATTCGGAATGGAATTGCAATGTTTTCCTTTGACAGTTGAACTGATGTACATGTAATACTATTTTACGATTACATGCAAAAATGGAGATCACTGAAGTAGTAAACCCTTGGCGTGTAGTGCACACACTTATTCAAATGCGTTTTAATTACATGTAGTGGGAAGTGTACGAAAGATTTTGCAGAGTCTAAAGAGAAAGAAGCTCACCTTACATCAAGTTGTATTTCAAGTAGCATTTAGCTCTAGCCTATTGTTAGCCTCTTTAGGACCCTTAGAAGGCTCTGCCATCGCAAAATGTCACTGCACTGATGTCACAGTAAGCAAATGATGCCGAAACCGTTGAATAAAGCAAACACAAACACATGCATATACACAACAAGTAAAATAACCCTCGCTGCACATGTGCACCGACCCACAAAATGGTCTCAATGGTTATGCCATTACAAGTAGAAACGGTTTGCAAGCTCTTTAATTGTCATGAAGTGTGTTGATAATTCTCCAATAAAGAGGAAGTCTCATTCAACAAACATATAGTAAGGTGTGTGTAATATACCCAGACTGAGCTGCTACTGAGCAACATGATGCACTATACACATGTGCATCATTCAACACTTGTTTGTTTTTGGCCAGAAAAAATATGCATATATATTGGACGTTTGCAACATACAACATACACCCCCTATTGATGAGTATAAGTGATGCCCAGGGGCAGTTGTGGTGACAGATGTCCAATAAGAGTGTGGTGACAAATGTCTAATGGGATCTATATAAATCAGTGTTTATAAATGACTGTTAAGATGTTGAGGATATTCCCCCTTCTCTGTATAGATTCTAGCTCCTCCCTATACACGCCAAGTTCACTTCAGCTACTATGCTCTTTCCAACTTTATCAGTTGCATTTCTGTGGAGAATTGTACATTAGTGTATATGTTCCTGTTGCACATGGATTATGTACATGTAGATATCTTGTCCAGAATCAATATTGTGGTTGGATGAATACAAGAAAGTTCTGTATGCAGTAGGTATATATGTAGCATATTGGGTATGTATATATACTACATGTATATTTTGTTGTTAGTGTAAACACAAAATTATGTTCTCATACTCACAGATCCCAGCCTCACTCCCTCAAATCTGATATCGGCTCTAGATTCACTGCCAGGTAGACTATGGTGGGATGTTGGTGATTGGATGCATGTGCCACAGTCCATGCGGAAAAAGATACGGTCTCAGGTCCGTACTAATGTGAACAGGAAAGCCAAACTCTTTAGTGTGTATGTGATGAAACACCCTGAGCCGACATGGCAGGATGTGTCAGATGTCCTCTACAGATGCAATGAGGGAGATGAGGATTGTCACACAACACTAGACATTGTACAGTCCAAATATCCCACAGGTAAGTGTCTTTCCTTCTCTGTCAGCATTCTCATCCACTTTCTCCCTCCCTCTCCTCTGCCACCCGTACCAACACTCCTTCTTCCTTCATGTGCACAACTTACCCTCTTCCCTTCACCTCCATCACCTCTCCCCCCACCACTCCCTGTCTCCCTCACACCTTTCCATTCTGTTGTACATGTAAATTATTACTTCCCATGTTGTACATATGCTCCATTCAAGATGGAGTTAGACACATTGCATATGCATGTATGTACATGTACGTATATATGTTTCCATGGTAGAAGACCTGGCTTGTATCCATTTGGCATTGGTGCTTTCCAGTTACCTACCATTAGTACTGCTTAATGGTGTAAAGTGACTCTGTCAGGCCTGATATATAGAGGACAGCTCTATGTACATGTGTATATGGTTCAAGGGTACATGTACATATACTTGATGTGTAATGTGTTCACATAAAGTGTGGCTACTATTGTACACCAACTGTGTATCATTATGTTAGGTGTATTTGGCCATTTAACATGACATATACACAGTATATATTTATTCTCCTCTCCTACGTACCTCTCTTCTACCAATACCTCATTCCCTTCCTCCTCCCTGTCCCTCACTGTTTAACTCACCCCTTTCTCTTCTTTTCTTCCCTCCTAATTCTCCTTTGCCTCTCTAAATTTTATAGGAAGACGTCGTGCCAAGAAAATCTATGAAGAAGAAATGAAACGAGGTGTCTCCAAAAAACACATTACCAAAGTGGTTCTGGTGGGATCTGCAGGCAGTGGGAAATCAACATCCTTAGAGACAGTGATGGATGAGAAGCCACCAGCAGAAGAGGATCGAGAGAGCACACCACTCCTGAAGAGACCTGTCCAAACAGAGGTCCTCTACATTCACAACAAAGTAAACTGGGTGAAGAAGACTCCACAACAGAAGAAGCGATACATTGCCCGCCTCCTGAGAGCCCGTGCTCAGCGACTAGACAAATCCTCTACCACAGCCAGTGATTCAACGTCGATATTTGCACAAACCACTCCTACTTCAACCTCAGTGCAGTCTACACCAGATCAGCCTGCAGCCTCAACCCACCAGTCATCCACTGCCACACCACCACCAATTAAAACCTCTGCCACTCCTACCAGTGCAGCTTCAATAGTCACTGCAGGATGATCATCTGATGCACTCCCAGAGGTGACACTTGAGTCCCTTCTCCTGTCTTCTGAAGAAGACGATGAGTTCATATCACTCATAAACAGTCCAAATGAAGATCTTGAAACCATTCTAGAGGAGGTATGTGTGTACATTACAGACAGTGGAGGCCAGCCTGAATTTGTTGAAGCCATGACTGTATTCCTTGGGGAGACATCTGCCTGCATCTTAGTCATTGACCTGTCACAGGCATTGGATGAGCATCCGAAGATTGGTTACTACCGTAGGGGTAAGCCTGTATCCAAGCCCTATCGATGCATCCGAACAAATGAAGAAAACCTGAAACAGTGCATGCGAACTATGCACACATTCACCTCCAAGAGGAAACAATGTCGCCTAGCCCCAATTGTAAGTGGAGTCCCCAAGGTACCTGATACACAACCTCTCAAGCTCCTCTTTCTTGGCACTCATCGCGACAAGTTGCACAAATGTGTCTCAGAAACAGTGGAAGATAAGAATAAGCGACTACAGAAGATAATTCCCCCAAACTTTAAACACCAAATTATCTGGTGCAATCCCAAGAAGTTGATCTTTGAGATCAATGCCCTGAACCCAGATGCCACTGACAAGATTACTGCAGAGAAGGTTCGACAGTGTATCATGGAGCAGTGTCCAGCTATGGAGGTGGAAATTCCACTGCGATGGGACTCCTTTAATGAGAAGCTACGAAGCATTGCTGAGGGTCTGAATAGAATGGTAATGAGTCGTGATGAATGCTGGAAGGTGGCAGAGTCACTGGGGCTGGAGGAGGAATCATTTGACAGTGCCTTGGACTCCTTCCACAGTGTTAACCTCATGTTCTACTTTCGTGACATCCTCCCCAAAGTTGTCTTCATCGACCCCCAGGTGATCCTTGACAAGGTCTCTGAGCTGATAGAGTTCATGTTTGAACTACGAGAGCCAGCAGACCAAGATGAGCCATCCACTGACACACCTCCAGCAGCAAATACAGCATCAGAAGATAACGAGCCTCCCATTGCTTCGTCTTCAAGTAACACATCGGATTCTGACATATTGCCTCCTGGCTGGCAGCAATTCAATGAGTATGCTCAAGTCACAAAGCAGTTCCTTGATAGCAAGCGATTCAGTAGCCACTACCATGCTGGGGTCTTCACCTCCGATGATGTGATCCACCTGCTGAAAGAGCTACTTGTGTTTGCCAAACTGTCAACTGGTGAGGGTCCAGATACCTGGTTCATGCCGAGTGTCCTAAAGCAAATGCCTGAAGAGAAGATAGGAAAGGTTTGTGTGTCACCAGGTCCCCTAGTAGTACACTTTCCTGATGGTGGTCCCCAGAATGGAATCTTCTGCTCACTAATGTCTCACGTCCTCTCTCCTGAAAACCGTCACCCTTACCCATGGAAACTGTCCCTCTCTTCCAATGAGCCAAAGTGTCTGTATCGTGACTGCATCCAGTTCCAGATCCCCAAGTATCCAGGTTCAGTCACTCTCTTTGATCGTTACGAATTTTTTGAGGTACATGTACACACATCAGAGAAAAAGAAGCTGGAGCTGTGGCAACACACCCAAAATACCCTGTTTGAAGGAATGGAAACAGTTTTTGAAATTTTGGGTTATTCAAACAATAAGCCATGCCCAGCTATCATTTGCCCAGCCACTCACAATGACACAACCCCCCATCCTGCTCACATTGATGATGAAAATTGGATTTGCACTTGTGATTCAGATGAGTTTGGTGAATTTAAAGATCTGAAGATAGAATATCCCTGGCGTGAAATAACATGTAAGTTTCAAAATGTATAGACCAGTTACTGATTCCCTAGAGTGTTCATAACCTTCCATTTGATAGGTATCCCTGTGTATTGCAACTGCAGGTCTCGCCTCAATATCCAAGCTGTCTCCCTCAAATGTAGTAATTGTATGATCTTTAACCGTCTGCTAAAGAGAGCATGAGAATACATGTGTGTAGCACACTAGCAGATACCATATAGAAAGAGGAAGAGAGAAATCCAACCCAGTAACATAGACAACCTTCCACCCCCTCCTCCCCCATACATAATACATACACACAAAACCTAGGACACCTGGATGCCCAGCCTTGAGAAATGGGATGGTGGGTTAAAGATCTTTTGTGGCTAGCCAACTCTCCCCACACACCCAACTGTCCATAGCTCACACATTCATGTACACAAACATGGACACAAATGACAAGAACCTGGTTAAAAACTACCCCTAGATTTAGAAAAATAGAAACTAAATACAACAGCCACTAGGTTTAGAAAAAAAAACAGCCACTAGGCTTAGAAAAATAGACAACAGATACTAAGCTTGAAAATAACTACAACAACCACTAGGCTTAGAAAAATATGACAGAAATTATAACAGCCTCAAGGCTTAGAAAAATAGCTGGTGACAAAAAATAACGAATGAGAACACGTGATTACTGCACAGTATATTAGAACAGTTAGAACCACTGACTCTAGTAGTGGACCACAGACATCGTTCCTAGTGTCCGCGCTATGGAGGGTCGGCTAATACATATTTTACTGTATTATTTTATGTGTAACAAATGTGTTGAAAATAGAAACCTATTACAGGCAGCACACAGCCTACAACCTCACTGGTGTCTACTCCATCATCTGTTACAGTGTCTCAACCATCCACTGCCACTTCACAGGAACAGCACACCCTAGGTAGGAGTGCTTGAAATGGTGGGGGTTAAGAAGATTTCCTCTTTCTCTGTATTGGAATAGTACATACACATGGTGTCATAGGGGTAGCAGGCGGTCTGGCAAGTCAGGCAGTCGCAGGACCCATATTTACGCAGTAATTGACCACACCTCCACACCTTCGTGCATCAAACACATAAGCTACAATGTGCGCACACGTTTTATGCAGCCAAGGCTGATATAATGGCAGCTTCTGGTGAATAGCTCTATTTGTGATATGAATAGCTAGCCTGAAGATCGCCTGCACTGAATGCGTTAACAGTTCATTTACATTGTATGTATCACTATAGGCAGCCTACAGTCCACAGCCTCACTTGTATGTGTATCTACTCCATCTAACTCTCAACCACAAACAGCCACCTCACATCAAGAGTCACCTGAACTCACCACAGGGGTTCCTGTGTGGGGTTCCTATATATTTCTCAATTGGAATAGTGTATTTACATGTAGGTATTGACTATATTATTCTATCACAGGTACCCCACAGCCCTCAGCCTCTACTTTCTCCAGATCTCATCCGTCACCTGCCACATCAACTGAAAAACAAGTACTAGGTAGGTAGGTAGGACTGTAGACATGTAGTTATGGGTGTGCGGGTGGACATGTACTTCATACTTGTACATAGTCCACAGAGTATCGTGCTACTTTTTGCAGATATTGTTGATCTGATAGATGTCAAATTGGAACTGCTCAATGTGGCTCACAACTGGAAGGGTGTGGGAGAGGCTCTGAGACTGCATCCTGACTTGCTCAACAGGATCCAAGCCAACCATCTTACAAATGTTACAGAATGTCTGTCTGCAGTTTTGACTGAGTGGCTGAAGAAGGCTTACAATACTTCTCGTTTTGGACCTCCTTCCTGGAAGCTGTTGGTGGCAGCAGTGGCTAATCCTGCTGGGGGTAATGATCGAGCCCTAGCTGAAAAGATTGCGCAAAAATACAATGGTAAATGTAACAACTGTAATACATGTTAGTGCATATATATGTGCATATTGTGTATATGTAAGAACCAATGTCTGAACATTTATCTCTGTAAAATGATAAAGTATTGGCTGTCTAGAAATATTTGCTAAGGTCTTACACATATACATGTGTGTGGCTTCTTGTGTTTGCTTTTCTTCCCCACTCTTGTTATATCCGTCATGCAGTGACTGACTCTGAGTTAATCTCTCCACCTCCCGCAAAAAGGAGAAAGATGTGACTTCAATTTCTGGTAAATGCAAAACTCGCAGAACTCCCTTGAAAAGTATTACCTATTTCTCTACATGAACAGCCCCACTCGTGCAGTCTTTGTTTTCACATTTTAATCTCTACCTCTCCTCCTTCTCTCCATATAGTGCATCCAGGTTCCCAAGTCATGAGAACTGTTCTTCATCTTTTCTGCATTGAATGACCACTAATACTCTGGACACCTCATTGGTTGCAGTAGCTGCCACAATCTGTAGTTACTACTACCGTGACCAGTAAACTATGTTTTCTCTGTCATTTCCTTTCATTTCATAGCTATAACTGTCACCATAGGGCCACTAATGCTATATCTTCTTTCACCTTTACTAATTATTAACCCTCGGTGCACATGCGCACCGAGGGTTACTGTAGTTGTCTGTGTCTGTATGCCTGTTAAGTCATATCTCACTGTTCGTCCTGAAAATTCTGTCACATACTTAGCGGGCAACAAAGGTCAAAAATGTGTAGGTTTCTCTGAAACCACTCCATTCAAAAGTTATGGCGTAATTTGCTTACCGGCGACATCCTACGAGGGTACTGCAGCGACATATTCAATCGCACTTTTTTGGCAGCATAGCCTTCTAAGAGTCCTAAAAAGGCTTAACAATAGGTTAAACACTACTTGGAATACGACCGGATGTAAGGCAGCAAGCTTCTTTCTCTTTAGTCTCCGTCTTGTTGTAAGTATATAGTCTTCCGTATACTTTCTGTTACAAACAGTGTATTAAGGTAATGTTCCATTTCTTTTTTTTAGACAGGTATGCTATTTTACAACACATTTTTTTTACAGAATACAGTTTTTACTTAATATTTTTCAGTTCTGTTAGTTTAATATTATAGAGGCACAGTTTTTAGATTTATGACGAATCTTCATCAGGAGTATTCTCTGAGACTATTTTCTCGGCTTGGGAGCAATCTGGAGAGATCTTAATCCACTTTCTTCCTAAAACTGTCCCACCTGTGTGATTATTGAGATATTCAATTGGAATATATTCACATAAAATATCATGTTGGAGTACAAATTTGTTGGCCACTAATGTAATACTGTAGCCATACGTGATTCTAATAATGCAAGAGTACAAATTTGTTGCCACTATAACATCTATGCTCAGATATTGATGTTATATATCACAAGGTGTACAAATATGTACTCCCTGGGTATATTCCTGGTGAAGCAGCACTACTACAGGGAATACTGTATGTGATTTTATCAATTCATTGCATCAATGACATTACATACCAAAATCTTCTATTCCATCAATGATAGTTTGTACATATGACAACTCACTCCAAGATATGCTTAGAAAGACAACACAACTGCACAACCAACAGTAAGGCAAACCAACACAACACAACTCACCGATATATTGGCTACCTCAGGTGGTATTCGAACATGCACATGGCAATGCTCTAACTAACTAAGCTACCCAGCCAGTTCAACTGACTGGGATGAACCAAATCATGCAATGTACATGCTCAAAGGTGCACATGCACATGGCCAAAGGTAACTTACATTTGGAATAGTAGCCATTATTAGATAGGCACCAGTCAATGTTGGATTAAGATTCAGTATGTCATGTGCTGACACTGAGTTAAATGTAGCACAAACAAACAATGTGGTACTGTCACCTACAACTATACCAGCTACTACATTCTTGCTCGCAATAGCTGCATCACAATAATTACAGAAAACTTCAGGCACACCATTCTTGAAATGGAGTGAGAGAAACTGTTTGAGTCGAGTTTCTTTCACAAAGTCTGGAAAGCGAACACAAGCTTCTTCCCAGTTTCTTTTGAACTTGTCACACTCACAGAGACTTTCTTTATCGATTACATTGACTGAAATGTGACTGAAGAGACCTTCATTTCCTGGAGCAATATATCCTTTACAAGGACATCCTCAAAGACCTGCACTTGAAAACTGTTAGGAAGGTGAATCGGCTGTAACAAATGTTGCTTAAACTCTTGTGTAGAAAGCAGCTGCTTTTTGTTCAGTTTTTGATCCTTAAGGTCACCTTTCTCATACGCGTTCATTACTTTGATTGCAACCTGCCAAACGTTTCTTTCAAATGAAGCTTGGGAGAAAATGTTCTCTCTCTGTGTTCGTGACATATCAGTAATATGATTTGGAATATGTACATACAATATATCTGATTTTACCTGTGGAAGAATGTACTGAGCACATGCCTTCTTCCATTCCAAACTAGGCTGAGGAACATCATCTGTCTTAGGATCTCTGCCATCAATTGCATAGAGCCGAGCTTGACAGGCCTCAAGCTGTGTAGCAAAGGAAATGCCATTAATATCAATTAACACACAGACAGTACTAACACCTCACATAGTCTCGATGAGTCATTTTGTGGTTAAAATAGCCATTGAAGTTATGCCTAGATGCAAGCCGAACAGCTTCTTCTTCATCATCTGCTACTGGTGGAACACCTGGACCATTTGGGTCATTTTGTAAGCGCCTTTTCAGATTTTCAACAAAAATAGTGTCAATCTTTCTCATGGAGATGGCTTGTCCAAAACTGTCACACTTAACTTCATTGATCCTACAATTTGAATAAACATATTGTATGCAGTATTGTGTATTAGAAAAAAAAGAACATACCGATTTTCTTGGGTTCAATTGACTCATCAATTGGGCATACAGATACTTTGGACTTCTTTGGTGGTGGGAATGGTGAAATAACTGTGGAACGCTTACAAGAAGTTGACTCTGATGTTGTAGGCGAGGACTCATCAACAAGACTGTCATTTGGAATGTCACTAGCAATTGGTATCTCCACAGATTCAGAATCACTACTGTCTGACACATGAGCATCACTGCCATCGTTGTTAGGATAAATGGGATATGTACTCTGTGTGACAACATCAAATGATGTTAATGCCTTCCATTTAGCAATAAATACTGTTGCATTGCCTGTGTTCCTGAATCGTTGACAGAAGTCATTTTTGTTCCATTCAAAATTCTTTCTACTCACTACACCTTTCTTTCCCTCTGAAAATAGAACCTGTAATTAATGTAGGTTATGTGATACTGATCTATTACAGCAGCTGAGGGTTGAACATCATAACTGTGGCATGAGGAATGCCCATGCAACATCTAATTTGTTGTCATTTCCATGGTTACTATCATTTCCCAGCCCCTGACCACTCCCTTAGCCAGCTCGGTTTCCATAAGTGTACCCCAAATGATATGTTGGCACAATTTAGCTTGTTACTCTACTAGGCAACAGTGGCCAAGTTAGCTTATGCACGCACACCATTAGTTAGAATTGTATGATACAGATGTACTGGGATAAATACACCAAAGTAAATAGTCTCACCAAAATCATTTGGTTTCTATCTCCAGCGTATTTTTTGGGTAAGAACCTTTGCAAGCCAGCATTTAAGCATGTTCTGGGAATATCTGATAAGAGGCTTCGAAAGATTCATTGCTTACAAAGCTCAGGGTTCACAATAGCTATCAGAGCTCATCATATTTACAACAAATCTGAAAAATACAAAGTAGCAAAAGCATGAATGAAACGATATTTTGACCAGATTGGAGACAAAATGCCACACATTCAACAAACTCATCAACCAATGAGCTACTTCAGCAGGGCCACTCTTCAGAAAGTATGTTTTCCTTATCTCATTTTTATTCACTGTGGGCCAAAGAGTTTTCCTACTGCATCATTCCCAAAGTAAGCTAATTGGTTCTAATTTATTAATGGTGCATTCTACTTGTTTGTGCAGTTTTCTGTCGTTACAATTACTACATTTTTTCATCAGAGCCGAGAGACACAAATATTAGCTATAAGCACAGGGATAAGTCAAGGAGTGAGCCACAAAAATATGCCACAATCATTATTACAGACCAGAGTAAGACAAACTTACTGCACTTCATTCAATGTACAAAATCCACACAGAATTTATGGAAGCTTCGCACCCACCTGACTAGAGCACTTCTTCATACAAAAGCATCAAAGGGAAAGGTGGCATATGGATATTATGATCTTATGCAGTGGCCACATGATTGCAACATTACAATTCACATCCTCCTCCATGTGTTACAAGATTTGGCAAATAACACACTCCCTAATGTCCTTTATATACAACTTGACAACTTACAAGGAGAAAAAGAATTTGTTGGGTTTCTGTGCTCTTCTAGTACAGTTATAAGGTAAGCTGCTTACTTTATGTGCTCCTTTACTGAACAATTTCTATAAATGTCATAGGTGAGGCTCAATTTCCTTCCAGTTGGACACACCCACGAAGATATAGACCAGTTGTTCTCTAAGGTTGCTACACATTTGAATCGCATTGGAGCTAAGACATTGACTGGTGAGAAAGTGAATTATAAATAGCAGTGTATTATTACAGAATGTATTCAAAATCTTAACAATATGATATAACACATTGATTATTATCTTGAGAGAACATCATGAATAAACACCAGACAGTAAAGTAATATAACCAAACGTTTCGATAGTTCGTACAACTATCTTCATCAGTGGCATACAATAACAGTGACAGAATGCAGTGCAGTTTATAGTGTTAGGAGAATGTAATGTTCATATTATGCGGGTGACTGGGTTGTCAATGACGATTGCGCAGGCGTCAAGCGTGGAGCCCCGCCTCCAGAAGAGCGTTGCAGTAAAATGTACGAATGTGGTAAAGAACCTCGCTCACGGTTGATCGAACGACCACTGTACAGATGGATAAACCATGATTCGAGGAGACAACGTTGGCGTAAGTTCGGCTGACGACCGAGGACCGAAACTCCATCCCAATCGATGCGGTGTCCCGTCTGACTTGAATGTTCAGCTAAAGCACTGGACTGGGTGTCATTGTTCTTTACAGATCTCTGGTGCTCTTTAAGTCGTTGTGTCAGTGTACGACCAGTCTGACCAATGTAGCAGGCATCACAGACAGAGCAACAAATCTTATAAACCACACCCGAGTGATCTAGAAGAGAGGTAGGGTCCTTCGGGTGGGATAAAATGTTGCGTAAGGATGGCGGAGGACGGAAGGTTACCTGGATATTGTAAGGGGCCAGGATTCTTCTGATAGCGTCTGAATGGTCCTGGTAATAAGGTATACAAACTCTAATGGGTGGCGTAGAGTCACTATCTTTCAGTGAATGAGAAAATCTGCAGCCACGAATGAATCCATTTGGATATCCATTCTTGCATAGGGCCTGATGTAAATGGGATTCTTCCTCAGTTCGTTCAAGGAGAGAGCTGCAGTGCGTGGACGCCCTTGAGAACAATGTACGAACAACAGATCGCTTATGAGAAGTGGGGTGATGCGAGGAAAAATGTAAATATTGGTCGGTGTGTGTTGGTTTTCGATACACCGAGGTGGATATAGAACCATCTGAGTCTCTGGAAATGAGGAGATCAAGGAACGGAAGCTGACCATCCACCTCCTTCTCAACTGTAAAACGAATGGATGGTTCGACTTGGTTCAGATGTTCAAGGAATCTGTAAACGATATCCTCAGGAAGGACCGTAAAGGTGTCATCAACATATCTCTTCCAAAAGATAGGTCTAGACGGAAAGGTAGACAGTGCTTTCTCCTCTACATACTCCATAACCATGTTGGCAATAGTGACCGACACTGGGGAGCCCATTGCTGTGCCAAAGATTTGCTGGTAGAACTTCCCCCTGAAGCAGAGATAGGTGGCATCAAGACAGAACTTCAGCAGAAGGATGATGTTATCAATTGAGAGATGGGTTCGGTCACTGAATGTATCATCAGACAGCAGTCTCTCCCTGGCAACCGAAACAGCAAGGTGTACAGGAACCCTGGTGAATAACGAGACAACATCAAAAGACACAAAGATCCCATCTCCAACATGTTGTGATTTGATGAACTCAGCAAAGGATGAAGAGTTCTTAACATGAGAATCACTATTCCCCACAAGTGGAGAAAGGATGTGGCAAAGATACTTCGAAAGATGGTAAGTTGGAGAAGTGAAAAACGAAGCTATTGGGCGGAGAGGTGAACCAGTCTTGTGGATCTATGGAAGTCCGTACAGAAGGGGAGTGGTCCCACTGGACCAGTCACCCGCATAATATGAACATTACATTCTCCTAACACTATAAACTGCACTGCATTCTGTCACTGTTATTGTATGCCACTGATGAAGATAGTTGTACGAACTATCGAAACGTTTGGTTATATTACTTTACTGTCTGGTGTTTATTCATGATGTTCTCTCATGTGTGGTCATGGATAGCGCCTTGCATTCAGCCTATTTATGGCCACTCTCAACCTCACTGCTTCCGATTCAAGTTACACAATGATGAAGCTGCAATGCATTATAAGAACTGGAGTCACGAGAGTTGGGCCAAGGAACATGTGATCCTGCTAAAGGTAACACAATACACCTACATAATTTTATTATAAGTTGTCTCTAATGTTTGTTGTTTGATACATATATAGGAAGTGCCCAGTGGTTTGCCAGATTTTGTATAACCAGACTTCAGTAGAGCAGATGTAGATCGCTTAAAGAATGACATTCCTAAGTTGGGCACATGGATGAGTAGTGAGTCACGTACAGAATGGTCTGATTTACTGGAATCAGGGATAACTCAGATGTCTTCTAGTCCTCCAATTAACGATGATTACCAATGCCCCTACAACATTTGTGTGCATTAGCTACGATCCATCAAGCGTCATCCGCTGAAGAAGAGTCTGTCTCCCATTTTCCATCTCTACTAACAAGAGAGAATCAGGAATGCATTGTACGTAGTAACTTAATATATACATGCAATAGTAAACAAACTCATACATCATTGAGGTGAATTCTTTTACTTTATAATGTGTAGTGTACAAAATTGTTCTCCATCCTCCACTAAAAAGAGTAATCAGCTACAAATTTGTACTCCATCCTCACTGAGAGTAGTAATCCTCTACCACAGTACGTATTGTTCAAATTTGTACTCCATCCTCACTGAGAGTAGTAATTCTCTACCATAGTACGTATTGTACAAATTTGTACTCCATCACCACTGAGAGTAGTAATCCTCTACCACAGTACGTATTATACAAATTTGTACTCCATCCTCACTGAGAGGAGTAATCCTCTACCACAATACGTATTGTACAAATTTGTACTCCATCCTCACTGAGAGGGGTAATCCTCTACCACAGTATGTATTGTACAAATTTGTACTCCATCCTCACTGAGAGGAGTAATCCTCTACCACAATACGTATTGTACAAATTTGTACTCCATGCATGCCTTGTCTAGGCCTTAACTAATAGCTAATTATGCTGGCAAAGTTTTGACCATAATAAGTGAGTAACTAAAACCCTAGCATAAGAGAATTATGCCAGCATAATAGGCAACGTTAACATTCATAGCATAATAGACATGCTATAAAGGAAAAGATATTGAGCATAAAGGAACAGCATAATAGGTATATAGGAAAAATAGCCCTTGTCCATGAATTATTACAAAAAAATCACTTTACAATTTCATACTCAGCCTCATCATTTGTGGTGGCTATGTTGTACAGTCCATATGCCTCATTAAGTGTGACCGGAACATCACTCTGCATGGTGGTAGAAGTCATGACTTCTGCATAGGACTCATTCCTCTGTACCACATTCTTAGATTTCCTCATTCTAACCATCAGTAGACATTGAGTAATGGTGATAATGGTGAGAGTGACAATCAACAGGAAAGATATTGCTGACACTCCAATGATATAACCCAACATATACCCACAGTCATTCTCTCTCTCAAGCACACCAGGAACTATATAAGGACAAAAATGATCTGAGGTATATATGGGTAATTTCATACAACTGAAGTAATAAATCATTGTCCAATCAGCTTCTCTGCTGTAATTTAAAATAGTTAGACCCGGGTAGTGCCTTCGTTACGTTCGGGACGCTACATCCAGCCCTCCGCCGTTCTAAATCACGTATACGTAGTTCCCACGACTCGGAGTCTCCTCGGCGCAGGAGGGTTACAGTAGTTGGGTGTGTGTGTGTGTGTGTGTGTGTGTGTGTGTGTGTGTGTGTGTGTGTGTGTGTGTGTGTGTGCCAGTGTGTGTGTGTAACTTTAATAAGTCACATCTCACTTCTGGAGCGTCTGTTCGTCCTAAAAATTCTGTTACGTACTCAGCGGGCAACGGAGGTCGACACTTTTGTGGGGTTTTCTCTGAAACCGCTCGGTTGCAGAGATCCAGCACACCTCCGTTGACAGCCATACGTACAGTCGGCCATTTTCCTGCGGAAAGTGCGCATGCGCATTTAACCACTCGGCCTCTGGAGCATCTGTTCGTCCTGAAAATCCTGTCACGGACTCAGCGGGCAACGGAGGTCAAAAGCTTTGTGGGTTTTTTTCTGTCCGTTGCAGAGATCCAGCACTCCTCCGTTGAAAGCCATTTTCCTGCGGAAAGTGCGCATGAGCATCCAACATAGGGTGCAACATAGGATAAATCAGCTCAATACCAGAAAAGAGAGGTCGGAATCTGAATCCATAGACAGACGTTTCAAAAAAAAGGCCAAAAGTCGCTTCCGAGCTCCTCCCTGTGGAATAGCTAGTGGTTCAAGATTGGAGGTAAATGGTTCCATCGTTACAAATCATGATGAAGTGATGACTACATGGGTACACCATTTTGTGGATCTGGGACGTTCTAGGGCGACTCACCCTGAAGTTGCAAAGCGATTTGGCATTTATGCAAGCAAGTTCTCTTGAGAACGAAGATTTTGTGCTTGATACTCCCATTGTGGTTGAGGAGTTAGAAGGAGTCATCAAAAAACTAAAAAGAGGGAAGTCTAGTGGCCCAGATGGAATTATCCCTGAGCACATTCTTTTTGGTGGCCAAAACCTTAGGTTGTGGCTAATAAACATCTTCAATGCCATTATTAACCTGGAATCAGTTCCTCCTTGTCTTACCGATGCAATAATTGTCCCAATCTACAAAGGAAAGGGCAAGAACCCAAACTTAACATCTAACTATCGTGGAATTACACTTACTTCAGTGGTGGGAAAGCTTTTTGAACGAATACTGTTACAGAGATTGGTTCCTTTGCTGGAGGAGAAGGGTATACCTCATTATACTCAGTCAGCATACCAAGCTGGTATATCCAGTGCTGATCCTACTGAAGTTGTTCAGGAGGCCGTAAGGAGCCATATTCAACATGGCTCCTCAGTTTACCAGTGTTTCTACGATTTGGAGAAAGCCTTTGATTCAGTGGAATATAGCATTTTTTTGGCACATCTATTCAAAACTGGGATAAACGGGAAAGGCTGGGACTGGTTAAGTCTATCCTAGGTGCAGAGTTCGAGTGAATGGTCAACTCACAGAGCAATTCACTGTCCAGCGAGGAGTAAGACAGGGTTCAGTTTTGTCTCCAATGCTCTTTCTCATTGTCATAGATTCTCTACTAGTTGAACTGGCAAATGCTAACTGGGGGGTCTCTGTACAGCAAATATATACTGGTTCTTTTGGACATGCAGATGATCTCAGGTGTGTGGCTCCAAACTTATTGTCTGTTGAGCAACAAGCATCCATTGTGAAATACTTTACTGATAGAAATTTCCTGAAGTTAAACATGGACAAACTGGAGATCCTTGAGATGACAAATGGCAATCATGTGAGAGTGGACCCAATACAGGTTGGACCAGTAGTCCTAAAGCCCTCCAGCTCTGTTACATGCCTTGGTGTCATTTGGAGCAACTCACTTTCTCCTAAAGAATCTATCGCTTACAACATCTCTAAGGCCCGTAGATCCTTTTTTGCCTCTGGTATCTCCAAGCGCAAGTTAAATCCACTCTGCTCTAAAGAGGTGTTTTTCAGTCGTAGAGGACCTCACCTATCTAGAACATCTAATACGTGACCATCAAGAGCTAGGGTTGGGGCCTGTAGAGGAGATGTATTCAAGCCTTATCTCTGCTTCATCAGACATCCTTGCTATTGGGAAGAATCTAATGTCATCTAAACATCCCACTTAAATGTGTCATTGTTTTTTTTTGGAACCATGTTATTTCCTTGTTTGTATCTATGTATTATCTCCTTTCAGAGCTTTAACATGAACTTTATGAAACACGTGTACTTGGTAAGCGGCCTGTGTGGAAGTTGTCGTGAATTGAGTTTCGTGAGCTGCTGTTGGTCATGTCTCCAAGCAAGGTCTGCCCACAATGGCATGTACTCATGGCGCGAAAGATTCTTCGGTGCATTCATATTTATAAACTGCCATATGTATATATATAGCACAGCTGCATCCTCAGCCAAGGACTACAGTTGACTATGAGTCATTACTCTCTGGTTTTTGTTTACATACACCCAGACATATACTAAATTAAATGATTAAAATCGTTATCCCAAAGTTCACTCCTAGTACATAATGCTACTTTCTCTATTATGTATCCATCTCTCTCTTGTCACAACTCACCTAAAGTGCTGTTCAATGATTCAAAACAGACTAGTTCACATTTTGGCTTAATTGTGCCTGTACTGGTAGGGGTACTGCTCAGTGATCCATGTGTGGTTGGGGTACCACTCAGTGATGCATGTGTGGTAGATGGTTTCTTTATTTCTAGAGTATTAAGAAGAGTAATAATAATAGAACCAATTTGTGACTCCATAGTGGTATACATAATTATAGTAGTGAGAAAAGTGTCTATTGGAGTAAAGTGACTATAGCTACAAGTATCCAGATCTACTGCAATACTAGAACCAACCCAAGGCGCTAGAGTAACTGATACAAGTGTGTTGCTAGCATGTTTGCTCTTTGTTCTAGTTATCAAAGTGCACCCAGAGACGGATACCTAAACAAACATATCAGAGACGGATACCTAAACAAACATATCAGAGACGGATACCTAAACAAACATATCAGTTACTGCATATGAAGAATAAAAGGTAAGTGTGACCTGTAAGAGAAGTTCGATAATAGTGACCTTAATTGGCAAAGGTTAATTATATATATAATTAGTTCCAGCCAACCACACATAGATCACTGAGCAGTACCCCTACCAGTACAGGAACTGCTCAGTGATCCATGTGTGGTTACACTCCTCCTAAGTGGACCCAGCTGGCTTACTTCTTTTTGGGCTATTATGAGCTTAGCAACCAGACTATATCATGGCATTCACACACTGAGTATATACAGCATGTGTAGCTCAAGGTGTGATTATTAGGGCCTGCAGCAATACTTGACCAGATGTTTATGCATATGATATGGTGAGCAAGAGTGCTAGTGAGAATTCTTGCTTGTAAATGAAATTTGAAATATAATACAGGGAATCATAGGGATTGCATAAAAATGAACAGAGACAAGATTGGGACACAGATATGCTATATACATCAATGTACCAACATTGGTACATTGATGTATACACCAGAGCATGTCTGTGTCCCAATATCTTGTCTCTGTTCATTTTTATGCAATCCTTAAACATTTTAAGTTTCCATATCATAGGGGGCGGAAGCATGGGGGCAGTGGGGGCACTCGTCCCCAAACCTTTAAATGCATGGGGGCATTGCCCCCATAGAATTACGATCAAATGCAAAGCTCTAGAACGACGAGAGCTGCAGCGTGGTGATCACTCCATGCATCTGTAGTGTTGCACGTGAGTAAGCGATAATAGATACTAGATATTCTGTGGGTGGAGATTTCCACCTGGTCCCACCCTGGGTTCCGCCCCCATACTCTATTTCAACCTCCTCCGCCTATGCATATTATGTACTTACTAGGATTGGTAATATGACTACTCATAAATCTGACTTCTCCCACATGAACCCACTCAATGTCTTCATCGGCAAAGCTCACTAGAATATGCCATGAGCGGTAGGATGAGATGAAATGTCCAAGAGGAATACTGACATTTGATAGTGAGTCACATGATTGGGACTGGGAGAGTACGTGGATTCCGGTGGTTCGTTCCATGGGAGGGTTGAAAGCTAAAGTGCTATTTTGATAAGCAAACACATAGACGACTAGAGCACCAATGTTCCACTCGAGACAGAGAAACATGTCCAATTCAATTGAAGTAGGAGACACAGCTGTGTCAAAGTCAAATATCAGCAGCACATGATCAAAACCAAAAACATCATTAGCTTCATTCCTCCTCACAGTCACTAGCTGAGATGCCCAGTCCGAGGTACTAGTATCAATAGCTGGAGTGTAGCCATCAACCAGGTGACTTTTATCACTGTCACATACCATCACACCACCTCTGTCTACAAGTGCACTAGCACATCCCATGTTGGTATCAGATCCATTGACTGACTCTAGTCCACGCGGCACTACCTGCCGTGGTAGTACTTCAGCACCTAACACAATAGATAATAAGTTCAATCATCATGCATACTTTAGATCTCACTTTACCTGTTAGAGAAAGTATTGCAATAAAAGTTAACATGAAAGTTCCACCCTGTATAAATATAAAACAAGACGCCACACTCATGATCATAATATTTGGCGAGCTGGAGCGAGCTCGCCTACATATGTACGTGCACTATATGGCTAATTGCGCTGTTTATTAATTTTTTCTAGGTTCGGATTATTATTAGGTCACGCGAGTCGTTATTGCCACAGAGTTCCGTGAACTGTTCGCCTCCAGAGTACGAACATGCGATCCTGCAAACGCCAAAATCATGATACAACTGACTAGCTAGTGCGTAGAGCTGCTAAACACATGCACATTTCACTGCTTACATCATTCATATACATACAGTGACAGTTTACGTACTATACGTTAATAACGTAAGCTTTCTGTTGAGTCCTTGCACAGACATTATATTCTAAGTTCATGACACTTGGCGCGTTTTCATCATTCGTATGACGTTACATCCTCCCTTTTACTAATAGCTCGTATTCCAGGTAGCGTTTAGTAAGTGCTACATTAGGTTTTAGAGCCTGCACTTCATAACCCTATAATAGGCCTAGTGGCTCTCTTCTGGTGGTAGTCTTCTAGTGGCACCTTTACACAACTCTACTGATTCTAAGCCCATACAAAGTGTTGCTATATACACAAGTGAACCAATGTATCAACTCCCCCCCTCCTCAAACACTTACAAAACATGCATCTATATCAACTAATTTTAGGCAAAAATCGCCACAATTTCCACAAAATAAGCATCTAGTAGACCCACGCACATGACATACAACTGCCTTTCAAGCTAATACCGCCAAAGAGAAAGGAAGTTAATGTATCAAATACCGCTAAATATACAACCATTCCTGTGTGGATCCAAAACACACAATATCATTGAACGCCAATGTAGTTGTGAAATACAGAAGTGAGAGAGCTGTAAAGTCTATACGAGATATTTCTCAAACTGGTCTGAGTCACCAATTAAACTTCTAAGTTTATCACAGCTTTCCAAACACTTTGCTTACATTTATATTCATATCATTTAACTTTTTTGGAGTTTAGAACATTCAACTGCCATGAATTTGCTCAATAATATTTTCTTGAGATTATCATGCTGCCATTGCAAGAACACGTTGGTAGTATATACAGTTTCATATGGCACCTCATTTCTTTCTCCACATGCAGATTTATATGTTTACAGTGCAGGGGCGTAACTAGCGTGAGACAGAGGAGGCAGTTGCCTCTCCTGCAGGCCAGTTTTTGACCTTAGGATTATTAGGTTTCGCCGCGAGCGAGCGCCAGCGGCAATTGTATAAGGCTAAGGCTAAGGCTAACAACCCGCGAGTTTAGCTTGCGTGCCTGTGCTTTCATCAAGTGTCCATCACGCACCAATTACTTATTCATAGGACAACGAGGCCACGGCCTCAATGTTAGTTACACCTCTAATTCGGTCGGTGCTGCCTTATAACTTCTTGTGGATTGCGCTCTCGCTTGCGGTTAGCTGCTGTCGAGGTACATTGCGGTTGTACGCGCATGCACGGGTATTTTAGACTAATGAATAATTAATAAGCCTCCCCTATGATTCAATCCTAGTTACACCCCTGCAGTGTACTTGTCAAGAGGGTCATTACACAGTACATGTCTGTACACATGTATACACTGTCTATACCTTTGTTATTGGGATATCCTTGATGCCATGCATATTCCTGTTTCCAAAGCAAACAACATTACAGTGGAACCTCTCTTAACAGCCACCTCTCAACAACACACAACGACCAATAGCCCTGGTCTCGATTTAACTTAACCCCTGTATAAACCCCCCTCTACAACATTCACCCCTGTATAACAGCCAAAATGCCATTCCCCAAGGGTGGCCGCTATAGAGGGTTTCCGGTCCACCGTATATGCCATAAGAAGTGAATTAAACACTACAATTTTGGGAGCCTGCAGCTGTAGAGGAAAATGAAAGGTCCTCTTAGCGTTTAGTAAGTGCTACATTAGGTTTTAGAGCCTGCACTTCATAACCCTATAATAGGCCTAGTGGCTCTCTTCTGGTGGTAGTCTTCTAGTGGCACCTTTACACAACTCTACTGATTCTAAGCCCATACAAAGTGTTGCTATATACACAAGTGAACCAATGTATCAACTCCCCCCCTCCTCAAACACTTACAAAACATGCATCTATATCAACTAATTTTAGGCAAAAATCGCCACAATTTCCACAAAATAAGCATCTAGTAGACCCACGCACATGACATACAACTGCCTTTCAAGCTAATACCGCCAAAGAGAAAGGAAGTTAATGTATCAAATACCGCTAAATATACAACCATTCCTGTGTGGATCCAAAACACACAATATCATTGAACGCCAATGTAGTTGTGAAATACAGAAGTGAGAGAGCTGTAAAGTCTATACGAGATATTTCTCAAACTGGTCTGAGTCACCAATTAAACTTCTAAGTTTATCACAGCTTTCCAAACACTTTGCTTACATTTATATTCATATCATTTAACTTTTTTGGAGTTTAGAACATTCAACTGCCATGAATTTGCTCAATAATATTTTCTTGAGATTATCATGCTGCCATTGCAAGAACACGTTGGTAGTATATACAGTTTCATATGGCACCTCATTTCTTTCTCCACATGCAGATTTATATGTTTACAGTGCAGGGGCGTAACTAGCGTGAGACAGAGGAGGCAGTTGCCTCTCCTGCAGGCCAGTTTTTGACCTTAGGATTATTAGGTTTCGCCGCGAGCGAGCGCCAGCGGCAATTGTATAAGGCTAAGGCTAAGGCTAACAACCCGCGAGTTTAGCTTGCGTGCCTGTGCTTTCATCAAGTGTCCATCACGCACCAATTACTTATTCATAGGACAACGAGGCCACGGCCTCAATGTTAGTTACACCTCTAATTCGGTCGGTGCTGCCTTATAACTTCTTGTGGATTGCGCTCTCGCTTGCGGTTAGCTGCTGTCGAGGTACATTGCGGTTGTACGCGCATGCACGGGTATTTTAGACTAATGAATAATTAATAAGCCTCCCCTATGATTCAATCCTAGTTACACCCCTGCAGTGTACTTGTCAAGAGGGTCATTACACAGTACATGTCTGTACACATGTATACACTGTCTATACCTTTGTTATTGGGATATCCTTGATGCCATGCATATTCCTGTTTCCAAAGCAAACAACATTACAGTGGAACCTCTCTTAACAGCCACCTCTCAACAACACACAACGACCAATAGCCCTGGTCTCGATTTAACTTAACCCCTGTATAAACCCCCCTCTACAACATTCACCCCTGTATAACAGCCAAAATGCCATTCCCCAAGGGTGGCCGCTATAGAGGGTTTCCGGTCCACCGTATATGCCATAAGAAGTGAATTAAACACTACAATTTTGGGAGCCTGCAGCTGTAGAGGAAAATGAAAGGTCCTCTTTGTGGAAAGCTACTGGACCTTCAATATGCATATTAAGTGTGTGTCGCCTACAGGTTAATGTGGTGTACTCTCACAGTGTCCTGCTAACACAAAAGCCTCCTGCTATAAAGTAGACACTTGAGAGCTCTATTGAACCAAGACTTTCCCCAGGCCCATTCCATTTGGGAACTGTACACTTTATCATTCAGTGGAATGAAGCAGAAGTCAGTTCTGTATGAGTATTGCAAAAGAAAACGTTGTATAGTATACTATTGCAGTTGGGAGATACTAGTTAACATATACATAGACGGTTGTTTTCTAAACATGCAATTACCAAAACAAGTTGATAGTGGCTGTAAGAGCGTTTCTGCACTTTTTGCTTTATAAGGTGATGTTCCAAAGCACTATGTTTATACATATTTTGGCATTCATATAAATAACCAAATACCTACATGCACATAAATGGTGTAACTGCTACACTAGGAACAGTATAGCTGTAAGAGTGTTTCCAGAATGGTTGTATTGATCACAGTTGTCTTCCATGGTTCGAGACACTCAATACCACATGGAGAAATACTATTGTCATGTATTGTGCATGTAGCCCAAGGAGATAGAATGTGACCAAATTCGGCAGCAATCATCACTCAGACTGGCTTCCTGTGTGTTCTATGACTCACAAGCAGATGATGTACTGGCTGCTCCATGTCCATTTTTGTTCCCAAGGCATATGATAAAGAACAACATCAATCCTCTGCCACCAAAAATGAATGAGTTAAACACAACCATTTGTGGGAACCTCTCCAGGGAAATGAGAAGGCCTCTCTGTGGAAAGTGTATTAATGGTACTGGGCCTTCAATATACTCCATTGGGAATGAATGTGTTCCCTGCAGCCCAGTCAATGTGGTGTACTACCTACTTCTACAGTACCTACCTACCACTGTGATAGTTCTTGTGATGGTTGTATTCCGGCTCAATGTCACAGCAGCACCTATGGCACACTACTTGTTATTCTGTAGTATACTTGTACTCCACTTCAAGTTCATTGTGTCATACTACACTAACTTTATTTCAAGTGCCTACTACCTATTAAAATTTCTTAGCATGGTTGTGTTGACACTATGTGCTGTGTGGAGCTTTGATGCACTATTCTTTGTCTCTCCTCCACTCTGTATATCACCACACATGGAAGACATTTACAAGCTATTTATTGACTTCCTGGCTACTCTGTATCCTTTTATTCTAATGCTACTGATGTATATAGGAACTGAGTTACATGCTCATGACTTTAAAATCATGTGGAAGCCATTTCACAGCTACTACATATGCTTCTACACAGCCTGGGGGGCTAATGCATCTATGATACAGGCATTTTCATCACTGTTCTTTTTATCATATGCCAAACTTATTTTTTTGATATGTTTGCCAATTTTGCTGTCATTGGTTGTAAATTCAGAGGGAAAAGTGAAGGAGAAAATGGTCTATGTTGATCCAACTCTTCATTACTGGTCGAAAAACACATCTACAAAATTGCCTTGTCCCTATTCCTTGGAATATTTCTCTTTTTGCCCCCTCTGATTCTCCTTATCATCCATCCTACCTCCTTATTTGGAAAGATCAGCCGCCACCTTACCTACCTTCCCAGGTACATGACATGCTCTCAGTAAGGGTGGACCTCCAGTGGGGACCCTCTGAAATTTACACTGGAAATTTAGTAGGGGACCCCCTGAAATACACAAAGGAACCCCTTGAATACTAGTTACAGGAACCCCTTGAATTAACATCCCTTAAATGAAAAAGAAGCAAACAAATAAAAACACCTTTGATCCTCTTTGTGTATTATTTTCCATCCATTGAAATCAGGGGAAGGTGTATACAGTACACAGCCTCAAAAGGTCTTCATATAGTTGCAGGCATGAGCTGCCTTCAGTTCTGTCAACAGGTAAAGCTGGGTCGTAAGGCACACCTTCGAATTCCAGTCAGCACTGCTGTCAACATATTTGGGTTCCATCTCATCTCAAAGGAAACCAATGTGAGTTGATTGATAGCTCTCGTGTACATCTGTCCCTACATCCATCACTATGTATATATATACATGTTACATCAACTAGTGTGATAATCACGTGACAGCACAGATTCAGCATGTACACTACATGTACTTTGTACTCCGAACATCGGACCTCTCTGAAATAAGGACACCTTTTGCCCTAGGTCTGTGTACTTTTACTCCCTAAAATCAGGACACCTCACTAATCTGGACACTCTCTCCTGTCCCAAGGGTGTCTGGATTAGAGAGGTCCCTCCTTCTCCCTCTCCTCCAGTCCCTCCTCATCTCACTGAGCTACGAAACAGTTGAATGGGACATATCCACTGAGAAACATCAACTACTCTCTTCAAGAAAGCCAAATCCCTGCACATCGTAATCAAAACAAAGATGGTACGTGTGGGACTGAATGGAAAATGGTAGCCTCCATCACTCTGTGTACAACAGGCCAGGAGAGGGGGAAATTGAAATATGTAGTCCCACAACTCACTAAAGGTTAAAGTGTCCACGTAATGGGGAATTGTGGTGGTCTAGGACTTGGTGTACTAGTTTACAGTAGCCTTAGTACTAGCTACATTGATGGACACATGTATGCACATGTATGTATATACACGTACACTGACATATGGAACATTTCAATGTATGCTCCACATGACATGTCCACACATACATGACAATTTCCATCTACATTATTGTAAGTACACATGCTCACAGTAGGGAAGGTGGGAGGACAGTTACTGCTGCATGTGATTTCAGTGTTAACCCTTCTCCTCCTATATCCTCCTCAGGCTGGGCTCCTGTACTCGCTGCTGTCCAACATGACAGATTAGTACCTCTGTGGTTCCCATAGCAACACAAGCACTCTACCCACCCCATAAATTCTCCACATAATAGACATATCTCTTTCTAGACACTTTTCTTGTTACCAACTTCCACTATTTCTTGTGCATTGTATTGTGAATTGAACCATTTCTGTACCACACATTGAACATGAAGGTTGTGTTATGAAGTCTGGGGGAATGGTAATGAAAACTTGAGAAGGTAGCAGCTCTTTTATATTGCCTGGCCCCACATCGGAGAAAGGGTAGGGTGCACGTTGCTGGCAAGGCTTGTGGCATGAGGACTACTGGAGAAATGGGAATGAAGCAGCCTAGCTTGGTCTTATTGCCTAGTCCCACCAGTCTGTCGGCTGAGGTGTCTTACACTGGTACATGTATAACACTGGAGTGGAACCTCTCCATCAGGACACTTTGGGGACCAAAGAAAGTGTCCTGATTAGTCAAGTGTCCTGATTTCAGTGTATTTAGTAGAGGAAAACATGTCCTGTTTAATGAGACATCCTCAGCTCTTGCCATCCCAATTACAATGTACAACCTCTGAAATCAGGGGGACACTTCACTAATCAGGACAATTCCTTCTGTCCCAAGAGTGTCCATATTAGAGAGATTCCACTGTATTGCCAACAACCGAACTAAGACCATAATTGTGGAGGTATAAAACTACACAATGTATAAGGCAATGGGATATCCATGTATAGAGATCTGTGTGTATATGTACATGATGAGTACAATCATTTACAAATAGTGTAGAGTTTACTGGTACTAGTGACTACAGATTGTGACAACTATTGTAACCAGAGGGGTGTCCAGAGAATCGGAGGCCATTCCATGGAGAGAAGTCAAATTGTACGGGATGAAGTAAATAGTGTACTGTACTTATGACTGGGGAGGAGGCACTATATGGAGAGAGAGAGAGAGGAAGAGCAGGGATTGACAAAAACATATCATGGTAGAAAGCAAAGACTGCATGTAGAGAAATAGGTAAGACTTTGCTAGGGAGAGTTAGCATTTACCAGATATATTGCAAAAAAGTCACTTCTTTCTCCTCTTAGCAGGAGGTGGAGAGGCTGACTCACTCACTGTAAGTGTGGGAGTGAGGAAACAATGCACTTTGACTTCAGTAAATATTTTGTAGCTAGCTATTACCCCAATCCCTATTACTTCTTTGGGGAACTGTTAAAACAGTATGGCATGCACAAATTTTATACACGTGTGACCGATTGTAGAATACTGCTGTAGTGACTGATTATCATAGAATATTTTATGGTATATAGTATTCTATGTTTTGACCGAAAATGGGGTGTGGAGGAGTAGGGGAAAACTCAAACTGGGGGATCCCAGTGTCCCCACCTTCTGTATGCAACCTTGCCTATACCAGAAGTTTGTTGCGTTTACCATTGTATTTCTGAGCTATCCGTTCAGCTAGGGCACGATCATTACCCCCAGCAGGATTAGCCACTGCCGCCACCAACAGTTTCCAGGAAGGAGGTCCGAAACGAGAAGTATTGTATGCCTTCTTCAGCCACTCAGTCAAAACTGCAGACAGACATTCTTCAACATTTGTAGGATGATTGGCTCGGATCCTGTTGAGTAAGTCAGGATGCAGTCTCAGAGCCTCTCCAACACCCTTCCAGTTGTGAGCCACATTGAGCAGCTCCAATTTGACATCAATGAGATCATCAATGTCTGCACAAAGAAGCACAACACTCAGTGGACTGTGTATGAGGTACATGTCCACACTCCCACCCATAACTACATGTATACAGTCCTACCCACCTAGCGTTTGTTCTTCAGTTGTTAATGGATGAGATGGGGATCGGGGGGGAGTAGAGGCTGAGGGCTGTGGGGTACCTGTAACAGAATCATATAGTCAATAACTACATGTATACGCCTTACTGGACTATCCCACTAGAGAAATAGAGACCCCACCCCCTTTATTAACATCTGTACCTAAAGTGTGTTCAGTTGACTGTTGATGTGAGGTGGCTGTTGGTGGTTGAAAATTTGATGGAGTGGACACCAGTGAGGCTGTGGACTGTGGGGTACCTGTAGTGAAACATACAGTCAACACATTGTCAATACACATACACACATACATGTATATGTACATGTGAATGGTACATGTAGGTCTACAGCCCTACAGGACCTCAACAGCAGACAACCTGTACTATGATGTAATCATCTCTACCTGGTGTGTGTTCAGTTGGCTGCTGATGTGAGGTGGCAGTTGGAGTAGACACCACTGGGACTGGAGGATGGGGACTGCCTGGAGTTGACTGTTCCTGTGAAGGGGTAGGGACTTCTTGTGAGGTGGCAGTTGGCTGTGTGCTACCTGTAGTAAACCATACACATACAGGCATCACGGAGACAGTGTACATGCACATGTGTACTTGTACACTTCCACACAGGTCTAGACTTGCCACACTCTACAGAGGGATACCTATCAAATGGAGGCTATGAACACTACAGGAAATCAGTGGAGTTGCCAACTGATCTACATTGTGAAACTCACATATCCAGTGATAGTCTATCTTCAGATCATTTAATTCACCAAATTCATCTGAGTCCCATGCACAGATCCAATTCTCCTCATCAGTGTAAGCAGGACGGGGAGTTGTATCCTCGTGAGTGGCTGGGCAGATAATGGCTCGGCGTGGCTTATTGTTTGAATATCCTAAAGTTTCACAAACTGTCTCTATTCCTTCAAAGAGTGCATTTCGGGTGTGTTGCCGCAGCTTCAGTTTCTTATTCTCTGTTGTGTGTACATGTACCTCAAAGAATTCATAACGATCAAATAGAGTAACTGAACCTGGATACTTGGGAACCTGGAACTGGATGCAGTCACGATACAGACACTTTGGCTTATTGGAAGAGAGGGACAGTTTCCATGGGTAGGGGTGACGGTTTTCAGGAGAGAGGACGTGGGACATTAGTGAGCAGAAGATTCCATTCTGGGGACCACCATCAGGAAAGTCTATAACTAGGGGACCTGTTGACACACAAATCTTTCTCATTTTCTCTTCAGGCATTTGCTTCAGAACACTTGGCATGAACCACGCATCTGGACCCTCATCAGTCGATAGTTTGGCAAACACCAGTAGCTCTTTCAGCAGGTGGATCACATCATCGGAGGTGAAGATCCCAGCATGGTAGTGGCTACTGAATCGCTTGCTATCAAGGAACTGCTTTGTGACTTGACCACGCTTATTAAATTGCTGCCAATCAGGAGGCAGTATGTCAGAATCTGATGTGGTGCTTGAAGATGAAGCAGTTTGAGGTTGCTTATCCTCTGATGCTGTATTTGCTGCTGGAGGTGTGTCAGTGGATGGCTCATCTTGGTCTGCTGGCTCTCGTAGCTCAAACATGAACTCTATCAGCTCAGAGACCTTGTCAAGAATCACCTGGGGGTCGATGAAGACAACTTTGGGGAGGATGTCACGGAAGTAGAACATGAGGTTAACACTGTGGAAAAAGTCCAAGGCACTGTAAAATGATTCCTCCTCCAGCCCCAGTGACTCTGCCACCTGCCAGCATTCGTCACGACTCATTACCATCCTATCCAAACCCTCAGCAATGCTTCGTAGCTTCTCATTGAAGGAGTCCCATCGCAGTGGAATTTCGACCTCCATAGCTGGACACTGTTCCACGATACACTGTCGAACCTTCTCTGCAGTAATCTTGTCAGTGGCATCTGGATTCAGGGCATTGATCTCGAAGATCAACTTCTTGGGATTGCACCAGATAATTTGGTGTTTAAATTTTGGTGGAATTATCTTCTGTAGTCGCTTGTTCTTATCTTCCACTGTTTCTGAGACACATTTGTGCAACTTATCGCGATGAGTGCCAAGAAAGAGGAGCTTGAGAGGTTGTGTACCAGGTACCTTGGGGACTCCACTTGCAATTGGGGCTAGGGGACGTTGTTTCCTCTTGGAGGTGAATGTGTGCATGGTTCGCATGCACTGTTTCAGGTTTTCTTCATTTGTTCGGATGCATCGGTAGGGCTTAGACACAGGCTTGCCTCTGCGGTAGTAACCGATCTTCGGATGCTCATCCAATGCTTGTGACAGGTCAGTGACCAAGATGCAGGCAGATGTCTCCCCAAGGAACACAGTCATGGCTTCAACAAATTCGGGCTGGCCTCCACTGTCTGTAATGTACACACACACCTCCTCCAGAATGGTTTCGAGATCTTCACTTGGAATGTTGATGAGTGATATGAACTCATCGTCTACCTCAGAAGACTGGAGGAGGGACTCAAGTGTCACCTCTGGGGGTGCATCAGATGATCGTCCTGCGGTGGCTGTTTGAGCTGCACTGGTAGGAGTGGGGGAAGTTTTAGTTGGTGGTGGTGTGGCAGTGGATGTCTGGTGGGTTGAGGCTGGAGGCTGGTCTGGTGGTGAGGTTGAAGTGGGAGTGGTTTGTGATGAGGTGGATGTTGAATCACTGGCTGTGGTAGAGGGTTTGCCTAGTCGCTGAGCACGGGCTCTCAGGAGGCAGGCAATGTATCGCTTCTTCTGTTGTGGAGTCTTCTTCACCCAGTTTACTTTGTTGTGAATGTAGAGGACCTCTGTTTGGACAGGCCTCTTCAGGAGTGGTGTGCTCTCTCGATCCTCTTCTTTTGGTGGCTTCTCGTCCATCACTGTCTCTAATGATGTTGATTTCCCACTCCCTGCAGTTCCCACCAGAACTACTTTGGTAATGTTCTTTTTTGAAACACCTCGTTTCATTTCTTCTTCATAGATTTGCTTGGCACGATGTCTCCCTATAAAATTTGAGAGGAAAAGAAGAGTTAGGAGTTAACAAGAGATGAGGAAGAGAGGGAGTGAGAGAGGGAGGGAGAGAGAGGAAGGAAGGGAGAGAGAGATGTAGGGAGAGAGGTAGGAGGGGAGAACAAATGTATACTCTATGTCATATTACAATGGCCCAAAATATGACTGAGCTAGACATATTCAGATAAGCTACTACTTTAGTTCTATAGACACTGAACAGATACATGACATGTGGTAATACACAGATAGTGTATAGTAGGAGTCACACTTTTTGATGCTGTATGTGTACATGTACATTACACATCAAGGCTGGGCATTCACCTATATATATATATGATGTTTGTTGGGAGTGGGATAATGGGGTGGGTTTCTTTCTATATTCTTTGTTAAAATTGAACAGGAAAAAGCACCAATGACAAAAGGATACAAGCCAAGTCTTCACATGTTATCTTCTATGAAAACGTACATGTACTTTGTTAACTCCACCTTTTTTTTGTTACATGGGTGTATGTACACAGAATAGAGAGGAGTGAGGGAGAGAGGGAGAGGTAAGAGGAGAAGGGATGTAGGAGAGGGGGAGGTATACGTGAAGGAAGAGGGAGTGTTGGTATGGGTGGTGTGTGATGGATGAGAATGCTGAGAGCAAGGAGGGAGGAATGAGGGAGGGAGAGACTCACCTGTGGGGAACTTGGACTGTACAATGTCTAGTGTTCTGTGACACTCTTCGTCTTCCATCTTGTAGAGGACATCTGACACATGCTCCCATGTCGGCTCAGGGTGTTCTGTCACATATACCCTAAGGAGTTCAGCTTTCCTCTCCCCATCAGTGTGGAACTGAGACTGTATCTTATCCAGTGTGGACTCTGGTACTCTCATCACTATGCCAACGTCCTTCCACAGTCTATTTGGCAGTGAGTCCAGAGCTGATGTCAGATTTGAGGGAGTGAGGCTGGGATCTGTGGGTATAAGAACATTTTGTTTTTACACTCTCAACAAAATAAAGTATATGTACATGTACAATGTACACCCAATACTCCTATACTCAACTTTGCTGTATTCATGAGTGGATCCCAACCAAATGTGCATCAATTAGTGTGATCTTCTGGAACAATACAAAATGAAAAGTACTTGGAAGTCCATAACCTTTGTACAATGGGATCGTACACCTCCTGTCAGATGACTTCCTGCCTGTTTTCACTCTCTGGACATAATTAACTTGCATACCCCCTCCCCAAGATGTTAGCTCTCCCTGAGCAACATGCCATGTTCCCCTTAATCAAGCTATGCTCTTTCCAACTTCTTGCACTTTACACTTCCCTGGACAATACACGAACTCTTTCAAAATATTTTTCCCTCCCAAACATTCAATTAGATCCGTGGACATATCTCACCACAACTGCATCATTTATGCTCATTAATAGGGGGTGCATGCTTAGAAAATGGAACAGCCCAATATACATTTCTTACCAAAAAGAGGAAGAGCTCAATATACACTGTTTACAGCACAAACATGTTCCAAAATAAATAGGAAACAGTTGTTTCTATTGGAAATCGTAAATCACAGACCACTTTGATGAAAATCAACCCTTCACTTTGAAAGTGTAGGATACATAATTCCTACACTTTGTTGTAATTAGAAAAGTGCAAGAAAATCCCTAGACACATCCAAATGCAGTCATAAAAGTGAAGGTGAAATTTAAGGAATTGATAGGAACTTTAGCCAAAGTGCAGGGTATATTTTGTTTAATGCCTTAATTGTATATTTGGTGGTCAACAATTGCCTATTTAAAATGGAACACATTGACATATTAACTACTCCATAAGCAATGTTTGCACTGCGACGTCATATGGTTTCAGCTTGGAAATGGTTGGGAAATAGCCAAGTGTACTCTGATGTGTACTGAAAATAAGCACTGTATGTACTGTTCTCTATCAGTTTACTGCTATATTTCCTACCATTACACAATTGTCACAAACGTCATTAAATGTTTACCTCCCTAATTCATGCCCTCCAACAGCCTAATTGTTGCTTCTCTTCTAGCTGGGAAAGCTGTACAGATAACCTGCATGGCCATGCTCTCTATATACACCTAATACTCTACAGTAAGTAACTTGCCAAACGAGAGATTGCCATAGCATCCACTATAGCATTTTGTCGATGCTATATTTCTTACCTGTTTGTACGTTTGTCTCGACATGCAAGTCAAGAAAATCTCCAACACTTTTCAGAATTCATTCATCAATGAAGTGGCCATTGCAGGTAACAGACAGCCAGACAGACAAAATGACAATTACTATAGCCCCCACAATATGTGGGAGGGGTCAAAATTGGCTGAGGACTCTAAATACAACGTAGTCTTTAGCAGTTCCATATCATGAAGATACAGTACACATGTACATGTACATGACTTTTTAATCATCCATGAGATGCTTAGAAAGAAAGGCAAGGCAACACAACACAACAGAAAGACAAAGCAACACAACACAACTCGCCCAAGGCAGTATTTTTCAAAGAAAAAAGCTGCCTCGGGCACATGTACATGGAGGATTGTCTACTAATAGTAGATTATTATTGCTGATTACAGTGAGGCTCCAGGGTACATGTACATTGTGATCCTGTACACAAGGCCAGGGATTTCATGGGAGATCGATACACAGTTCCTGACTGCATCTAACACTTCATTCACCTATTCATATGTACATAACCATATACTCACATATTAACACACATGCATGAGGCACTGTTGGCATACACATTACATGTACACCTAGAAGTAGTGGAAACTATATGTACAAAACTGTACATGTTATATAATCACCTGGGTTGTGTGGTAGGTATTGTCTGACTGTCTTCAGGGCTGTGTGCTCCTCCAGGTACCATAACACTTCTGCTATCTTCCCCCATGATATACCAGGTAGAGTCTGGAGGGAATACTGTAGACCTGCCGTCCTTTTCTCATCTTCTCTGGAGTATGAGGGACTGGCTCTGATCTCATCCCGCACTGAGCCGGGAACGCCAAGATAAGGCAGTAGCCCACCATCCCAGAAGTTCCTCACAGTAGACACAGCATGTAGTAGTGTGTAAGGAGTGAGGCTGCTATCTGGAGGGAGGAGACAGGAGGAACATACATCTACATTACTGCACATAACCCAACACTGCCAAATCAACATTACACATACGTACAACAACGATAACAATGACAACATCAATACATATATTCTGCATGGAAAATATGATGTATATACATGTAAACTTGCATGCCAGTCGTGATTCACAAAGTCAAGACTCACATCTACATGGACATGACACCAATCAATTTTCTTTTTCACTCACTACTAAATGTACATGTAGAAACATGGGTTCTTTGCACATGCTGGATCTGAGGGTACAATTCAAGTGTGGGAAGAAAAGGAGGATGTATGTTATTACTGGACAATCTCCAGTGATGGTGGCCCAAGACAAAGTGCACTGCATGTTAAATTGGATCTCAACATGTGTGGGGACAGGCTCGAACTACTTATTAGACCAAAGGCAGGGATCAGTGTGCAGTGCTGTTCACAGGTAAACGTCATGTAAGCTTTTGTTTCTTGGAAGGCTCTTGTTTATCGAGAGCACTCCCAGTGGGTATGGGTCACTGCAACATGTGCACTGTACTGGAGCTGCGGTAGAGCTGTATTGCACATGTGGTAGAATTTGAAGTGGTGTGAAACACTGCTCTACTGCAACTCAGGGACATCACTGAGTGGGGGTACAGGGTAAGGGCAGGAAGAAAACAAGGCTGGGGTGGTTGTCAAGTAACACTTGTCAACAATCAATGGAAATACATGCATCAACCAAAACCTCAGGTCATACCAGTAATCTCTCACGCAAGGACTAGTACATATCACTGTACACTACATCGATCTTCTCATTTATGTACATTGTGTATGTACCATTTCAGTACCATGCTCTTCTGTGCTCATCACGTGACATGTATTACAATTAATGCACATGCACATTGTAGTCAACATGTTTAGAAGACTGTCATCAATACCATTTGCATGGTACAATGCAGTATTGTTAATTGTATATCAGTAATGTACAATTGATGGCTACCTGTGAGAGGTTCAGCATTAGGTCTATAGAGTCAGCCAGGTGGCATAGTTTCATATAGTCTAGCGCCCAGATGAGTCTCCTCCAGCTTGCTAGAGGATCAGTGTTGATCCAGTAGCAAATTGACTTTTTCTTTTGCTCCATGTCATCTGCAAATTTCTGCCTTATCTCCTTCTGCTTTGACTTAGGTATGTAGAGAAAGTATGTCAGTGATGGATACCCACCCCACCACTTCTCTATCTCCCTTGCTACTCTCATCGCATTGGAGGGGGTGAGAGGAACACCTGGAGTACACATCAACACATATTGTGATAGAGAGACAAAGAAGAAATGGGCATTCTCTACATACCACACATACATGTACAGTAGTGAATAGCATCGTTCCCAGGCCATGACCACACCCCGTGAGAATAAGTTGCCTGGTTCCTACCATTCGCGCATGCGCAAAATTTCCCAGAAATCTTGGGAAATCGTGAACTACCATGTTATACATGTATCTGTACACGCATACATCAAAATGTATACTACCAGTTATGGTCCATGAACATTTTTCTGATAGACAACTGATCACGACAACTTCAAGTGTGCAGTCTCCTACGCCCTCTAGCGGCTATATATATAGGTACCCTTGGCACGAAGCTGAAGTAAGAGCAGATAGCATCTGTTTCAGCCATTTAAAACTGGTGGGAAAGATGAAATTGTGTCTGTATGGGTACCTACCAGAAAGTCAGTGTGCTACGAAGTGCTTCCATTTGTAACGGACTGTAAGCTAGCCACAAATCGGACCAGCACTGCAGTACTAGTTCTAGTGATATCCTCCCTGATATTGTTGAAGGTAGACTGTCCATGCTGCAGTCCAGTGATGGTGAACAGAGGTGTGCATCACTTCTTCGCTGTCAAAGATCCACATAAATGACACACTCCTGATCCTTTGTACGCTCAGCTGTTGTAGTGCATCATAGATAATAATAGCCTACGGACTGGGATTGGAATCAGGTCACATGAGCGTTACGTGTCCAATACATGTGTTCACTCTGCATTACAGTATTTCTCACATGGTGTGTACTTTGTGCACGGAGAGAACAGTCAGCCGTTACCACAGAAGAATCAGGTATTTTGTAAGCCTAGAAAAAGACAGAGTGCTATTGGATACTGAAGAAGACGGAGGAGACTTCTACAGGTGAGCTTTAATTGGGAAAAAGTTGTACATATAATGTATTACTCAATTCTGCACCTAGGTCTTCAAACAGACCTTCTTTGTGTACCTCTAGTATTCCCTGCCTGTACTCCAGGCATCTGGGAAACGTTGTTACGTTTAGTACTAACCCAAAGTAATTACATGGTTGCAAAGTCTAGCTTTTCATAGTGTTCTACACTCCATAAAGTGATGTTATAATACTTGGCTTGATCCTCTTTCTTGTGTTGTTTTGTGTACCTGCTAGCTTCCCATGCAAGCATCAACTGGTATTCTGATTAACCCTGGATACTCTTGAAGGTCTTGTTTGTTGCACTATCCATATTATATCCCTTCTCTCTGTTCCAGTTCAGCTAGATATATACAGTTGCTACTTTGGTCAGGAAGTTGAAGCTAAGTGTGCATCAAAAGAATGAGGAGAGAGAGAAGAGGGCTGCAAAAAACTACACTGTAAAATTCCCTTGTGTGCCCTAAACCTCCCATGCCCCAGCAACTTCAAAAGGACTGTCCTTTCTTGTGTCTCTCCCACTGCGTATATTTATGGAGGGGTCTGTGGAATCTGTACCAGCCTTTCACATTGACTCCAAACAGCAGAGTTGTTACCAAATAGTTTGTGTATACAATAGTAATATTATACTTTCTGTATACTTCTGTAGGGTGTAGATGCATCAGATAACTTGGTGGTCTGCAAGTTGAGTTGCGAGAATTCTCCCCAGGTGTTATACAGCCTTACCGTATATTCTTGGGTTGTACACTACTCTGGACATCAGGTATGTATATAATATGCCTAATCTAATACATTCACGTACATGAGTGTTTGTTTTAGGTGTGCTCACGAACACTGCCGGAGGGTGTTCCAATCATACTCAACAAAGACTTACTGGAAGTGCTTTGTAGCTAGATTAACAAAGAGCAAAGCCTTCTGTGGCAACCCAGACCCAAAGTTTAATCCTCTCATTGGTCAACGTAAAGGGGGCTTTCGTTCATCAACAGGTCAAAATACATTGGTTTTTTGACCATGTAATAGATGTGCATGACTCATCTCTTGGTTTGCAACCACGTGTCACATAGATTGTGAACTTTTGCTGCCACTCACAAACTCTGGTGACCATTGTGCAAAGTGTGCATTTCACCATAGTGTTTTTCGCTCTATGCTGCTACTTTAACTCATCAGTTGGATGTAGATGAAGGCCTTCATAATGGTCTCAAGAAGGTCATGATGGCAAATTCAGGGAGAGTTTGATCTAAACTAACTCTTGGTTCATTTCCCACCATCGTCTGGCAACAACAAGAGGCTGCACTGAAGAAAGACCTGCAATGGCACCCACTAAGGGTGAAGTGGTGATTAAGGTACTGCTCTAGTGGTGCATATGAGACACTGAGAAAATCCCATGTCCTTACCCTCCCATCACAACGCACCCTTCGTGATTACGCGTATGCAGTGAAAGCATCCTCTGGATTCTCCACTGAAGGGGACAGACAACTCAGGAGGCAGCTTGTGTCCTTACGTGTCCAGAGTATGAGAAGAATGTGATCATCACAATGGGGGATCTTGTATTTGACATGCATACCGGGGCAATGGTCGGCTTCGTCAACCTCGGGGACATCAACCAACACTTACGTCAATTTGAACAGAGCCTACAGTTGACCCCATCACATGTGGCCACCCCAGATACACTGGCCAAGTCGATGCTTGTGATAATGGTCAGGGGTCTATTCTCATGCTTTAACTACCCTTACGCTCAGTTCCTGTGTGTGAACCACAGTAGAGATGTCGCTATTTGACCCTCGGTGGGAGGCAGTAATGAGATTGGAAAGGTAAAGAATCATGCAGGCATAAATATTTATACAACAGGTAGCATTGTTGCGTGTTTACTTGCCATTGCCAGTATGCACATTGCTTGGGTCCATGGGCAAACATGTGATGGCCTCTCTGCAAATTAACAATTCCTCATTCAAGTTACATGATCCAAGCAGCAAAATTGTGTACAAGGTGCCTAACACATATACTGAAGATGGCCAGCAGCTGTACTTCTTCTCTGATCCCCCTCATCAACTAAACACAACATGTAATGGATGGGCTAGTACAAAGTGACGTCTCTGGATATGTATATTACAATAGTACCATTGTAATGTACATGTAGTTATCACTCAGTGCAATGGAAGAGAGATCCTATGGGATCACCACAAAGACCTCTACAAGAAAGGTGGTGGAGTGCACAGAAATGCCGCTGGATTACGCTTGGTTTCCAAACTGGAGTACGAACATGTTTTCCATTCCAAGATGAGAGTTTACCATGCTGCACAGGTATATATGTATATGCATGGAAACCATTTTATGGATTACACATGTGCTATACACATAAATAAGACCTTTCATTGTTCTGGTAGATTCTCAGCACATCTGTAGCCAAAGTCTTGTCTCTCACTGGTGGACCTGAGGTCAAAGAGATTGCCTGCTTCATTGAAACCTTTGACAAAAATTCTTTTATGCTCTCAATGTGAACAACTTCAGTGTTGGTCATAGAAAGAGGAAAACATTACAAATATATAATGTCATCCACCAACCTTGTATACTATAGTGGCTGAGTAAAGTGTTTCTTCCTTACCTTGATGAATGGGAATGGAGTGTAAAAGCACATAAGGCTTAGCAACTTAGATACTCTTAAGTCAGGAGACACTTTTAGGTCTTCAAATGACTGGTATGTGTTCTCAGTGTAAATTGCGAAATTTGCATGAGAACTGCTTTCTATGTCTACTTAGAGTTATGTCATTCCTTGAACTCATGCACTCCTTGTTAAAGATTCCTGGGGTTAAAGCCTCTTTAAGCAAGCCCCTTTGAGAAATTTTCCATGTGCCAGCAGCAAAGGGGAGGCGTAATTGATTCCTTGAGTTAATCATTTAACAACTGAAGTTAATCATGTACAATAAATGCATTGAGTATTATTACTTATTACATAGTTCGGTTCTCAGTCCCTTTGATCTCTGCAAGCTCTTCTTTGTACATTGCTTGTACATTTCAATGTAGCTATGCCCCGGCGAATGAGAAGCCAAGCACTGTAACCTAATGCTTGACAACTAGCCGACGTACTACACCCTCTTTTTCTGCATCCAACTTGAGGGTAAGCATGCACATGATATTATCGTTCTTCACCAGCACAACTTTCTCTCTAAAGTCGTCATTCATTTCACTTGTGTTACTGATTTACGATGGTGTTGAAGATTGTCTTCCATGGCAACAAAGACCATGCATATGACATCCTTTGCATGGCATAGGCCTCCCCTGTCTATGCATTGCTGTGAAGAAGTCACTTCGTTGTCTTCATCACCAGCATCATCTTTGCACGTATCATCAATTGCTAGAATAAGCTCTCCCTTCAGTGGATGGTTGCAGTGTTGAGTTTTTTCTTCAGTGAACAGCAAACATATCCAGCTGTGTATCAAAATGCATTAGTCTCTTCATGGATGATCTCCTCTGCACTAGCATCATCGGATTGGTGTGCCTTCTTCACCAATGCTCTGAAGGGTTTGTCTGAAATATACTGCCAAAATAGTGGTATGGATTGGCAGTCCCAAGGAACTTGTGCCACATAGACCAGAAAGTATATGAAGTTCTAACTTCATGGACACAGATTCTTCAGGTTACTGCTTACACACCTGTTCCACTCGTATCGCTGCAATGTGACATCCTCGCACCGAACAGCCAAGCTCAGATGAACTGAGAGCCACTTCAACGAGAAGTGCCATAACATATAGCAGCTATAGCGATTCATGGGTGTGGCATTTATGACGTCACATGCAACTTCCGCCAAAATGTGGAATTGGTGCAAAATGTTTCACGTTCGTGTGCTATTATTATCTATGCGTAGCCTCGGTTCCCAGGCCTTCCCCTTTGCGTATAATTATGTGCGTTTTTAAAATCGGGGAAGGCCTGGGATGAAACATCACATGAGGGATGACGTGCGCCCTGTTGGACCTCGAAGTCACAATTTAAGCTTCTAGCTCGAGAATAGAGCTAGACTTACGCCAGTGTAAGGCATACTGCATACTCACAAGCCACGTACGTCAAACGTCTCAGCTCTCAGGAGCGTAGCTAGCATTGGGCTCAGGGGGCTCGAGCCCCCCCTTTGTAATTTCAAATTAGGCCCAGTGACTATCATAGACCCGACAAGCCTGACAAACAAACAGTTACTGTAAAATACTTACCTTACATGCTAGTGCACATTTCTGTGTAACTGCACATATACAGAGACGCCGACATTAAAAAGTTCAAAAGGCTATCAGGTTCGGACGAACCCCCCTCTAGCTCAAGATGAGCCCCAGTAGCTAATTTAACTCGGAGACTCTACAGTGTCACTCACTACTCGCGACAAAGACTACGCGGAAGATGATATGCACATATATATGTATGTGTCCTGGACATACCTCACTACAGTACACATCAAGTTACTGCTTAGTAGCTACAAAACTGGTCGTATTGTGCGCGCTACAGAGAGTGATCGCCGATCAGTTAAAAATGGGGGCATGGCTAAACAAAATTTTCTGGGGGCTTCGCGCGCCGCTTACACACTGAGCCCCCCCCCATTATTCAAATCCTGGCTACGCCCCTGGCTCTTGCGAGTATATACAATTTGTGATTGAGGCTCACAGCGACACGCACTAGCACATCTACCCAACGTCTACCCTCACGTGATGTTTCATCCGAGACCTTCCCCAATTTCAAACATTTCCCTCCCCCACACAATCAAAATACCCACAATTACGTGCAATGGGGAAGGTCTGGGAACCGAGGCTAATCTATGCGTGAATGTACTGTAAGTGTAAACATATGTCACAGCACGCAGTGGGCCAGTATATCAATGTCATTTACCCTCCCCTGGCTTGCTTGTGTGGGAACAGTAGGAACCAGGCCACTTATTTTCATGGGGTGTGTGGTCGTAGCCTGGGAACAAGGCTAAGTAGTGAATGAATGATAACTACAAGGATGGAGGGTACCTGTGGGGAGAGCCTGAGTGAGGAGAAACTTGCAAGTGGACAACTCAATGTACATGTACAACTAAACTATATTGTTAAATGTACATATATGTACATGGATATTTTCTCCAGACTGACCCTGTACAAGGTATGTGTACATCACATGATAACTTATAAATGTATACTACATTGCACGAGGACTACAAAACCACCCAACCAATACATGGACACTAGTAGAATAGATTCCTGGAACCATTTATCTGCTACTGATAACTCCTACACAATTGGCCCTACATGTAGTCATGTACCTTCAGTTCTAACCACAACATATGGTTGGTAGTAAATGATAGAGGCTGGCTCCATGAGACTAGGACACAAACCTTCCCACTGCAATGTGATTGGTCGATTCGGCTATGAATACTCTCTCACCTCCTCCACTAAGGAGGAATGTAAGGTTGGGAGGTAACACTGACTAACTGACCAAGTCCCTCTCCCACCTTCTAGTAATCACAGACATGTTCGGTGCCCACCTGTGTATAAATCTACTCTAGGTGAATATGTATGAGCCAAGAGCAAGTTGTGGACAATCAAATCAGTTGGAGACAGTGGACCTATAAACTTTTTAGGCTATCTCAGGATTAGAGGAGAAAAAGTCCTGGTTCACAGTAGTCATATTAATATCAGTGAAAACACATACATACTAGTTCACCATCCACCATACACATTGCCATGTGGAAGTGACATCACATGCAGCTGCTCCATAGGTCTACTAGGGAGAGAGGGTCTAGCCACACTAAACCATACTCCTCCTAACCCTCCCCCTTCTCTCTCCTTTGCTGGGAAGGATCTGTACATTGCCATGAAAAGATGATGACTGAGGTCTTTGGATGTGTGGGAGTACTAGTTGACAATTAATTAATATGGACTCAGTCACTAGCTGGTATATGTGTGAAAGACTCATCAGCAACAAAACACACTTACCTCTCTTTCCCCTACTGGAAGTGTCTGTCTGGGTCCTTTCATATCTCAGATACTCCGGAACAAAATCACTGGGATAGCCGTAGTGACCCCTGGTGTAGTCGCAGTACCACGTTCTCAACGGGTCGTTGTCGTCTAAGGCATCCATTACTCCGGGTCACTGACGGCACTGCGATGGAGCTGTGGCTTCGAGCTTTGACGGCTCTCAAGCCGGCACACGGCCGACCACACACAACGAGCCTTCACTAGTCGATCGCCTTTTGTCTCGAGGAGAGCACAATGAGAAAATCTACCGCGCTTGCGCGCGAAACCATGCAGCCCAGGGGAAATGCCTTTGCCTGTAGATGGCATATATAACTGATCCGCAATCGCGCATGCGTAATTAGCCACAGCCTGTAATGGCCCCGTCTCAACCAGGACACCGGCCGCGCCCCCCCCCCGGCCCCCCGCCTTGGCTAGTTCCGTAAGCGCCCATGAATCCTCCGTGCCTATGCGCATAGGCGCTTGGTTTATATATGCCATGAACCATGCCTTTGGACGCAGAGGGGTCTGAGGCAGCGACGCGCGCGCCATCTGCGTGCGCGCGCGTACGCGTATATGTTCACGCTGTACAGCTCAGTCGTTTAGCATTGGCATCTGCTGCATCTATCTGCTTCAGCTGTATTCTGCTCGCCATCTCTTCTCTCATCTATGGTGGAAGGAGAGAGTTTTGAAATACTGGAACAGAATTTGCTCAGCCACGCTACTCAAAGCAGCTTTTCATCTCTCATTACACAATGCTTGTTGTGGAAGAAAATGTTGGGTCAGTAATGTAGCCACTCTTCTCAATAATGCTGGTTTCAATGCTTCTTTCTCAGGACACCATGTTTTTGACTGAAATATGATAAATTCAATTATGAGCTCATACTGTGACCAATTTATTCAAGTATGGCATGCCAACCTTATGAATAAACAAAGTTTAACTGGACATGGTGGAAATAAACTGAGATCTTACAGATTATTTAAAAAGGAATTTGACATAGAACCATATTTATTGAATGTCAGGTCTACAACACTACGTGTGTCTATGACTCGGCTGAGAGTGGGATGCCACAGTCTTGAAATAGAGCGCGGTAGATACCACAAACCGCAGTCCATCCCTGTATGTCAACGACTCTGTGAGAAATGTAACATGATAGAAGACGAGATTCATTTCATGTGTGTATGTTCCAAGTATAATACATTACGTGACCAACTTGAACAAAAAATACAAATGGACTTTCCCGGATACAAGTGGTTATCATCAAAACAGAAATTTATTTATTTATTGGAATCATCTAACAAGGTTATTAACAATGCAGTTGCATATTTCATACACAATGCTTTTATAGCACGTACATGTACTGACTAATGCCTCCCTGGCTTCTTTTGTCATTAAAAATATATTATTACTATTATTATTAATAATGAAACTGTAATTAATTTCTGTGTTTATTTTTATATGACTAATAGGCCTCCTGGCTTACCTTGTCAATAAATTTATTATTACTAATATTGTAAACTGGATCCAGCCCGTAATGGCCCCGTCACAAACCAAGGCACGGAGAGGCAAATTAAACTAGATGGGGGGTACCCCCCAACCCCCCCTAGGTTGGGGGGCTGCCCCCCCAGGCCCCCCCGCCTTGGCTAGTTCCGTAAGCGCCCATGGATCCTCCGTGCCTATGCGCATGGGCGCGTAGTTTATATATGCCATTAACCCTTTTTTATCTCCCATTATACCCATTATGGTTTGGCATATATAAACTACGCGCCCATGCGCATAGGCACGGAGGATCCATGGGCGCTTACGGAACTAGCCAAGGCGGGGGGGGCTAGGGGGGTTTGGGGGGTATCCCCCATCTAGGTAATTTGCTTCTCCGTGCCTTGGTTTGTAACGGGGCCATTACGGGCTGGCTAGGGTATGGCTAATTACGCATGCGTGATTACGGATCCAGTTTATATATGCCATCTACCCCCATTATGACGTATCGCATTATATCGCGAAGCGCGTAATATCGACGCATGCGCACTAGCACGACGTACCACTTGGTTAGCTCGCTCCCGCTCGCCCATAATACAACGGAATTCGGAGATAAATAGGGTGCTCCGAGTCGGCTGAATCTTCAGGTAAGATGTAAACTTGATGTACAGTACAGTAGACTAAGCCTATAGCCTCAGGCATAATGGGGGTGCTCGAGCACCCAAAGCACCCCCTGTCTACGCCGCGTTCGGGAGTTCTGAGCCGTTTCATGGGCGTGTCCGTGTTGGCGCCATCCCTACAGAGAGTACAAGTCTACCGAATCTCTGATATACTCCTGGGGGACAAACCGGAGATAGAGTACACTTGGGGCTATCAATCTACAACCTGGGGATATGGTACACGTCAGGGAAACAAATCATGCATCGTGCACGCGAGTGTGAGGACACACCGGCCGACTCTCCTTACAAAGCCGGTGTCACGGTAAAATGGGGACCCCCTAAAATAGGGAGCCCCGTCCCCATTATCCCGGTAAAACGGGTACCCCCGTCCCCATAATCACGGTAATATCCCCTGTCCCCATTTTACCAGTAGGATAGGGACCCCTCGTATTCATCAGATGGTGGGATTTGTTCTCTAGCATTAAGCCAGCCGTTAAGCACTAAAGAGGGGCAGGTGGTGGATCAGGTTGTTGAGTAGCCTGGGAGTGCTCACAATCAGGTACTATTAACTGGTATTCATTCTTCCATTAGTAATACAGAAATGCTGAACACACAAATGCCCATACTTGTTCTCATGTCCAATCAGTAGACAATGTTTCTGTTAGTGATTTAGGAATGCACAACAAAAGTGCTTTGAGGGGTTTTAAAACATCTCTCATTGTCCTTTGAGTGACCCACAGTCTGCTCCCTTAACACAATAACAATAACTGGAAGTGAGCAGACCACGACTACTGACTTAGCTAGGATCTAAACAGTATACAATAGAACAGCCTGTGACTCGGCTAGGATGCAGCACGATCCGCGCCGGACTTGCCGTCCGAGGGGCCCTGCTGTCCGGTGTCATAAAATTTTGGGGACTCCATAAGAATGGAGACACCCCGTCCCCATAATCCCAGTAAAATGGGGACCCTCTCGTGAGAATGGGGACCCCTGTGACTGTGCGGTACAAGCGTTCTGCGACGGATGGATTTTGACGTGAAGACATAGTAGAGGGAAGGCAGGGTTGCTAAAGAAGTTGAAATATGACCTGTAAGAGGTGCAGACGCGGTACGCGACAGTTGACGTCAAGACATAGCATAGGCATGGCTATGTTGCTAACGTTGTGACAGATGCCAAGAATGGTATCATTCCACATGTACTTAGTAATGCACCTATTTAATACTTATGCCTCTATCATTATGTTGTATTTTAAACTATTACGTACGGTTTTATTACATATGCACTATTGTAGAATAATTATGGACCATGGCAGTAGCAAAAGCTCTCGGGAGGGGGTCCATCGTCTATACAAGAACAGCCTCCATAGACCTATTGATTCCTCACACCATACCGTGACAGTATATATATATATATATAGTAGATCTAGGGATCTCATGTAGCCAACCACTCCATCATATGTGCACTGACACGACCATACAACACAAGATTGCTAATGTATCGGCAGTAATTATGCTCCTTGCAAATATCACAGTAACTGTTATATTTTTGACTAAAATACACAAGATATCCTTAACAGTGACAACATGTGATGCAACACTTCACCAGAGACAATTATTGAAGGGTTATCTAGTTAATTTGAAGTATGATAGACAGCAGGGAAGTGCTGAGCATGCCTTAGTCCTTAATATGGATGGAAAGATTGAAGGCACCCAGCCAACACTGCTGTAGGACTAAGGCATGCTCAGCACTTCCCTGCTGTCTATCATACTTCAAATTAACTAGATAACCCTTCAATAATTGTCTCTGGTGAAGTGTTGCATCACATGTTGTCACTGTTAAGAATATCTTGTGTATTTTAGTCAAAAATATAACAGTTACTGTGATATTTGCAAGGAGGAGCATAATTACGAATGTTTTCAACTTGATGGCTACTATTTCTAAAATTGGAGCCCTGCTATGAATTTCAATGTAGTCACTCTAGTTATATAGCTGTCTACATAGCCAGAAATCACTGCTGTACAATATAGCAAAACTCACTTCAAGTCTCTCTGTTCTTTTGTGTCTATACCCTTGGAAAGTCATGTATTACGGATGCATATATATATCAGCAGGCAGATAAAATGCTGTGATGAACGTCAAGAGAGGTTATAGTCACGCATTTAGATTATAGGGAGAATGCTTCATTTGTTAGTGATAAACATGTAGGTACAATGAAGTGAAAGCAACATAAAAGAACATAAAAGAAGCCCCAGGGCACAAGGTTCCATAAGAAGACTGTGAAAACACGGGTAACTAGTTGGGCTTGGCAAGGGCAGTACAAAACGAAAGAGACCTGGATGTCTGGGCAACGTAATATCTTGAGAGAACATCATGAATAAACACCAGACAGTAATATAACCAAACGTTTCGACAGTTCGTACAACTATCTTCATCAGTGGCATACAATAACAGTGACAGAATGCAGTGCAGTTTATAGTGTTAGGAGAATGTAATGTTCATATTATGCGGGTGACTGTGTTGTCAATAACGATTGCGCAGGCGTCAAGCGTGGAGCCCCGCCTCCAGAAGAGCGTTGCAGTAAAATGTACGAATGTGGTAAAGAACCTCGCTCACGGTTGATCGAACGACCACTGTACAGATGGATAAACCATGATTCGAGGAGACAACGTTGGCGTAAGTTCGGCTGACGACCGAGGACAGAAACTCCATCCCAATCGATGCGGTGTCCCGTCTGACTTGAATGTTCAGCTAAAGCACTGGACTGGGTGTCATTGTTCTTTACGGATCTCTGGTGCTCTTTAAGTCGTTGTGTCAGTGTACGACCAGTCTGACCAATGTAGCCGGCATCACAGACAGAGCAACAAATCTTATAAACCACACCCGAGTGATCTAGAAGGGAGGTAGGGTCCTTCGGGTGGGAGTCAGTTCGTCGCTACGTTAATACAACTCGTAGAATTGCAAAACTTTCCCAACACTTGATATTCAACTTGAGGTGCCGTCGTTATCACATCCTTCCCAGATACCTACGATTTAAACCTTTGGTTGTATCGCGTGAAGGTTTCAACATCGCTCAGAGCTGTGGTTTCAAGTTTCTGTCTGCGCGCATTAGTTTGGATATTAGAAATCTCCGCAGGCTCAAAAGGGATCTTCTACTTCAACAGACAGAACTAAAGTTGGTACTTCCACAGTGTCATTTCACATCCCTCCAGGAATTCTGTTCCACAAGCGGTCAGCATGTGAAAATGAGGTATAAGGCCAGACAGAAGATGAAATTTGATTCCCTCTGGAAAGAACGTAACAACACCTCTGTTCCCCCTCCTTCTAGCAGACATCGGTGGGTGGTTAATGTTTCTTCTAAGACCCTTAGTGAATCACAACAGTCAGTTCTTGCCAAAGGTTTGAACTTTGCTCCTACTCCCAATAAATGTGATATTCCTTCTATAATTACACCAGTGGAAGAGGCCATCGGTAGGTGTGAGGAGATGAGTTCTGAACTGCTGGTTTTCTTAGATCCAGAGTTGTTGGTGTTCTAGGAAAACCTTTTTCCGCTTCCTGCAACCTAACCCCAGCTGAGTTGAGAGCCATACAACAACTTAAGGTTGACACATCAATCATTATTCTACCTGCTGACAAAGGACGGACAACTGTAGTCATGGACAGAGTTGAATATGATACCAGGTTGTTATCTATGTTACAGGACATAGCTACATACAAAGAGCTTAAGCGTGATCCTGCACCTAGTCTACGTACGAAAATGAACTCACTTCTCCTCTCATTGAAACGACAGGGTGAATTGTCTGTCCCACAGTACAATCGACTTAGAGACTCCAGTGGAACCACTCCCCTTCTGTACGGACTTCCAAAGATCCACAAGACTGGTTCACCTCTCCGCCCAATAGCTTCGTTTTTCACTTCTCCAACTTACCATCTTTCGAAGTATCTTTGCCACATCCTTTCTCCACTTGTGGGGAATAGCGATTCTCTGAACTCTTCATCCTTTGCTGAGTTCATCAAATCACAACATGTTGGAGATGGGATTTTTGTGTCCTTTGATGTTGTCTCGTTATTCACCAGGGTTCCTGTACACCTTGCTGTTTCGGTTGCCAGGGAGAGACTGCTGTCTGATGATACATTCAGTGACCAGACCCATCTCTCAATTGATAACATCATCCTTCTGCTGAAGTTCTGTCTTGATGCCACCTATCTCTGCTTCAGGGGGAAGTTCTACCAGCAAATCTTTGGCACAGCAATGGGCTCCCCAGTGTCGGTCACTATTGCCAACATGGTTATGGAGTATGTAGAGGAGAAAGCACTGTCTACCTTTCCGTCTAGACCTATCTTTTGGAAGAGATATGTTGATGACACCTTTACGGTCCTTCCTGAGGATATGGTTTACAGATTCCTTGAACATCTGAACCAAGTCGAACCATCCATTCGTTTTACAGTTGAGAAGGAGGTGGATGGTCAGCTTCCGTTCCTCGATCTCCTCATTTCCAGAGACTCAGATGGTTCTATATCCACCTCAGTGTATCGAAAACCAACACACACCGACCAATATTTACATTTTTCCTCGCATCACCCCACTTCTCATAAGCGATCTGTTGTTCGTACATTGTTCTCAAGGGCGTCCACGCACTGCAGCTCTCTCCTTGAACGAACTGAGGAAGAATCCCATTTACATCAGGCCCTATGCAAGAATGGATATCCAAATGGATTCATTCGTGGCTGCAGATTTTCTCATTCACTGAAAGATAGTGACTCTACCGCCACCCATTAGAGTTTGTATACCTTATTACCAGGACCATTCAGACGCTATCAGAAGAATCCTGGCCCCTTACAATATCCAGGTAACCTTCCGTCCTCCGCCATCCTTACGCAACATTTTATCCCACCCGAAGGACCCTACCTCTCTTCTAGATCACTCGGGTGTGGTTTATAAGATTTGTTGCTCTGTCTGTGATGCCTGCTACATTGGTCAGACTGGTCGTACACTGACACAACGACTTAAAGAGCACCAGAGATCCGTAAAGAACAATGACACCCAGTCCAGTGCTTTAGCTGAACATTCAAGTCAGACGGGACACCGCATCGATTGGGATGGAGTTTCTGTCCTCGGTCGTCAGCCGAACTTACGCCAACGTTGTCTCCTCGAATCATGGTTTATCCATCTGTACAGTGGTCGTTCGATCAACCGTGAGCGAGGTTCTTTACCACATTCGTACATTTTACTGCAACGCTCTTCTGGAGGCGGGGCTCCACGCTTGACGCCTGCGCAATCGTCATTGACAACACAGTCACCCGCATAATATGAACATTACATTCTCCTAACACTATAAACTGCACTGCATTCTGTCACTGTTATTGTATGCCACTGATGAAGATAGTTGTACGAACTATCGAAACGTTTGGTTATATTACTGTCTGGTGTTTATTCATGATGTTCTCTCAAGGCAGTACAAAACCTCTATATGTACATACCCCTATGTGTAACTTGGCTTTATTATGACATCATATGCTTTAATTGGCGAGCGGAGCGAGCCCTCCTAGTCATGTCAACGGGCCGATTATTCTGTATATATACATATATATATATATATATGTATATATATGTGACGGGCGATGTACATACCGTAACGTTATACGTGCTTCTAATTTTACGTGCGCACTCTCTGCTCGCCAACAATGCAGTGGCGGATCTAGGGGGGGATCCAGGGGTGCAATGGAACCCCCCTTTTGGCAGGGTATTACGTAATTACGATAGTTTCGTCGTAGTCTTGCGCGTAATTGGCGCTCTTGCAATTGTGTAAGTGACGCTAAGTCCATCAGCGCTAGCGTTCACGTACACAAGAGCGCCAATTACGCGCGCATAGTAATAGTTTACACAAGAGTGCGTCATAAGCCAATTAGATCTACGCGCGCGCATGGGCGTGACTAACGAAAGGTGGGTGTGGTTCACGGCGACGCGAGGGTACTGGAACCCCCTTTTCTAAAATCCTGCATCTGCCACTGCAATGCGTAGCATTCAACTAGTATAGTACAGTGGAACCTCCCATAACGGACCCTCCGAGAAGCGGACACCCACGCTACAACGGACACTTGCCATGTTACGGATTGAAACTACCATAGCTGTAATACATTAGCAACCTCCGAGAAGCGGACGCTTCCCGATTCCGGACAGCGGACAAAATCTTTGCGCAGAACGGCGCTTCACCATGCATTTTTGCCTCTAAATAGCGGACACCCGGAAGCCACTCCCCTAAAATTGCAAAGTTGCGCTTGCGCAGTACGGCGCTATGTACGAGCGAACGTCAGTAAATTCTTGTGTATACAGCGAAACCTCACACGCGTTACAAGGAAGCAGTACTTGCTTTAGAAAATGTACGTGTACAAGTTTCTTGCATTCAAAGGACATGGAAAAAGTGTGTATTGGTCAGACAATTGATAGGATTGCCAATATTACACATCAATTAGCAAGACAGACAACTTTACTTGACTACTTTACACACTAACTCATGTACAAACTTCACTACATTACTTATATTCCACCCCAAGTTATAAAATTAAAATATTTCATGAACCTCCAAGATAAGGACAACCTCTGAAGAAAGGACAAAAGTGCGGTTCCCAAAGTGTCCTTTCTTTGGAGGTTCCACTGTAGTGGTATCAGAGAGTCCGTAGACTCTCTATGTAGGGATGGCGCCGACACGACACAATTGCTCGCTGATTTGCGGACAATAATTTGGATGCGTATCTTTTGTGACGGTGGAATATTCACAATGCAGTCTTGGAATAGCGCACGTAAGTGCGCTATTGGATAGCTGGATAGCTAGAGTGTAAGCTTCAGTGCAGATGGCTCTCTGCCTGATATAACAGATATCGCTGCTCTTTCTAAGCGCAAAAAGAGAGAGAGAGAGACGTGCTGGCGAACTGTTGTGACACTCTGGTCGGTATTGACGCAATTGATTCAGCGAAGGTGCCAAAACCAGCAAGGGAGTGCTGGCTTGTTGCAAAATTTGGCCTAGAAAAAATCATGGCGGCCACTTAAATGTTCAAGGCTGTTCCAGAAAGCCTTACAGACGCACCGCAAAGAAAGGAAATTGTATCTGATTCTGAAGACGTCGTAAGTGCGTTGATGACTGGTTTTAAGCAGTGGCGGATCTAGAAATTTAGAAAGGGGGTGCAACCAATGCGGAATTTTTGACGTGCCACGCCCACTTTTCGGCTAGCGCTACGTAGCTACCTTCGCAGCAACCTTTAGCGATCTTTAGCAACGTTTACTCCGTCAAGGTGAGTGTGTAGAACACACGCACGCTGCTTTTATAGGCCAGGGAGGTTTTGATGCTGTAGCTCCATAAGTTTAGTCAAGCGTGTATGCCTGAAAATGCACTCCGCCTGGGTAAAAGGGGGGGTCCACGGACCCCACGGACCCCCCCCCCCCTAAATCCGCCACTGTTAACTATCTCCTAACGGAGGAGCAGGCACCAACACTAGCGCCCATACTTGCCCCACTAGCCAGAACCTGTTATGAATGCGGATGACTATTGGTATCCAAACCATAAAACAAGAGTAAGCTTATATACATTCTAAAGTATATAAAACTAGGGTATAACAGTATCAACCAACTCCCATCTTTACACACAGAGGTTGGCCTCTTCCCAACTATACCAAGACTAGCCTCCCAGAAAAATTAGCTTGCAGCCATGATTTTAGTTACATGCATCTACATTTTTTACAGCATCAACTTTATTTTATAGGTGAAATGCTACTCTTTCACTGAGGACATGTCAGAGGTGTTAAATTGATAGTAAGAGTATTTATCTATTCTGACACTGAATCTGCTATCGTGTCATGAACACCTGTGTACATTGCCGTTTCTTGGCTGTGTTGCCCCAAATGTTAGCTACCACATTCCAAAATGAAGGGGAGTGGCTGTTCAACTACTTCAGTTCCTGGAGTTCCTCAACAAACACGGGATCACACATCATTCAGAGAAGAATGTGAGGAAGAAGGTGAAGAGAAACAAGTGTATTGTTGCCCACATGAAGCAGCATTTTCTGAAGAAAGGCGTTGTTGTGTCATCAAGAATCCATCTCAAAAAAATTAGGAGAGCTTGCACGATATGCAAGGGGTGCATTTGTTTTCTTAAAGACGAGCTTAAATCATCCATGACAGCATTCAAGCAAGGTATGTAGATTTTTTGTACTAGCTCGACAAAATAATTGTATGTATATACATGCAGACACAGAACCAAATGCGAAGTCTACTAGCCTCAGATTAGAGAGAGCTCAGAGTGAACCAGAAACAATGCTTAATGATTCAGGTACACTTATAAGTGATGTCCTTTGGTCCCTGAGATTTACATATTAGTGATTGATCTCAAAACTATTACCTATTTCACATACTAGGGATCAGCATTCCTGAGTCTCCAATGCCTCTTGAAGCAATCCCTGTACAAGACACATGTACAGGTTGGTTCACACATGCAGCCTATGGGAGAAATTAGACATGTGTGCATGGTCATCTGGGTCTTATAAAGAGCCTGGGGGCTCGTAGATGAAACCTAATGCAGCCATTTCCTTTTGTATGTTTAGTCTATGTGATGGCTGTACATATATACATTCCCTTGTAGTGTTTCGTACAGGGGGGGAAGGGGGGATATCCCCTCTAGCCCCCCCCCCCCCTAGATTTTGGGACTTAATTATATGCATAGTAGTAATATAATAGGGATTGTACATGTGTACAGCCACTAATACGCTTCCCGCTCCCCCCCCCCCAAACTTAAAATCCTGTATGAACCACTGACTTGTCATGTTCATTCCCATCTATACTTGCAGTGAACAAGGTACACATCTCCAAAAATATAAAGACAAAAGGGTTAAAGCAAATGCCTGTACAACTTTCACCAAAGTGTCGTAAGTATAAACACAATAAGTATGGTCTCCTATGCCCTATGCTTTCTGTGATGTGCAATAGTGTTTCTTCCCAGAACATGGCTTTGCTCATATATGTTTGTGTACTTCCGTTTTTCATGTAAGATGTATACGACCTTTGTGTATAATTCTATGTTGATGCTACATGTAAATGTCATGTGAAGTGTCTTTAGCCCTATTACTTGACAAATCTTTGTTATTAAAGGAAGGTGTACTCACATCCACTCCCCAGACTGGCTCTCCGGATAATCCAGGATTACAGACAATGACCCCATCACGTTGTAAGACATACATGTAGTATATATATGTGCTACACTATATTGTACCTCTGTGTTTCTGTTGGCAGCTATTATATGCATTGTCAGCCCACACTAATAACATGCACTGTTATGTAAGAGTGAACATGCACACACACACACACACACACACACACACACACACACACACACACACACACACACACACACACACACACACACACACACACACACACACACGCACACGCAACTAATATATCATGTCGTTGGAGGCCCACCTGGGCATTGACAATACAAAATAAATAGAAAGAAAAATAAAATATAGAACAGAGCTAGTGACATGAAAAGAGACCTAAAACACATTGGCCAAACACACTGTAGAATGAAGAGTCTATAGTGGTTACTGAGATCATGAGATCTTCCCATGTGCCTGTACTGTTCGTGTGCTGGCTAAGGACGTGCTCTGGTAGGGAAATGTTCAGCTCAGCTACCTCACATAATGGACACTTGTTTCTAGCATAATCTGGATAGGTTATGACCCTGACAAGATTCCTTACAGCTTTAATAGCGGAGGGACCGCAGTCAAGTGCATGATCCCATAGCTTTTTCCAGCCAACTGACTCAGCAATCAGACAGAGATGATAATATGTTGAGCCCTTGCTCAGCAGTAGAGTGCAGTCCTTCTTGCTGATGATGTTCTCTGCCTCCCTGACAATCTCAGTTCTTTCCTCTGGGTTCAGTGTATTAAGGAGCTCTGATGTGAAATTACAGTTATATCGCTCCTCCAGCTCCCTGCATTCACAGACAAGACTTATGGACTCTACATCGTCAACCAGTGCAGAGAAGGCCCTATAGCAGATACTCTCATAACCCTAGAGAGGAATCTCAACTTTCTGATGGTGCAGATAGAGTGTATGGAGTTCCAACCAAGGGCGATGCAAGCGGCTGTATTAGAATACCATTTAGGTAACTTAAGAGTCCTCTTGGCTAATTCGCCTTGAAACTGTCCTAGCTCTTTCAGTGACTCTGTGCACATGATCCAGTTTTCTACACCATAGAGTAGGACTGGTAGAACGCAACACTGGATAATGGAGCTTGTGGAGACTGGGCTCAAGTTACCCTGGAAAGCATGTATACTGCCAAATTGGAAAAAGGTCTTTCTGGCCTTCTGAATTCGTTCCTTAATCATCGGCAGAGATGAGAGATTTGAACTCCATGTATAGCCCAGGCATTTCCCCTCATTCTTCATAGGAAAGTCAACATCGATGTTTCTATGAGTTTTGCCAACGAGCTTCTCAAAAACGACAATCTCACACTTTGAGGCATTCAATGTCAGAAAGTTATCATTGGCAAATCTTCTTACAGTAGTGATCTGAGCTTCCATAGATGATGAATTGTTAGCAAGTGTCCGAATATCATCCGCATGTAGAAAACCACCTGCACATGTTGTTGACTGAGGCTCCAATAGAGAGAGACTGAAGCTGCCTTAAAAGGGGATCCATCACCAGCAAGAATAATGATGGAGAGAGAATTGAACCTTGTCTAACCCCCCGTTCAAGTGCAAAGGGTGTGGACAGGTGCTGTCCTAGACGAATGGAAGTACTACAGTCTTCATACCAGCTGCGTAGAAGGCGCCAGGTCTTGGAGTTTACACCAGCTTGAAAAAGTCTCCCCAAAAGGACTGGGATCTCAGCGCACATGCACACACACACACACACACACACACTGGGATCTCAGCGCACACGCACACACACACACACACACACACACACACACACACACACACACACACAACCATTTTCACAGACACAAATGCGAGACGTTTACTGACAATGGACAATAAGATATACTCACAGATTTGTGTCTCAGTACCAAGACATCAATGTGCCAACCGCCTCCGTATGTTTTGTCTTAAATTCTTCTTCTACTTGCATCCTTTTGGCTGCATCAATTTTTTAAGGATTATTGAGAAGAGGAATGCCTACCCAAATGTGGAGGGTGTACAATAGGGTTGGTATAAGCCCCTACAAAGCTACTTTTCGTACACATCCAACATCAAGGAATTTTGCAATGTCCCCTGTAAGGAGGACTGTAAAGGCACGGAGAAATCTAATCCGTGAACTTGAGAATATTTCTCTGAGTGTTGAAAAAGGTGATAATACATATACTACTATTCTTGGTATATACACCGCATGTTCATATGCCTCCATATGCATGTATATATGTGTGCATGATAGTGTTGAAGTTTATGTAGCATACTTTATTACATGTATATATCTTGATCCCCTCTACTGTAGACAACTCAAAGCTTTGAGGTTATTACACCAGAAGACTTCACGCAGGCACAACATTGAAGGTGATAATTGTTAATGGAACACTGTCCACTTTCAGTTCATGCACGAGTATAGCAAACATCATCTTTCTATATAATATCAGATGCATGCGCTGTCGAGGTACATTGCAGTTGTACACGCATGCATGGGTATTTTAGACTAATGAATAATTCAACAAGCGGAAGAGGCAAGGCCGGCTACGTTTGCGCGTTGCGCGGGGACTCATGCGCACTGATCGCGGTCGGTTGATGACATATAAACATACATACATACATACATACAAACAAAATTGCCATTGAGTTCACTAGTACGGGCTCGCTGCGCTCGCCCAATTAATAAGCCTCCCCTAGGATTCAATCCTAGTTACGCCCCTGCAGTGTACTTATCAAGAGGGTCATTACACAGTACATGTCTGTACACATGTATACACTCTCTATACCTTTGTTATCGGGATATCCTTGATGCCATGCATATTCCTGTTTCCAAAGCAAACAACATTACAGTGGAACCTCTCTTAACAGCCACCTCTCAACAACACACAACAACCAATAGCCCTGGTCTCGATTTAACTTAACCCCTGTATAAAACCCCCTCTACAACATTCACCTCTGTATAACAGCCAAAATGCAATTCCCCAAGGGTGGCCGCTACAGAGGGTTTCCGGTCCACCGTATATGCCATAAGAAGTGAATTAAACACTACCATTTTGGGAGCCTGCAGCTGTAGAGGAAAATGAAAGGTCCTCTTTGTGGAAAGCTACTGGACCTTCAATATGCATATTAAGTGTATGTGTCGCCTACAGGTTAATGTGGTGTACTCTCACAGTGTCCTGCTAACACAAAAGCCTCCTGCTATAAAGTAGACACTTGAGAGCTCTATTAAACCAAGACTTTCCCCAGGCCCATTCCATTTGGGAACTGTACACTTTATCATTCAAGCAGAAGTCAGTTCTGTATGAGTATTGCAAAAGAAAACATTGTATAGTATACTATTGCAGTTGGGAGATACTAGTTAACATATACATTGACGGTTGTTTTCTAAACATGCAATTACCAAAACAAGTTGATAGTGGCTGTAAGAGCGTTTCTGCACTTTTTGCTTTATAAGGTGATGTTACTATGTTTATACATATTTTGGCATTCATGTAAATAACCAAATACCTACATGCACATAAATGGTGTAACTGCTACACTAGGAACAGTATAGCTGTAAGAGTGTTTCCAGAATGGCTGTATTGATCACTGTTCAAATTGCTCTTTTGTTTATCACAGTAGTAGGAAAAACAGAGCAAGAAAGAAACTGTCCTCCATGGTTCAAGACAGCCAATACCACATGGAGAAATACTACTGTCATGTATTGTGCATGTAGCCCAAGGAGATCAGCTCACATAGAATGTGACCAAATTCAGCAGCAATCATCACTCAGACTGGCTTCCTGTGTGTTCTATGACTCACAAACTAATGATGTACTGGCTGCTCCATGTCCATTTTTGTTCCCAAAGCATATGATAAAGAACAACGTCATTCCCCTGCCACAGAAAATGAATGAGTTAAACACAATCATTTGTGGGAACCTCTCCAGGGAAATGAGAAGGCCTCTCTGTGGAAAGTGTATTAATGGTACTGGGCCTTCAATATACTCCATTGGGAATGAATGTGTTCCCTGCAGCCCAGTCAATGTGGTGTACTACCTACTTCTACAGTACCTACCTACCACTGTGATAGTTCTTGTGGTGGTTGTATTCCGGCTCAATGTCACAGCGGCACCTATGGCACACTACTTGTTATTCTGTAATATACTTGTACTCCACTTCAAGTTCATTGTGTCATACTACACTAACTTTATTTCAAGTGCCTACTACCTACTAAAATTTCTTAGCATGGTTGTGTTGACACTATGTGCTGTGTGGAGCTTTGATGCACTATTCTTTGTCTCTCCTCCACTCTGTATATCACCACACATGGAAGACATTTACAAGCCATTTATTGACTTCCTGGCTACTCTGTATCCTTTTATTCTACTGCTACTAATGTATATAGGAACTGAGTTACATGCTCGT